>CM050167.1:392348129-392365629 GCA_027410445.1 Discoglossus pictus | reverse complement strand
GTATATAGTATATAGGCACTGTATATAGTATATAGGCACTGTATATAGGCACTGTATATAGTATATAGGCACTGTATATAGGCACTGTATATAGTATATAGGCACTATATATAGGCACTGTATATAGTATATAGGCACTGTATATAGTATATAGGCACTGTATATAGGCACTGTATATAGTATATAGGCGCTTATATAGGCACTGTATAGTGCTGCTGACTATTTTACACATGCAGGAATTCCAGCTCTGCTAGCCCAGTGGCATTAGCCATGTGTGCCAGCCTGCATGGTGTGACCCTCCTCCTGCTGCCCATAGTTGCCCCAGCAGTGGGTGCCTCTTCGGGAGCTTTGCTGCAGTGCCATCCTGGTGTCCCCTCCAGAAGTAGATCTAATACACTGCATAGATGGAGTGTGTGCTGTCTCTTTTTGCTGCAGCATGCTCATTTCATGGCTCTGGCAGTGAGAGGGTGATGCTGCTTTACAAATAAAAATCACACAGATCTGTGACTAGCAAACCAGCCCTTTGCTGCACTGGCTACTATCTACTAAGCAGCTCACAGCTTCTATATGAGAGAGGGCTACCTGCTCCTATCTGCTAGTACACCAGCCACCATCTACTAAACTCCTACTAGATATCACACAGCCCTTCAATATGTCATAGACACCAACTACTAAGCAGCTCTTGTATCCTCATACAGTCTCACACATCTAGTACATGTCTGTGACCTACAAAGCAGCTCCATGCTACTAAATATCTGCTACATACATGTGCTGAGCCAATGTCTACTAAACACCTAAACACACTGATATCACTGCTATTTATATACAAATCTACTATATACTCATAGCAACCACCAAGCAACTTCTACATACTGATACAATGTAACACTTCTTAGATATATATATATATATATATATATATATATATATATATATATATATATATATATATATATATATATATATATACTGATAGCAACCACCAAGCAACTTCTATATACTGATACAATGTAACACTTCTTAGATATATATATATATATATATATATATATATATATATATATACTGATAGCAACCACCAAGCTGCTTCTGTGTACTAAATATATTCTACATACTGATACCATCTAACATCTGATATATTAATATAACTACTAAAAATCTCCTATATACTGATAGCAACCACCAGGCAGCTTCTGTGTACTAAATATATTCTACATACTGATATATTCTACATACTGATACCATCTAATATCTGATATATTAATATATCTACAAAAAATCTCCTATATACTGATAGCAACCACCAGGCAGCTTCTCTGTACTAAACAGCTTGTACAGACTGATACAATGTAACACCTCTTATATTTTTATATGTTTCATATATATATATATATATATATATATATATATATATATATATATATATATATATATATATATATATATGAGCTACTATATACTGTCACTCTACTAGAATGCTCCTATATACTAAACAACTACCATCTACAACAAATCACCTAGATTGTACTAAGAAAATACTATGTCATAACCCTATAAATGGCCATATTCAGTGTTTTATACATTACCATGAACCTTTCCAGGAATGGCATTATATATTACATTTAGTATTAAAGAAGAAATATGCAGTAGATAAGTAGATCAGTAGATAAGCGCTTTCCTTTCCATTGGTTTCCTAGATCATTGTCTCTGAATGTAACGTGTCCCATGAACATGCTGTGTACACGTGTTGTGTGCATCTGTATTTATTGGGGTATTGTCACCCTAGTATATATTCTGTCTAAGCGTGTGTTGTATCCCCTATACAGATACATACAACCAGCACTTTAGCACAGGAGATTTGCTTTTAAGTCCATGATCCACCTTACATGATGTTTAGAATTAATGATGATGTGTCATATACAGGACTACTAAGCTGTGCGTTTGGGCTCATAGCCCATATAGCACAATCCTATATATCTGTCCCTGCCTGAGAGGTGGAGGCGTATACTGGAGGGGATCTAGTCCCTCTGCAATGTGCTGCAGGAAAGGAGGTAGCTATGGTTGTTTAGGAATACCATCTACGTGTCTGTAAGACTATGGGCTTTATTCACTAAGATTCGTAAATAGGTGGTTGGAAGACAAGGGGTCAGATTTGTTAAGAGACTGAGGAGTTCTCCAGATCTGTGATATATATCTATCTATCCATCTATCCATCCATCTATCTATCTATCCATCTATCTATCTATCTATCTATCTATCTATCTATCTATCTATCTATCTATCCATCTATCCATCTATCCATCTATCCATCTATCTATCCATCTATCTATCTATCTATCTATCCCTCTATCTATCTATCTATCTATCTATCTATCTATCTATCTATCTATCTATCTATCTATCTATCTATCCCTCTATCTATCTATCTATCTATCTATCTATCTATCTATCTATCTATCTATCTATCTATCTATCTATCTATCTATCTATCTATCTATCCATCTATCTATCTATCTATCTATCCCTCTATCTATCTATCTATCTATCTATCTATCCCTCTATCTATCTATCTATCTATCTATCTATCTATCTATCACTCTCTATCTAAATCTATATATATATATATATATATATATATATATATATATATATATATATATATATATAATGGCAATTTGTTGGATGGTTTATATACTAATATCACAATCCTATCGCATCTTATTACGTTCGGACCCCACTAACGCTCTGCGAATTCATCTCTTTGTCATTGAGACTAGAAAGTTGCTCCACGTGCTGCAGGAAATGTAGGTTTTTGCACACATTGCTATTTAACCGCATAAGACATAAAACATTTAAGCTTTTTAATAAAGTCCCTTGATATGTGTCCTCTCCACGTTTAAGTATAAACAGAAGGATTATGTTTAGTCTGATGTGTTGTCCTGTACATAGAGAGGAAGCATGGTCCTGTGTTAGCTTGGAGGATTGTGTTCTTGTATATTATATACATGTGTATTAGCCGGTAGGATTGTGTGCTTGTATATTATATACACGTGTGTCAGCCGGTAGGATTGTGTGCTTGTATATTATATACATGTGTATTAGCCGGTAGGATTGTGTGCTTGTATATTATATACATGTGTATTAGCCGGTAGGATTGTGTGCTTGTATATTATATACATGTGTATTAGCCGGTAGGATTGTGTGCTTGTATATTATATACATGTGTATTAGCCGGTAGGATTGTGTGCTTGTATATTATATACACGTGTATTAGCCGGTAGGATTGTGTGCTTGTCTATTATATACACGTGTGTTAGCCGGTAGGATTGTGTGCTTGTATATTATATACACGTGTGTCAGCCGGTAGGATTGTGTGCTTGTATATTATATACACGTGTGTATTAGCCGGTAGGATTGTGTGCTTGTCTATTACATACACGTGTGTTAGCCGGTAGGATTGTGTGCTTGTATATTATATACACGTGTGTCAGCCGGTAGGATTGTGTGCTTGTATATTATATACACGTGTGTATTAGCCGGTAGGATTGTGTTCTTGTATATTATATACACGTGTGTTAGCCGGTAGGATTGTGTGATTGTATATTATATACACGTGTATTAGCCGGTAGGATTGTGTGCTTGTCTATTATATACACGTGTGTTAGCCGGTAGGATTGTGTGCTTGTATATTATATACACGTGTGTCAGCCGGTAGGATTGTGTGCTTGTATATTATATACATGTGTATTAGCCGGTAGGATTGTGTGCTTGTATATTATATACACGTGTATTAGCCGGTAGGATTGTGTGCTTGTATATTATATACACGTGTGTCAGCCGGTAGGATTGTGTGCTTGTATATTATATACATGTGTATTAGCCGGTAGGATTGTGTGCTTGTCTATTATATACACGTGTGTTAGCCGGTAGGATTGTGTGCTTGTCTATTATATACACGTGTGTTAGCCGGTAGGATTGTGTGCTTGTATATTATATACATGTGTATTAGCCAGTAGGATTGTGTGCTTGTATATTATATACATGTGTATTAGCCTGTACGATTGTGTGCTTGTCTATTATATACATGTGTATTAGCCTGTACGATTGTGTGCTTGTATATTATATACACGTGTGTCAGCCGGTAGGATTGTGTGCTTGTCTATTATATACACGTGTTTTAGCCGGTAGGATTGTGTGCTTGTCTATTATATACACGTGTGTCAGCCGGTAGGATTGTGTGCTTGTATATTATATACACGTGTGTCAGCCGGTAGGAATGCGTGCTTGTATGTTATATACATGTGTATTAGCCGGTAGGATTGTGTGCTTGTATATTATGTACACGTGTGTCCGCCGGTCGGATTGTGTGCTTGTCTATTATGTACACGTGTGTTAGCCGGTAGGATTGTGTGCTTGTATATTATATACACGTGTGTTAGCCGGTAGGATTCTGTGCTTGTCTATTACATACATGTGTGTTAGCCGGTAGGATTGTGTGCTTGTCTATTATATACATGTGTGTTAGCCTGCAGGATTGTGTGCTTATCTATTATATACACGTGTGTTAGCCGGTAGGATTGTGTGCTTGTCTATTATATACACGTGTGTTAACCGGTAGGATTGTGTGCTTGTCTATTACATACACATGTGTTAGCCGGTAGGATTGTGTGCTTGTCTATTATATACACGTGTGTTAGCCGGTAGGATTGTGTGCTTGTCTATTATATACATGTGTGTTAGCCGGTAGGATTGTGTGCTTGTCTGTTATATACACGTGTGTTAGCCGGTAGGATTGTGTGCTTGTCTATTATATACAAGTGTGTCAGCCGGTAGGATTGTGTGCTTGTCTATTATATACAAGTGTGTCAGCCGGTAGGATTGTGTGCTTGTCTATTATATACATGTGTGTTAGCCTGCAGGATTGTGTGCTTATCTATTATATACACGTGTGTTAGCCTGTAGGATTGTGTGCTTGTATATTATATACACGTGTGTCAGCCGGTAGGATTGTGTGCTTGTATATTATATTCATGTGTGTTAGCCGGTAGGATTGTGTGCTTGTCTATTATATTCACGTGTGTTAGCCGGTAGGATTGTGTGCTTGTCTATTATATACATGTGTGTTAGCCGGTAGGATTGTGTGCTTGTCTATTATATACACGTGTGTTAGCCGGTAGGATTGTGTGCTTGTCTATTATACATACAGATATTATTGTCTAGCGCTTCCTGTCCTGTCAGAGCTTCTCCATCATGATATCGCCTTCTCCCCCAGTTGATGAACCTTTAATAAGAAAATGATTGTCTTACATAAAGCCATTGCAGACCCCAGATTACACCCCACCACTACATGCGTGCACGCCTGCAAAGTGTCATTGTGCAGGGCTGTGGGGGTGCAGACAGGGGCCGGGGATAAAAAGCTGTATTTATTCTCTGCAGTCAATATCTCTCCTGGAAACCTGAGCCAATGCACTGTATAAATCAGTGACCCCTTGAACGCTCCACTGGTAAAGTGACTGGTACCACTGAACTGCACGTATGTGGGATTGGGTCCTTAAGGCTGGTAATCAGTCCAACTCAATGTGTATATATATATATATATATATATATATATATATATATATATATATATATATATATATATACTGTATATCATCTATTTTTGGCTATCTCATTGTGATGAACACCTTCATACTCAATGGTAAACATCCATAAAAGAGCTTATATTGCAACTGGAGGATGAAAAAGCACCATGAATAATTAGTAAGAATGTATCTGTGTCCTAAAAATGTCTGAGAAACTAACCCTAACTGGGTCTGTCTATCTATTTCTGAACCTATAGAGCTAGCAGATAAAAAAGGCCTAAGTTCAAGAGCCCCAAAAAATACATTTTGTCTGTCCAACAAGGGATGTTTAGTTACCCCATTAGCACGAATAACACATTAGAGACACAATATCCTAAAGATGGAGCACCACCATCCTGTGGGGTTTATATACTATGATTTGACATTTACAAGAGAACATTTCATCACTTAGTAGATATGGCCCAGGGTTTTATTCTACAACCGAATCCATCACTTTAAATCCCATTCCCAAATGTTCTATAAGATGAAAAGATATATATATATATATTCATAGTTTCTATCAATATAGAAACTATTTAATGTAACGTTTTTTTAACGAAAATCCATCTTTTAAAATGTACTTTTTTCTCCAGTAAAACAGTATTACATACTCCCAGGCTCCGATAATTTGTATATGTAGGTGAAGAAAAATCTGATTTATAAAAGTACAATATATCTCAAAGAATAGCCTATATATGCCTTGTGTTTGTGTGTAATAAATATATATATATAGATAAATAAATAACTAAATATATAAATACATTTAGGACAGCCATGGGTACCTCTCCGCAGCTAGATAATGGAAATATTATCACATCCCCAGATTTCCCAGGATTTAATACACATAATATATAAAGGTCAGGCTCATCCCTTTGTGTTGGTCCTGAAGGAAATGACAGTCTTTAAGAGAGGGGACTTCTGGGCTGACTGTAGAATAAAGTGTGGCTTTCAGACTCAATCCTTCACAGATTATTGGCCAAAGCTTAACTACAAATTGGAGAAGCGAGACGCGGTGACATTGGGTGACATCACAGGAGGATCTCTTAGGATAATAAAAATGTAATGAAGATTGTGACCAGTTGTAGTCGCATGGAGCGTGAGGGCGCCGCCACCTTCCTTATTGGTACGTTGCTTCCAAAGCAATTACTGGCTCCTGGGAATTCACATTTTATTTGTATGATAGGTCACACCTTGGGACTTATCTTTTCCATTCAGCAGCAGAGCATGCACGGTCCTGGGGATGTAAAACTGGCTTTTATCTAAGCATTTTAGTGGTTTACCCATTCATTGCCATTTTTACAGTATAAAACTGTATATTAGCCAGTGGCAGGGCTACTGCTAGTGCAGCAGGTGCAAAGCACCAGGACTCTGGATTCTTATTTTTTAAGGGAGCATGGTAGATAATTATATTATAGAGAGATGACCTGATCCCCATAGGTGTGATATCACCATTAACATATATTTTTGGTGTTTTATTGACCCCCTATAGGAGGTATTGAGAAGTTGCATGGGGGGGGCAAATCTTTTAGCCCGTACCTTCCATTTGCTCGTTCTATGACTGATATAAGCAATATGCCTTAATCGAGAACTGAAATTTAGGAAGTATGTAACAATCTAACAACATTATCAACTGTGTGTGCCATGAAACAAATTCTTAATTTTAGCAGATGCCAGTGCATGGAAGCTGCCATGACGGTAATCATGGGTGTAGGTGCCAAAGAAAATCTGGGGGGATACCGCATATAGTATAAAAATACAACACAAATGCTTCTCTACACACAATGAAAAATCTAGGGGTTTTGTCCACCTCGTCTAACCCCCCACCCCATGTTTGAGGAGATAGGTATAAAATGCTAAACCTTTTCCTAATCATGCCACGTATCCTTCCCCTTCCTCCCTGGACCCCCTCTCAACAACAAAATAGATTTAAAAAAGTTCCTCTGGTTACAAGCCACCAAGAAGTGCTGAGGAAATACAACATGGCGCCCTCAGGAACTCTTAAGTGCAATACTATTAAGCTCATGTTTTATTCCAAAAGTACAGTGATCCTTCAAAGATTTCATTTTGACATGATTAAGATTCCTGTCCAGAAAATAGCATTTTTATAAATAAAATATAAATTAGGATATTCCCCTGTGTAATTAATTATTCTTACTAATTTTATCTCATGCACATTTCCTCCAAGTAATTTTAACTCCACTTGTAGTTTTTTTCCTATTTCCATTTTAATTATGTAATACTGTGCACCGCCATCTTGAACATGGGCTTAAGAGTGACACCTAGTGGTGGTTTCCCAACAATAGCCAACTGAAGGTATTCCAATGGAGCTAAGGAGGAAGGACACTGGCCACTAGATGTCACTAGTGAGTTAGTTTCACAAGATGGAGTAGTGCAGAGTTTTCCCAGCATGCATTTTATTCCTCTGGAGAATACAGACCTGCTGAAGAGGGGATGTTTTATAATATATATTGGCAATATTCCAATTATTAATGTATTATCCATTAGCTTTAGAAAATAAGAGGTAAATATCTACACTTTAAGTGAGGACATTAAAACATAAATGATTTAAAGATTAGAAAACCAACTGCCCTCCATGTAGACCATGCATCCTTGATTAATGTATTGGGGCCTCATTCAATTGCGATTTGGCCAATTGAATAGGGCTCTATTTAAGCACTTAGCATATTTTTTTTACGGAAGTTTTTAGTTAGTGAACTTCTATCCAAAAGCAACGTCGTCACTAACTAAAAACTTCTGTAAAAAAAATATGCTATGTGCTTAAATAGAGCCCTATTCAATTGGCCAAATCGCAATTGAATGAGGCCCTTGGCGTTTTGTGCACTGCAGTCAATAATCCTCCTTCCATGAGCTCATTACCTAACAATGGAGGAGCTTCTCTTAGGTGGCAGGAACTTTTCCAGTCCATTTATTCAATAACCCAATCTCACTGGATCCATTTATGAGAACAAATATTACATTATGTGGAGCAGAATAAAAGCAAGTTACAAAAATCCTCTAGATATATTACTGTATTGTTTTATATTGTTTCATCGTTTATTTTCTGTCTAAGATTCACTTTTATTTTGTACTATCTTACCCAAAAAATCATCTTCTCTCAGGAATTTATCATCTGGTTCCAGATGCACCAAACCCCAAGAGCTTGCAACTATAAACTAATACTTTGCTAGCACTTTTCTCTCATTAATGTTGTACAGATTGTATTGGACTTGGAGAAAAGCGAGTTGTTGGTACTAGTTGGAGTAAATACTGCGAAATCCGAGACTTGATAATTATCTGAAATCCATACTGTGAGGATTGGGGTTGGATGTAGGGTTTAGGTTATAATTAGGGGGTAGATCCTAGGCTCGATGTTAGTATTACACTTTAGGTTGGGGTAGGTTAAGCCTGGGTGTTCGGGTTTCATTTAGGGATGTTGGTGTTAAAGCTCAGATTGGTGTAGGATTATGGCTGGGTGTTCTAGTTAATATTAGGGTTGGATTGAGGTCAACTGTTGGGGTTAAATTTGGGGTTGGCTTAAAAATAAAAGCTATGGTTAAAACTAATATTAGATGAGTTAAGGTATTTGGGTTAGTGTATGGGTAGATTTAATATTAGGTGATAGGGTAACAGAGAAGGTGTAGAGTTAAGAGCTTGTGTTAGGGTCATTGTTAGGCTTGGTGTAGGTTAGATGTTAGTATTACACTTTAGGTTGGGGTAGGTTAAGGCTGAGTGTTCGGATTTAATTTAGGGATGTTGGTGTTAAAGCTCAGATTGGTGTAGGATTATGGCTGGGTGTTCTAGTTAATATTATGGTTGGGGTTAAAGTTGGGGTTGGCTTAAATGTAAAAGCTAGAGTTAAAACTAAGATTAGATGAATTAAGTATGAGTTAGTATATGAGAAGAGATAATGCTAGGTGATGGGGTAACAGAGATTACGTAGTGTTAGGATTTGTGTATTGAGCTTGTATTAGAGTTATTGTTAGGCTTGGTGAAGGTTAGATGTTAGTATTACACTTTAGGTTGGGGTAGGTTAAGGCTGGGTGTTAGGGTTTTATTTAGGGATGATCGTGTTAAAGCTCAGGTTGGTGTAGGATTATGGCTGGGTGTTCAAGTTAATATTACGGTTGGATTGAAGTCAGCTGTTGGGGTTGGCTTAAATGTAAAAGCTAGAGTTAAAACTAAGATTAGATGAATTAAGTATGAGTTAGTATATGAGAAGAGATAATGCTAGGTGATGGGGTAACATAGATTATGTAGTGTTAGGATTTGTGTATTGAGCTTGTATTAGAGTTATTGTTAGGCTTGGTGAAGGTTAGATGTTAGGTTTACAGTTAAGATTGGTTGTTGTAGTTTAATTTAGGGATGGGGTTAGCGTTATGTGTTAAACCTCTGATTAGTGAAGGATTTTGACTCGGTGGGTTGGACTGAAGTTGGTGTTGATGTACGTTTAAAGTTAAAAGCTAGGGTTAAAACTAAGATTAGATGAGTTAAGTATGGGTTAGTATATGGGAAGAGTTAATGTTGGAGTGGGGAAAGAGGTAGAGATTGTGTAGTGTCAAGAGATTGAGTTAGGGTTATTGTTAGGCTTGATGTAGGGTTTAGGTTAGATATTAGAGTTAAAATTAAGGATACTTTTAGAATTATAGGGTTTGGGTAGATATAAAGATTGATACTGGAGTAAAGTTTGGTTTAAGAGAAGATGCTGGGGTTAGGTTGGAGTTAGGACTGGGTTGGGGTTAGGACTGGGTTGGGGTTAGGCCTGGTTTAGGGTTAGGCCTGGGTTGGGGTTAGGCCTGGTTTAGGGTTAGGCCTGGGTTGGGGTTAGGCCTGGGTTGGGGTTAGGAATGGGTTGGGGTTAGGCCTGGTTTAGGGTTAGGCCTGGGTTGGGGTTAGGACTGGGGCTTGGGAACTTGCAGAGGAGTTTAAATAGTAAATGCTCCTAAATTGACAGATTAAAAACAATCTTTGTAGACAAATTACTTGTTACTCCTTCACTCCATTCCTTGATTTTATTATTGTACTGCGCCACTCACACTGTTGGTATCACAGTACTGTACTTACTTTTGTCCAGACCTCTATTGCTAGGCACATGAACAATGTTTTATAGCTTTTCTTTAAATTTCAGATTCCACATAAAACTAACACAACAGACATAATGGAAAAATATATTGATTTTACAACATATGAGGATCAATGCAAAAGGAGAGCGCTGCAATTATAATTTAAAGTACCACTGACAAAAAGTAGCCCAGTTAAGAGAATATTTTACATATGTAACTACAGTGGTCCTTTAAGACGGTATGCTTCCTCTATTACAGCCATTCTAGTGTGCATGTTCTATTACATTACACTGTACTGCCTTTGATACTGCCTCCTAGTCAGAGCAGTGCTAGGGATTATTTACTGATACATAATTCACAACCTAATTTAATGTATTTCCCGCTGGTCTAATAATCTAATAGGAGAAGTCTGAGATGTTTCTAGTGCAGAAGGGACGGTCTGTGTCCTGCCGGCTGTCTAAGCCTATTGGGTAACATCAAAGGCATCGAGAGCTGTGAGAGCACTGAAAATATCCTTTTTATTTCATTATTCGTTGCTTAAAATCTGAAATGTGCAGTTTAGAAAAGGAATGTAGTGACAGCTGTTTGTTATTCAGAAAGTTCATATGTTAGAAATATTAAATCCGGTTATTTATGCAGGATGGATACAGAACTCTTTTTTTTTTTTTTTTGTGCTAAATATGAAACTTCTGCTTCAATTCTTGAAGTAAAATATTTTTGACCTATCTAGCATTCCCGGGGGCATGCTTTATTAGATTTGTTATGTAGATTGAATTTTGAAGTTATTTCCTCGAAAATGATGGCTTTATTTTTTATGAATGCACAAATATGCAAATATATATATATATATCCATGAATGACTAGGGCATGGATGTGTTTCAGCCTTGGCCCAAATGGCCCAGGCCTAGGGCAGCACATTTTCAGGGGAGGCAGGCTGCTTACATATACTACTAATGTTGAATATTTGTAGTATATTCCAATATTTCCAAACTTACATAGACACATATACACTTATGATTTTCCAGGTAAAGCTATTAATTCGAACTAGAAAGAGGAAAGGAGGAGGAGTAACTGGGTCATTGAGGGGCCTAGGGCAGCATAAAACCTAAATGTTCCCATAAATTAGGGGATGATATATAAGGTCATTCATTTAGATTTAGTTTACCTTTCATAATTAACCATCAGTAGTTCAATGATGCAACTTACAGACTTGAAGTTCTATGCACCTCTCTTTCATTCTACTCAATGGCTCCCTCTATTGGCGGATCCCACACATCATTCCTTTGCTTGGTTAAAAGAAACATGGATATAACTGTAGATAAGATCTACGTAAAAGGTTTGGTTTAATTAACCCTCATTCTTTACTCCATTCTGGATCGATATCTTGTCGCCATGTAATAGCAGAGAGGTCAGATATATCACAATCCACTGGACAAGGACCTGGCAACCCACTCCAGTATCTTTGCCAAGAGACCTTATGGCTAAGAACAACCAGAGACATAACAGATGTGCCGGGCATGTTGTGCTCCATAGGGTCACAAAGGGTCAGACATGACTGAACAACAACATTCTTTACTATGTTTACCCCCACTAATTGTGTTAGAAAGCTATTCCACTTATATATCACCCTTTCTGTAAATTAGCCCTGGTGATACATTACACTTAAATCTCTGATCCTTCACTCAGATTACTTCTTGATCCTTTGTTCCTTTTTTTTTTCTGGAAGATACTTCCCCCATTAATTTATTTTGAGGTTTCTATCATGTACCCCTCCCCCTTCTCTTCTCTAATCTATACATATTATGGTTATGAAGTCTTTCTTTATAAGTTTGGAATTTTAGAACCATGCACCATTTCAGTCACCATCTAATTTCCTATTGGAGAACTGGACACCGTATCTAGAGGAGTTCTTACTGGGGGTTGGACATTTTTACAATTTTTTTGTCTGGGACGGGATTCAAACTATGACTCTCTGATGGATGGCCTTAAGAGAGTCATAGTTACGGACTCCAGTCAAAGTAAGAGATGGTTACCAGTGGAGTGCCTCATCGATCTGTGCTGGGGGTTTCCTTTTGGAAGGGATGGTTACCATTGGAGTGCCTCGTCGATCTGTGCTGGGGGTTTCTTTTTGGAAGGGATGGTTACCAGTGGAGTGCCCCATCGATCTGTGCTGGGGGTCTCTTTTTGGAAGGGATGGTTACCAGTGGAGTGCCCCATCGATCTGTGCTGGGGGTTTCTTTTTGGAAGGGATGGTTACCAGTGGAGTGCCTTATCGGTCTGTGCTGGGGGTTTCTTTTTGGAAGGGATGGTTACCAGTGGAGTGCCTCATCGATCTGTGCTGGGGGTTTCTTTTTGGAAGGAATGGTTACCAGTGGAGTGCCTCATCGATCTGTGCTGGGGGTCTCCTTTTCCTCTACCAGTTATAATCAAGCATCAAACTGGCCTTTCCTGCCGCTTTGTTTGCCCACTTTTGAATAATTCTATGTAATAAACATTGGTTACCATTTCAATGAGAGAATGCAGAATAAAAAGCAAATAGGATGCTTGGGAGAGGATTTAGCGCACTGAGGCGGACATGTCCGGCCTTATCTAATACATAGAGACTTGGGAACATTTCTTTATAATATTAGTTCATCATCAGAGGCTAGTTATTATTATTATTATTATTATTATTATTATTATTGTTATTATTATTACTACTCTTCTACATTTTCTCAAATTTACAAGAGTACAGTAAAGCAAAATGTTACATAGTAATCGAGGTTGAAAAAGACTCTCAGTCCATCAAACTTCTTAGATCTCCTCTGATCTTTGTAATATGTGGATTAATTGTTATTAACAATAAATACACAAAATACATTGAGCCTGATTCAATTTCAAGGGCGCAACTCGATTGAAGTAGGACGTATGTCTGCGAGCCCGCCACGGCCGCAACTTATGGTGCTATTCAATTGGCCGGCCCCGAAATTCCAGGCCCGATAGCGCACATTGCAAACCATGCCATTGAAAGTAGCATTTGTGAGCTTGAACATGATCACTGACGCAGGGCCGTAACTTCATGTTAGAAACAGCCAATGGAATGGATCGTGACTCGTGGTTCAAGCCCGTAGCCCGAGATTGAGTTACGATCGGACCCACATTCCACATATTATGTAATATTGATAAAGCCGTAAATATGATATTCTATTATATGCAAGTTCCATTATATGTATTAACCCATTGATTGCCGGGATATATATAACACGGAAATTGAATTTGAAATAAAGTATTTTATTTGGCCAATTTTCGAGCTTGAGAATGTTGTACTAGACCTAACATCACTTTCCCTTTTTTAATAAAAGTACAGCAGAGTGTTTATATATGCATTTACAGTGCTCCGTACATGTCATTAAGCCCTTTGCGAGACCTCCTTGGTACCAGTAACTTACGGTTCGACTTTTGCCATTTGCGGGCTTGACGGAGTGGGTAGCGAGGGGTAATCGGAGCAATTGAATAGCGATTTGCGATTTAAGTGTTCACAAGTCTTCCGGCAATGAAAGATCAAAGTCTTGCAGGGGCATTAACTTGCGATTTTACTAACCGCAATGAATCGCAGCCCAGAGCCCGTAACTCAACCGGAGCCTGCAAAAAAACGCCAATTGAATAGGAAAGTTACTTGGGGGCTCCATTTTCGAGCCCGGATCTCCAGAAAGCCTTAATTGAATGAGGCTCATTATAAAGTGTTTTATAAAGAGAGTTCAATACCATATTAGATCAACAGATACAACAGATCTGAGTTCCATACTTTGGAGAGTTTATGGTTTAGAGGGATATTCCTTTATATGGTAATAAAGTATCGTTATCAAGTGCCCACAATCGCCTCTAGGTAAACGTCCAGTACCTGCAGAGTACTTATAAGTACATTGTCACAAAACCGTATTCTCTATCCTGATAATACACCATTTATTGGTAACGCGTCAACATATCCCGTAGAGCTCTAGCCCACCCATTTTAAGTGTTCCTGAGTGTTCAGAGGTATGAGAAACACTTTAAATGCATGAAACACTTTGTATCCATGGAATCAAAATCATCCAAGTAAAGGTAGGTGCAACATTGTATCACATTATAAACTAATTTTTATTCTTGGATTAATTGGCTGAAGGATAGGGATCAGAGAGTCATAGCTATTGGATTCCAGCCATAGGAAAGGATGGTTACCAGTGGAGTGCCTCGGGGATGTGTGATGAGGCCTATTTGATTACTATACTTTATTTATCAGTAATATTACTAATAAATACAGTATAATGGGAAGATTTGCCTCTTTGCAACTGCCACATAAGTATGTTCCAAGACTGACCTTCCAGAAGGTGTCAATCAAAGGCAGAATGATTTTAATATGTTGCCGAATAGTCAAGTATGTGAGATCTAAAGCTGATAAGTGGAAAATTATGCACTTGGGATCTACGTTGCAAAGAAGAACAATATTTAATCATTTTAATCTCAACTCCATGTGCGGCAGCATTTGTGTGAGTTATTGTTTCTTTAGTAAACTATTTCCTCTGTTTATTTAGATGCTTTTGTTAGAAGAATATGGAAGATCCCCTATTTTATTAATAAAAAAATAGGCAATCAAACATTTAGGTAGTTTATCTAAAAATAATTGTATTAACACATGTTCTGTTTTTAATTACTTAAACATTCCAAATAGTCCCTACAAAGGTCTGCCCGTATAACTCCTATAGTATCTCTGTACAGATTGTCTTGGCAGCATTTCAATACATGCTGTTAAGAAACAGTCTGTGATTGGATGGTAGATCTAGTACTGATAGAAACACTGTTTACATGAGCTGCTAGGGGCAGAGCTTTGCAGGAACTGTTTGGAAGGGTTCAGTGAGCTTTTAAGCACTTGCTAATAAAATTATATCTATATCTTGGGAAGATTTACTGTTCCTTGGCATTTTGGTTTAATAACATGGCTCTGAAATACATATAAACCTGCAGAGGTCGCGCAGAACAGGATGAAGGTCGTTGAGAATGGTTAACATTTTTTTAGCATAAAATAGGGTCTTTTTGGAACCTGGAAGTGAGAAAAATAAATTTCTTAGGGAACCGAGAATAGGAAGTGAGACATAGCGCAGTTATACTCGGTACTGATCTCTGACCCAGCACGTCTCTTTCCATATTGCAGATTGTTATGAGAGTGCTTGTAGCTGTTGCATCATAAATGATTGCGCTGGTGATTTTATCGACATTAAGCTGTTTGCGGTATTTGCTATAAGGGGAATGAGGGCAATGAATTAGCAGTGAATCAGGTCCCAGCTGATGTAATGAGAGCACCAGCAGCATACTGTAAATTAAAAATATCTGGCAGGGCCGAAGGGAACATAACTCAGGTCCTGGCGCTCTGATAGCTGCAGCTTCACTTAAGTAGCTTCTCTCAAAGCAAATCGTGACAATCCTAATGATTGATCGGCTCTATTATTAGGAAATTGCCATTTAATGTTGCAGTCCCACTTACTGTGTCCAAAAAACTGTTAAAAAAACGTGTTTTCCAGCCAGATCACAACTTATATTTAATATACTTCAACAACTGTGTGAAAAACGCATATGTTTATCCACTGAATGTATAATATACAGCACATATGTATGTACTGAATTCAATATATATAGCTTATATGAATGTATAATATATAGCAAATATTTATAGAATATATATATATATATATATATATATATATATATATATATGCATGCGCACACACACACACATATATATATATATATATATATATATATATATATATATATATATATATATATATATATATATATATATATATATATATATATATATATAGTACATCTATTATACTAGACCAGGGGTCTCCAAACTCAGTCCTGGAGGGCCCCACCCAGGCCTGGATTTGAGGATTTTCTTTTCTGTGCACAGGTGAGTCAAGCAGAATGACTGAAGAAGCAATAGCTTGCAGCAAGGATATCCACAAATCCAGGCCTGGGTGCGGCCCCTGTAACTATAAGGCTTGTTTAGAAAGTATCTACAGACCAAGCAGGAATTATACCCTCATGTAATGCAGTATTTTTGCATTTAGCATACTTTATTACCCACACAAATATCATAATATAAGTGGCAATAAATTACACATTCATCCAAAAATCCATGTTAAAGTCCCCATGTGAGGTCAGATGGTGCTTCCTATTTACCACCTTGTACGACTTCCCAATACTTTTGTTCTGATAACATTCAACACCTTCACCCTCTCACCTTCTCCACCGAAGCTGACACTCTTATCAGCTGTTCCCTCCTACACAACTGATCTCTTTGCATAGACGTCCTACCCTAGGCCTTGGCTTGGCTCCCAGACCATCTTCCTCCACTTGCTTCAATAAATACCTCTTAGGTGAAGTCTCAGTGACTTACACCTTAAGTATATTTACGAGCATAATGCAATAACTTTTACACACAGAGTATACGTGAACTTCTGTAAGATACTATGAGAAGAACTTGTGTTTAGGTGGAACTTCCCTTTTACGCCTTTTCTGACCAGTTCAAAATAGAATTGAACCATTTGTAAGGAGAACCAGCTATTCTAAAGAAATATTCAGTCACCGGGCGGCATGAAGGACCCAATAGGCAAAATGATGGAGCAGCCAGGTGGGCACAAAACCACACAATGTGTGCCTGGCCTACATCCGCCACTCAAGCCGGGCAATACTCCAAATGGGCAGACGGAGAGCCCACCCAAAGCCGTCTGGGAAGAACAATTCATTCTATTTTTGCTACTCTTGGACAACTCTCATCCTCCGCTAATAATATTAAAG
>CM050167.1:392228129-392338129 GCA_027410445.1 Discoglossus pictus | reverse complement strand
AAAAATAAATTTAAATTGGTGCCAAGCATTCCCCCCTTCAGACCTGTCTCATATTGTGTCTATGTGTGGGAGCCATGTTGATAGGAGAACATTTCATCTGGTAACTGTGTTCATCCATTGTTTAGCAAACCACACAATGAAACAGCCCAACATCACTAATTATCTAATTTTTAATTAAATAAAATACTATTAAAATAATAAAAAGAGTTTTTGGTGCACATAATTCATATTGTTTGTGCGGGGGCCATAATAATAGGAGTATTTTTCATCTAGTGTTCATCATCCACTTTAAAAAATCATACAACGAAAGACATCAACATCACTAATGACATCATGGGAGGGGGGGGGGGGGCACTGCACAGTAATATGGGGAGATAAGCCACAACCCCAGGGTAATTAACGCTCCTAGTAGATTAAATGAATTTATTTCAACATGGCTCCCACATAAACAATCTGAGTCATGTGCAGAGAGGGAGGAGGAGAAAGCACCAGCACCTCAGGCAGGTAAGATTCATTTTATTATTATAAACTGCTTAATTGTTAACAAATATTACCTGTGTGTGTCTTCCCTCTTTAGCTCATGAAGACACAGATTGTGCTGTGCGGTGTCTCATACTAACCAATCAGTGACCATCTCTCAGCAACATTCAGCTAAGATGTGGCCCCTGATAGGCTAGGACACTACACTGCACATCCAGCCTTATTAATTCTGTGTCTGCATACACTGCAATGGGCAGACCCATACAGGGACTATTTGTATGATTATAGGCAATAAAAACAGAGCTTATAAGCACTTCTTAATAAAAGTAAATAGATACCCAGGGATATTATATACCAAGTAACAGGAGCCTCCCATGTCCCTTTAATTATACTTGTAGATCCCACATCGGAAATCAGTGCTACAAATTTAGATGTTTCCTCTTTTTTTCTTTAACGTGAATTCTATTAGTTACCCTCCTTCTATAAGATGTCTTCATTAGTCTTCCTGTGACATCCATCTCCTCCAGACTCTCTGCCCTCCTCTCCTGCCAGACTGGGATTCCCACTATGAGCACAATGCACAAAGCCGGCCAAAAATGGCATGTTTCAGTGTAGTCGTACTCATGAATAAAACAGGATAACTGCAACATTTCTAAAATAGGCGCATCGCGTACGTGCGAGGACAGTAAAAACAAATAATATTCATGTGTCCGAGAGGCAAGGTCAGGCGCCTGCAGCTTCTGCTGTGGTCAGGATGAAATCTCTGTAGGACACTCACAGTAGGGTCGCTTTTTATAGGCTTTTTCTCTTAACTTATAACTCAAGGAAATTGGAATTTTACCGGTAAGTGATCTGAACCACTTGGTTGCCGCGTTACCGCAATTCTCCAGAGTCTATATCTCCTTCAAGTCTATATTTCCTTCAAGAAATATTCCCCGGTGGCCACTGCACTGTCCATTAGGCAAAGTAGCCATGTGGTCAAGTCTCTGACAGGACAGCTTGAGATGTTACCTACAAACCCTGCTCATGCAGAAATGTAAACACCCGTCTCACATACAACTGCACTATTATGGATGCCTCCAGGGACTAGCATGAGCATCACAATGTATTTTTCTACTTAAAAACTAGTTGTTTTATTTTATTCTGTATATTTTATGATTTTAGTTGGGGAATTTATATGATGTACTATTTATTTACTGTACGGTGGAGGCTTCTATCGCTCTTTTGCCCACCATAAATTAAATGATTGTTGTGGTAAACAACCTCCTCACAAAATCTACTACACAAGCTAGGAACCGGCCCCACGCTGCTGAGAGGCAGCAACCTTGAAACAGCTTTAAGTGGGTAGGATTCCTGTCTTGTGTATAATCTATTCTGAGCTTTGCCCAAAGCTGTGTAATACAGCAGGCATATGCTTAAAGGAAGCCACGTTTGCAATGGTTATGGATTAAAAGAGCGAAGCCTTTGTGGCCACATTTGCATGTCTCTGCCCAGGTTCCCAGAATGCAATGCAATAACTATTTCATGGAATTCTGGGCAGGAAACCAGTTTTTTCTTGTTTTTAGATGTTTAAAGGTGAACATAAATATAGTATTTATATACTATATATATATATATATATATATATATATATATATATATATATATATATATATATAAATATAGCAACATCATTTAGCTTATGGACAAAAGAGTTAGAAGCCTCCACAAGTACAGTAAACAAATAGTACATTTGTATTCACATTTAGATATGTTAGAAAACCTATATCCTGCTCAGAATTCCAAGAAATATAGTTATTGTGATGCACTGGACAGGGACATGCAAATGAGCCCATAATATATTTTCACACTTTAATCCAAATACCACTTTATACATGGCACCCTTGTCTAAAAGGAGCCATGTGAAAGTGGTATTTGGTTTAAAGAGTGAAAAATGCATTTTGGCCTCATATAGTTGCTGCACAGAATTCTGGGAAACTGGGTGGGGACATGCAAAATGAGTTCAGAATTCTTTTTTTCACACTTTAATTCAATAGCACTTTTTTTACATGGCTCCTTATGGCATTTATTTTCTTTAAATTGTGATTTAATTCCTAATCCGTTAATTCCAGTTCTGTTTTCGGTAATCTCAGTGCCGTGCTATTCTGCCCTCTCCGTCTTGCGCAGTATTTGATGGATCGTCCAGTACAGAGGGATCACTGTGCCCTGCTGGACTGATTGTGCCATTGTGCGCCTGGACGCGCTGCGTATAATTCTGCGCACAGCCATGTTCCTCGGTTATTGCGTTCCTTGTCTGTGTCAATCTCATTCCATGAAGTTAGGCGCTGCTGGCGGCGCTCTGTACGGGCTCGGTGCTCAGAGCTGATTTTAATTGCCTTGTATAAGTCATCATTACTGTATTTTTAGTGTTTTTAGCGGCTATTTCCCATAAATAATTTACCGCCATTACAATCTAGTTTTTGCAAATATATTTCTTCTGACAAAATCCACAAATATTTAAATGGATATGGAACGTTCCCTGTGTTTACTATTAAAAATGAAAACAACCTAATTGTGTGTCTGCATCTAAACATCATTTTATTAACAAGGGATTAAAAATTCTGTTTTTACTCACTGAAACTTCCCAACAGTCTCTACAAAGCTCCGCCCTCAGCAGCTCATGAACACAGAGCTTCTATTGGTGCTAGATGTACTAACCAATCACAGACTGTTTCTCAACAGCTTGTTTTGAAATGCTACTGAGACCACCTGTGATTGGTTAGTACATCTAGTACTACAGAGACACAGTGCATGAGCTGCTGGGGGCGGAGCTTGGTTAGGGGGATTTTAACTGAGAGAGAGGTCTAAAAGGCTTTAATAACAATCATATATATAATAATCAATGACCACTATGCTGCCCCCACAGCAAAAGACTTGTTGCCACAGGAAAATATCAAGTAACAAATATTGTCTAGCCAATAGATTGTTTTGTTTTTTAGTCCTTCAGTCATGTCCAACTCTCAGTGACCATATGCACAGCATTACCAAGGCACATCTGTCTGTGTTTCTGGTTTTGCTTATCCATGGCAAAGATACTTGAGTGCATTGCCAGTTCCTTCTCCAGTGGACATCCATTTGTCTGACCTTTCTGATATTACCTGCCCATCTTGGGTGACCCTAAATGATATAGCTCACAGCTTCATTGAAGTACACAAGCCCCTTCACCATGACAAGGTAGCGATCCAGAAGTGGAATAGATATTTTAATGGACAATAAGATACATTTGATACATCTTAGTAATATCTCATTGTGTCTTGATATTATGGCGCTATAAGGTGCTGAGCGCGGCCGCCCCACAATTATATTGTCAGATTGTGAGAGAACAAAAACAATAACTGGTCAAACGCAGAATACAAATCCTAGTAAATAATGCATGGCGGCGATCCGCCTTCTGTTTATTGGAAAATCCTTTATGTGCCGGTCGATATCGCACGTTCCTTCTGTGTTGGTACTAAGTATCCTCACTCAGGTACTCGGGTATTGCCCAGGAGGCAGAAGCTTCGTCTGATTTGTTTTATACCAAATAAAAGGTTTGGATTTGTGATGCCCAGACCGGTCGGATTGTCTCCAATATTAGCTTTAAAGTTGGCACGTGTTTGTCAGGTGTCTAGCACTGTGTGTCTAATAAAATAAAGTACATAAAAGTAAATAGATACATAGGGATTTATACACCTAGTAAGATCCAGCAACCTTCCATATCACTGTGTAAGCTTGGACATATTTTTGGGGGATTGATATGAATTTTTGAAGCAGAGGAATCCATTTTGTATTTGTTGCATCACTTTCTGAGAGCTGGATCATGAGAGTGTTTGTTTGTTTTGGCTTTAAGTGGAAGGAGGGAGCAGACAGTATTTAAGATAATTGTATAATACTGAAAATGACACCACACTCATTGGCCTAAAAGCAGACTCCTTGCTTTAGGAAATGCAACTATATCTACCTAAAAATATAAATGCCCCTCTCTTCCACCTACATATCTTAGATTAATTCAGAGGCACCAAAATATTTTTTTTTCTAATTCAAAATGAACTTTATTATTTTTTTCCTGCTTATTTATGCTCTTTTTTTTGCTTTGTTCAGTCGTTTTCGACTCTCTGTGACCTTATAGACCGTACCACACCAGA
This sequence comes from Discoglossus pictus, assembly GCA_027410445.1. Lineage (NCBI taxonomy): Eukaryota > Metazoa > Chordata > Amphibia > Anura > Alytidae > Discoglossus > Discoglossus pictus. Next base: position 392,333,486 of record CM050167.1, on the reverse strand, counting down.
CCATAATCCACTTGGTTTTCATGGCAGAGATACTGCAGTAGGTGGTAAGGTCCTTCTCCAGTGAGCGACAGCATACAGCTCCTGGTATTCCTAGGTGCTCTCCCATCCAAGTACTGACCAGGCCTTAGTCTGACTCAAAGTTTTCAAACATACGTTTTATTTTCATTGTATGCTGGTCCTTTAAGATATAAAGGCCAGTTATTAACAACTTTTCAGTTTAATGTGGGGTCTTGGGCCCTGGGGTAAGTGTGTGGGCTTCAGGTAGAGCTGCTTTAGGGTCTTGTTGGGGTTATAAGGTCCTATAAGATACCATTTCCTATTTGGGAATGTGCTAATAACCAATGGGTCCTACAGATGGGATTTGCTTGTGGTTTCTGTGGAAAGTCTGGGGTCTCCAAGTAGAGCTGTTTAGGGTCTTGTTGGGGTTATAAGGTCCTACACGGCACCATTTTCCTCTTTGGGATTCTGTCTGTAACCTATGGGTCCTACAGATGGGTTTTGCATTGTATTTTCTGGGGCTCCGGGGAGAGATGGTTTTAGGTATGGTCTTTGGGATTCTGTCTATAGTATGTGGGTCCTACAGATGTTGGTTATCATGGTTTCTGTGGAAAGTCTGGGGACTCCAGGTAGCGCTGTTTTAGGGTTTTGTTGGGGTTAAAAGGTATTTTTGGTGTTATAAGGTACCATTTTCCTCTGTGGGATTGTGTCTGTAACCTATGATGGATTTTATGTTGTGGTTTCTGGGGAAAGTCGGGGGCTTCAGGTAGAGCTGTTTAGGGTCTTGTTGGGGTTTTATGGTACTGGTGCGCTTTTACGATCCTATAAGATGCTATTTTCCTCTTTGGGATTCTGCCTATAGCCCGGGGGTACTACAGATGGGTTTCGCATCGGTGGTCTTCGTGGGTTCTGGAAAAGTCTGGGGGCTCTTGGTAGAGCACTCTTAAGGTCCTGTTGGGGTTATAAGGTACCATTTTCCTTTTTGGGATTCTCTTTATAACCTATGGTAGCTACAGATAGTTTTGGGGGGTCCTTGGAAAGCTTTTTTTTTTGCGTAGTTCTCCCTAAAAAAGCTTTTTATGGCCGAGTTTGATTCTTCGCTGGAAAGTCCAACTAACATTTATTGTTACTGGTTGCTCTCGCACGAGACGGACGCTCTCCAATCCCATCCTTCCTTTTGGACGCCGTCTTCTTTCAGGCTGCGCACGTATCCAATCAATCAAATATCGATCATTACAATGGCTTTAGGACTTAATTTATTCCGAGAATCTTTGAGCAAGCGCACTTTGTGACCCTAATGAGAAGATTGCTCCCGCCATGAGCTCGCGTTAACAGCTAATCCTTAAAGGTTCAGACCGCGGGTGACTAATTATAAATAATTTAATAAAATCGGCTATAAAATGCAAAGCATGTAGATTAAAGCAGACAAATTGGACTTTACCTTCCTATTGTTTAATCCGATGTTGATTAATTAACGAGCAGAGGATGAAGTAACCCTTATGTTCAGGTGAGGAACAATATTTATCATGAGACACTGCAGTAGGAAAATACTCCAAGAAGTTGTCTTGAGAAAGTTCTACTTTACTGAATAGTAATAGATATGTGCAACAGTCTTCCAGTGGAGGTGGTACGGCGTCATCTCTAAAAATGTTTTTATTCTCCTGTCTTGCCAATTGCATACCTCACAAACATGTGAAGTTCTTACAAAACTGTTTTATGTGCATTTATTCTTTCCTGTAGGGTTCCATTTTCTCTTCAGAGCTAATTCTTTCTGCTGCTTTCTACTGAGTAAACTAATGAGATTTCCATTATTCTTCTTGAAAATACTGGCACTTTTAGCAGATACATTTCTATTGGGCAGAATCCTCTGCAATTAGAAGGATTTGGCTCCCACTTCAGGAAGTTGATGATCAGAAACCAAAATGGTAGATTTATGAATACAAATACATATTTACTGTTGTTTTTCGGGTTAAGGACACACAATTAAATGTGTATTTTCTTTTATCGTTCTAGGACAAACTGTACATTTAATTATTCTGGAAATAAAACCAGCAATTAATAGTAGGGAAAAATCATTAAATTTCTACTTTTTAACATGATTTCTATGTGATATAAACAGATGATGTGTTTACTCCTCTGAAGCTCTAACAAGCAGATGGGGTGTTACAGCATGAACAGATACCGGAGCGCGGCGATTTACTATGAAGACAATCCTCTTGTATTCTAGTCGCCATCTAATAGGAAAACATTTCTTCTCGCGCCGCGCTTTACTGGTCACTTTGGATTTTGCCGAATCTAAATAAACGATTAAGTAAATCGTTTTTGCCCATCACCAAAATTAATTAGCAAACCTTTAATTAGCAACTCATTAATTAGCAAATCATTAATTAGCATACCATGCTACTTATGGAAAAGGCTGTATATGTCCAGACTTATTTAGTTTAGAAAGCGTTGATTGTCCAGTGACCATTATTGAAAGGGTATGGACGAGGTATATAATATCCCTGGGTATCTATTTCCTTTTATGTAGATAATTTTATTAAGAAGTTCTTATAAGCTTTGTTATGTATGCCTAAAATCAAACAAATAGTCCCTGTATGGGTCTGCCCTCTGCATCTCATGAAGATACAGACTCTTCACTACTGTGACTTGTACTAACCAAAGCAGTGACCATCTCTCTGCAACATGCTGCTGAGACGTGGTCCCAGATAGGCTAGGACACGACACTGCACATACAGCCCTACAGAGTCTGTGTCTGCATATACTACAATGTAACAATTGTTCATGTCTGTATATGTGATATAATGTCCTATACACTGACTATTTGTTTGCTTTTAGCCAGTAAATACAGATTTTATAAGCACTTCTTAATAAAATAAACTACATAAAAGTACCCAGGCATATTGTATGCCTAGTAAAATCTAGGAACCATCATATCCCTTTAAAGTAAATAATAAAGGCTCTTCACAGTCAGATTGTGGAACTTGCTGGCAAATGAGATTTTGACAGCTGCAATGGATGGCTTTAGAAAGGTGATGAATATATTTTTTGAATATGAGTCATACAAGGAAATATCAGTTAGGTAGAGTATTGATATCAAACAAATAGTCCCTCTATAGGTCTGCCCACTGCAGCGCATGATCCAGAGATAATCCAATATTTTGGAGATTATATATATATATATATATATATATATATATATATATATATATATATATATATATATATATATATATAATGTTTGTTTTTTCCCCCTGTAAATACAGTGTTTTAGTGAGTTAAATTTTTCTTCTTCTAGATTAACCGATTATTCCCAAAATCATAAGGAAGAAAGCGGATCTAAATAGGCTGAAATTGAAACAAATATTTATTTCAAGCTCAGTTACTATGTAACTATAAAACATTCCAACAATCCATATGGAGACCATTTGGGATGTTACTGTCCCTTTAATTAATAGGCTGGATCTGCTCCTGACTTTGACTTCATGGCCAAAGGAACCTCCAGGAATGTTCTTGGGGCGCAACTAAAATGTCAGACATACGGGGTCTGCGCTAATTGTATTCCTCGCCATGAACCTGTCGTTACGAGAGAGCGTCCCGGCCTGATCCACGCGCGGCTTGAAGCAATGTTAATAAACGCTCGCATCTAATGTATATTTATCATTTTCTGTGCAAATATAGCCCGATAAATGCCACATGTGCATAATTCCTCGGCATTATACGCTGCGCCTGATTTGCATATTCCCATATTTATCTGCCTGGCTGCTAGAGGCCATGTTTTAATGTTTTAAAACTTACATTGCAATTTAGTGTTGCAGATTCTAGAAGAGATGCTTAGGTGGATAGGAACAGATCTGCCCAGGAGGCTGTCCTAACATTTCTTCTACACCCTACTACACTGGTCAATAAACTGGAGATGTTAGGATAAAGACTCCTACCAGGAATGCTTGCAGAACAGGCAGGTGGAGAGCCACAGATCTGCCTGAACCAGCAACACTAATGTTCAAATGTAAGTCTTAGCGGTTGATTTTAATTATTCAACTATATATATATATATATATATATATATATATATATATATATATATATATATAATATACAGTAAAATCCCTGTTATCTGCCACTCAAGCAACCGGCATCTGCATAAATTCCCCATTTGCAATAGATTCCCAATTATCTGATTATCCGGCAGTTCTAAACTGGCAATTTTTTTGTTTTTTTTCTATTTGATTTTTATGGGCCCAAATGGCCTAGTTTAGTTGCTAATGCATTTTTTAAAGAGATTTTAAGGTATTTCCAGGGGTTTAAGGGTTGTTTAGACCCTTTTTTTCGGGACTCCCGATTAACCGGAAACTACACTTATCCGGCAATAGCAGGTCCCTGTGGGTGCCAGATAACAGGGAATATACTGTATATATAGTAAATAAATAGTACATTTGTGCTCACATTTCAATGTCTAAAACAAGTAAAAAAAAAGTTTCCTGCTCAGAATTCTGAGAAATACAGTTATTACACTGCATTCTGGGAACCTGGGCAGAGACATGCAAATTTGCCCACAAAGGTTTCGCTCTTAAAATGCATTCCTATTTTAAACATGGCTTCCTTTAGGCATATGGCTGTTGTACTGCACAGCCTAGAGCACCTTGGAATAGCAGGAGCTGTATGCTGTGGCCCACTAGAGAAGGAACTGGCAACCCACTCCGGTATCTCTGCCATGAGTACCATCAGCATGGTGCGTTATAGTCCACGAGTCGGACACGACTGAGCGACACGCGCACACTCAGCCTGCAGTCAGTGTTATTACTAATTAGTGACTTACTTATTACAAGTTGTTTTGGGCTCGCAGTGGTTTCCATGGCAACTGAAATATTGGCTTATTGTTGACCAGTCTGAAATATGGAGGTTTTCTTTTTCTTTTTTTTTCTTCCCTTAATCTAAGACACCCCTTCTAGCTCACTACCTTGTCGTGCTGAAGGGGCTTGTGTACTTCAATGAAGCTGCGAGCTATACGTGTAAGGTCACCCAAAATGGGCAGGTCATAGCAGAGAGGTCAGACAAATTGCTTTCCACTGGAGAAGGAACTGGCACCCACTCCAGTATCTTTGTCAAGAAAACCATATGGATAAGCACAACCAGAAAGACAGATATGCCTTGCGTGCTGCGTCCATATGGTCACCGAGAGTGGGACACAACTGAAGGACTGAACAACAGCCACAATCTAAGACACCATATGTAATATATAATATATGGTCAAGAAACATCATAAGGACATTCCAGATCCTTTATGGCAGACAGGTCCTGTTCTTCCTTTAAAAAATAGTATTTTCTTTTGTTGTAATTGCCATTTTTCCACCTAATAATTCTATTGAAGATAATGTGAATTTTGGGGAGAATGATGATTCTCTTAGTAACGGATCACTGTAGTTCAAGAAAATCTGCACACATTGGTGAAGAACGAAACTAACAGCTTATACTGTTATACTGAACATTTTCAAACCTATATATTTTTCATTGTACAGAGGTCCGTCAATCAAAATAAACCCGAACAGGTGAGAGAGATTTGCATAAGGCACACGTTGCGCCATTTGCTAACCAGCTGCCATTGATAGATACAAGGCCCCTGCTTGTAATGAGCGCGTCTCGAGAGTCCCCTCCACCTCAGATGAATGAGAGGTGACAGCTTTCTGTTTATTAGGGGCTTCTCTTGCTTTTGGCCTGGGGGTGTATTGCACCTTCTGCACATAACGCAAGCTTCGTATTAATGATGGCGTTTGGCATTCGCGGCTGGGCTGCCAACCGTTCCTTACATGTGATTTTTAACACTAATTCTCACACTACGGTCTTTAAATGGTGTTAATGGGTCTCACCGACAGCTGTCACTGTATGGGTGGAAATTGTTAGTAATGGTGGATTTTATTATTATTATTATTATTATTATTATTATTATTATTATTATCCTGTATTTGTAACGCACGCTATGCAAGGATTGAGTACAAGGCAAAATGCATTAACACATGGAAAGGACCGGAGGACCCTGTCTTTGAACTTATTTTTAGTGGATTTACTTGATGTTGCTGCACATAAGAAAGTCTTAAGAATATAGGACTAAAAGTCTCATATAGTCTGCCCATTTTATCTACGCCCCAATAAAGCCTTGCTTCATTCTTATCCCAGTTATGTTTAAATTCCTTATTGTTTGACCCGAGCAGGTCAAGCAGACAGAGAGACGGGCGGACAGAGAGACGGGCGGACAGAGAGACGGGCGGACAGAGAGACGGGCGGACAGAGAGACGGGCGGACAGAGAGACGGGCGGACAGAGAGACGGGCGGACAGAGAGACGGGCGGACAGAGAGACGGGCGGACAGAGAGACGGGCGGACAGAGAGACGGGCAGACAGAGAGACGGGCAGACAGAGAGACGGGCAGACAGAGAGACGGGCAGACAGAGAGACGGGCAGACAGAGAGACGGGCAGACAGAGAGACAGGCAGACAGATGGATGGATGGATAGATGGATGGATGGATGGATGGATGGATGGATGGATAGATGGATGGATGGATGGATGGATAGATGGATAGATGGATAGAGGGATAGATGGATGGATGGATAGATGGATGGATGGATAGATGGATGGATGGATAGATGGATGGATGGATAGATGGATGGATGGATAGATAGATAGAGGATAGATAGATAGATCCAATGTATTTTAAAACGTAGCATTAAGTATATAGTGCAAATTATAATTATTTTTGTAATGTTAACATTTCAATATACAATGTATCATTTCAGTAAAGACTATTACATCTTTCGATAACGAATGAATAAATAAATAATTATAGAAATATATATATATATACAGGTAAATATGTGATTTAAGATATAGAAAGGAGAACTGAGGGTCTACAAGTTGGTTGTGGGGGGCACACAAATCTGAATGGCCAAGGGCAGCATAAAACCTAAATAAGCCCATGACTTGCGCACATTGCTCCTAAACCTTCCACCTGGGAGTCATGACCTCTTCTTCTTGCATTCTTGGGACATATGAAGACAATCCCTTGTGGTTGATGCTGTTTTTGGAGGGTGATCGCCCGATACCTCTGTGCTGATAATGTTTATATCTCGGCTCCTTCCCTCCTCGCTCTGGTAGTAGTGACACTGATTGCTTGTGATTGCTAGTGATGCTGATCTTGCTTCTCTGGCTCCTCAGACAGTGACGGGCTCTGTCTTAACAAGAAAGTGCCTGGGGTGCCTGAGAAAATCTCTGCAAATACACAACATCCAGACTCCTCTCACCCCTTCACTTCCAGACTAACAGCAGGACCCAGCACCCCCCCCCCCCCCCCCTAGTCCTGCCAAAATAAATCTATTCCATTCTACAAACTCTAGATATGGCACCAGGGTTGGCTCCGAAATCGCTCTGTAGCCGTATTATATTCTGTAGTAAAGAGCATGAAAAACTGGCTATATGTTGTGTTATCCATTTTTTTTTCTAAAGTGAATCGATCCTGGGAAATTCCATACTATTGTTGCAAATGAGCAGCTCACAAATATTAATTAGCTGCTTTGTTGTGCTAAATAGGATTACAGTCTGCTTCTGTAGTGGCCAAAATAAAGACCCCCAAAGGGATAATATCTGAGTTTTTTTACATGATTTGAAGAGGTGCGTATTACTTTTAAGAAGTCCTACGTAATAAACTCAGTATAAAGGGGTAATATATTTAGTATATAATGGGATGATTATCTATTTAACTGGAATAACAGTGCATCTTAATAGATAGATAGATAGATAGATAGATAGATAGATAGATATACATTATTATTATTTTTTGTGTGCAAAAGTTCATTTTTAGATAGTAAACGCAGCCTTTACATTTTAATGTTTTATTCCCAAATATTGATACTACAGTGATCAATTTTCTTTTCTCAGCTGATTTTATTTATTACTTTCTCAGGGGGTGTACCCTTATAAATTAACTAGGAACTTGAACCCGCCATGAGCGCCCATGTGTCTCTTTGCAGCATCTCCCTGCGTGTTTCTCCTCTGTGTGTGTGGTGAATGTTTCTGTGGCGCGCGTTGACTGTCGTTGGTTTGTGTAAGTGTTACTGTCTTTGTCGTTGTGTATTTTGTATATTTCGCGTGACAGGCGTTGCTGAGCCTCATTTTCATGCTGTTTTAGAAATTTTACGTTTTTCATCCGCCATTTTTTTTTCCCTCTTTGGTGTTTTTGCGACACTTGAAAACCACCTAATATGGTTGTAATTTGCTTGCATCCTCACTCCCAGGCTTCCTTTGTCTCCCCCTGTGCTCGTTGCAGTCTAAGTACTGCGCCGTCGGCTCGCCATGCTCCGCAAGGCTCGCAGATTCGTCTGTGCCGCTGGCTCGCCTTGCTTCACGTTACCAACATCGCAAACGTCACCAACATCGCAAGATCTACAACTATATATGTGATGATCTTTCCATTAATCCTATTGATAGCACTGATAGTTGTAAATGCTACATTCCCATTGTGTACATAGAAACTTCTTGTGAACTTATGTCAGACTGAAAGCGGAAGATCCCAAAAGCCACATAGTTACATATAATCTGTCACTTATTTTAACATTTAGCTTATTTTAGGTGTAGTTCTTCAGAAGAATGTATTGTGTACATATGGCCACTCTGGCCCTTTAATGCCTTATTGGTGGATTCGGCTCTTCTGGGCCCCTTTATATATCTGGCCGATGCCCAAAAACATTTTATGACAAACTGCTGACTTTATGGCTCCTCATAATACTGGGTCCTGGCAAGAGGAATAAAACTTTTACTGCGTGAGCGTGTCAGCGCAGGAAGCTGTTTCTAGCTGCGCAAATGGAAGCCGCGGTAACTACTGTACTAGAATAAAATTGCAGTTTAGGAGCCAGGGATGTGTTCTGTATTTGGCCCATTAAGGTGTTTCTTTCCTAAAGTCCCTTTTATTACTGGAGGCCTCCATTAGAGCGCGGCCTAGCAATCCTATAGAGAGCGCCGCTATGCCCAGAGCACCCTTACTGATTTGTACTCTCAATGGCGCGTGACTGGTGCGGCGTCGTGATATTTCGCTGTGTACGAGGGCACATTCAGCAAAGGAACTTTTCTCCTTAACATGACTATCACCCCAAAAGGAAGTTGATTTTAATTTTAAAGTGCGTTAAAAACTGGCTATACATTGTACTAGCTGTTTTTGGCTATAGTAAATCATTTCTGAAATCGCTAGAATTTATTTTGCGGCTCCTGTATGCTAATGGGCGGCTTAGAGTGCTTGATAAGGGTGGGAGAGGGGTCTAACTGCCAGATAACATTGGGGGTTTTATGTTGGCCACTACAGAGACAGACAATCGGACTGTAATCAGAATTAGCACATCGAAGCAGATAATTAATATGCGTGAGGCCCTCATTTCCATATAAATACAGCAGCAACGACATGACATTTTCCAGGACTGATTAACTTTAGAGAAAAATGGATAACACAACATATAGCTAAAACCTAAAAAACGCACCCAGCATCCTTTGCTCCCCTGAATGTCACTCACCTGCAAAAACCCCAAATACGGTTGATTCATTCTGCTTTAATTCACCAGAGCAGAATCCCCAATAACCTCCAGTGATAAAAGCGAAGTTATCCGTCCGCTCCTTACAGAGGAGGAAACCATAAATAGTGCGCCGGACGCGGCCAAAATCACCATTATTATTGTGATAGAGAGTCGGGATCATGTAACAGAACCCAAGGAAACCGCTGAACTGAAAGGATAATATGAGATAATGCACATGGAGTAATTAAAGTACAAGGAAAGTTATTTGTTATATATGTATTTATATAAATTTAGGGAAATTATTTATTATATATGAATGTTTATATAAATTCAATAAATGATAATTTGATATATTTATTATATGGATTTAAAGGAAAATTATTTATATTTAAATGACCACGTTGGCCATTTTTTTCTATATGTTCTTTTGAGAACGGACTATGTTTTTAGAAATCAAAAAGTATAACTGACATTTTTATTTTTTAGAGGCAATTATTGCTTATTGCTGGCATCCATTTTTTAGGGGAGTGTTCTAAACTAGTGAGCTGATTGGTTAGTATGAGGCACAGCAAGTACTACAGAGTCTGTGTCTGCATACGATGCAGTGGGCAGACCCATACAGGGACTAATTGTTTGATTTCATGCAGTAAAAAGCAGCGCCTTATACGCACTTCTTAATAAAACAAAGTAAATAAAAGTAAATCAATAAACAGGGATATTATATACCTAGCAACATCCAGAACCCTTCCATATCCCTTTAAACTAAATGAATGCAATGGCAGTTCTAGATACCACATTTTCATTGTGCAGATATGAACATTCTGTGTGTAACTGCTTCATAATCTTTCAAGTCTGAATTGTTACATAGTTACATGTAATTGTGTGGTGGCCCTTTAAATGAATTGGTCAATAATGTACATTTTCTAAGAAATAAAGTCATTCTCCAGACCTGGTGATAAGTCCGGCTCCATCCCCCAGTGTCCGGCTGACATGGGGGGGCCTCAGGTTATTGTGACTAGGAAACGCCGTGCAGACCCTTATCAGCATCAGGCCATTCTCTCACTGTACCAATTTCACACAGAAATGCACAGGCGGCTTCCTCCATACAATGCAACAAAAGAGCCGTCATATCTGCTCTGTTATCATTTATCAGCCCAGCGGAGAGAGAAATCCCAGGGACTGGCGGGGACTGAGACAGAGCCTGAGTCCCCCTAACAGGCTGAGCTCTAACAAGCTGGGTCCCCTAACAGGCTGAGCTCTAACAGCCTGGGTCCCCTAACAGGCTAAGCTCTAACAGCCTGGGTCCCCTAACAGGCTAAGCTCTAAGAGCCTGGGTCCCCTAACAGGCTAAGCTCTAAGAGCCTGGGTCCCCTAACAGGCTGAGCTCTAACAAGCTGGGTCCTCTAACAGCCTGGGTCCTCTAACAGCCCGGGCTCTAAGAGCCCGTGTCCCCTAACAGCCTGGGCTCTAAGCGCCTGGGTCCTCTAACAGCCTGGATCCTCTAAGCGCCTGGGTCCTCTAACAGCCTGGGTCCTCTAACAGCCTGGGCCCTCTAACAGCCTGGGCCCTCTAACAGCCTGGGTCCTCTAAGCGCCTGGGTCCTCTAAGCGCCTGGGCCCTCTAACAGCCTGGGTCCTCTAAGAGCCTGAGTCCTCTAAGAGCCTGAGTCCTCTAAGAACCTGAGTCCCCTAACAGGCTGAGCTCTAAGCGCCTGGGCCCTCTAACAGTCTGGGTCCTCTAACAGTCTGGGTCCTCTAAGCGCTTGGGTCCTCTAAGCGCCTGGGTCCTCTAATAGTCTGGGTCCTCTAAGCGCCTTGGTCCTCTAACAGCCTGGGTCCTCTAACAGCTGGGTCCTCTAAGCGCCTGGGTCCTCTAAGCGCCTGGGTCCTCTAAGCGCCTGGGTCCTCTAACAGCCCGGGCCCTCTAACAGCCCGGGTCCTCTAACAGCCCGGGTCCTCTAACAGCCCGGGCCCTCTAACAGCCCGGGTCCTCTAAGCGCCTGGGTCCTCTAACAGCCTGGGTCCTCTAACAGCCTGGGTCCTCTAACAGCCTGGGTCCTCTAACAGCTGGGTCCTCTAAGCGCCTGGGTCCTCTAAGCGCCTGGGTCCTCTAAGCGCCTGGGTCCTCTAAGCGCCTGGGTCCTCTAACAGCCCGGGCCCTCTAACAGCCCGGGCCCTCTAACAGCCCGGGTCCTCTAACAGCCCGGGTCCTCTAACAGCCCGGGTCCTCTAACAGCCCGGGTCCTCTAACAGCCCGGGTCCTCTAAGCGCCTGGGTCCTCTAACAGCCTGGGTCCTCTAACAGCCTGGGTCCTCTAAGCGCCTGGGCCCTCTAACAGCCTGGGTCCTCTAACAGCCTGGGTCCTCTAACAGCCTGGGTCCTCTAAGAGCCTGAGTCCTCTAAGAGCCTGAGTCCCCTAACAGGCTGAGCTCTAAGCGCCTGGGCCCTCTAACAGTCTGGGTCCTCTAACAGTCTGGGTCCTCTAACAGTCTGGGTCCTCTAACAGTCTGGGTCCTCTAAGCGCTTGGGTCCTCTAAGCGCCTGGGTCCTCTAATAGTCTGGGTCCTCTAAGCGCCTTGGTCCTCTAACAGCCTGGGTCCTCTAACAGCTGGGTCCTCTAACAGCCTGGGTCCTCTAACAGCCTGGGTCCTCTAACAGCCTGGGTCCTCTAACAGCCTGGGTCCTCTAAGCGCCTGGGTCCTCTAAGCGCCTGGGTCCTCTAACAGCCCGGGCCCTCTAACAGCCCGGGTCCTCTAAGCGCCTGGGTCCTCTAACAGCCTGGGTCCTCTAACAGCCTGGGTCCTCTAACAGCCTGGGCCCTCTAACAGCCTGGGTCCTCTAAGCGCCTGGGTCCTCTAACAGCCTGGGTCCTCTAACAGCCTGGGTCCTCTAACAGCCTGGGTCCTCTAACAGCCTGGGTCCTCTAAGCGCCTGGGTCCTCTAACAGCCTGGGCCCTCTAAGCCCCTGGGTCCTCTAACAGCCTGGATCCTCTAACAGCCTGGATCCTCTAACAAGCTGGGTCCTCTAACAGCCTGGGCCCTCTAAGCGCCTGGGACCTCTAACAGCCTGGGTCCTCTAACAGCCTGGGTCCTCTAAGCGCCTGGGTCCTCTAACAGCCTGGGTCCTCTAACAGCCTGGATCCTCTAACAAGCTGGGTCCTCTAACAGCCTGGGCCCTCTAAGCGCCTGGGTCCTCTAACAGCCTGGGTCCTCTAAGCGCCTGGGTCCTCTAACAGCCTGGGTCCTCTAACAGCCTGGGTCCTCTAACAGGCTGGGTCCTCTAACAGCCTGGGTCCTCTAAGCGCCTGGGTCCTCTAACAGCCTGGGTCCTCTAAGCGCCTGGGTCCTCTAACAGCCTGGGTCCTCTAACAGCCTGGATCCTCTAACAAGCTGGGTCCTCTAACAGCCTGGGTCCTCTAACAGCCTGGGTCCTCTAAGCGCCTGGGGATAACATTTGCCTATAAATACAGCAACAGCATGGAATTTCCCAGGATTTATCCACTTTAGAAAGAAACGGATAACACAACATAGATCCAGTTTTTCATGCTCTTTAAGAATAACTTAAAAACAACTTGATTTTGGGGTGACAGAGTCCATTTGAAAACTGTATTTTTTCAACACTTCTAATAACATTTTGTCAGTTTCATACTGTAAATATAAAGTACTGTAGTAATTGTTACCTGGCCAAGGAAAGTGTCATTAACAAATCTAACTTCCTTTTACAAGATATTTTCGGTGCTCCGCGGCCTTTTATGATGGAAAAATATCCATATGTTCCAGGGCTTGTGGTGGCCGAATAACTGCACGCTCGGATCCTGGCCCAAACCGCTCCGGTTTGGTGCCTTTGTCAGTCTGTGGGAGAAGGTCACAAAAAATACATGTAGCCCACAAAATATATGTATGTACTGTATGTGTGTATGTGTGTGTGTATATATATATATATATATATATATATATATATACACACACACACCCACAATAACGGGCTAATTTATTTTCTTTAATAATTTAAAAGTTGTATTTAATCTTTCTTTAAAGGTCCACTGTAGCGCCCTAACAAGAAGATCTAGATATCCTGCCCTGATATTCAGTATTAATCTTACTTTTAAAGCTCAGGCTCAGCTGTCTCTGTCCATTATAAGGTCAATGGGGATGGCTTTGTCCATCAGGCAAACAAAGTGTCATGATGTTTAGTCATGCTCGACTCTCCGTGACCCTATGGATCGCAGCTTTTTAGGCACAATTACCGTTATGTCTCTGGTTGTGCTTATCCATATGGTTTTCTTGGCAAAGAGACTGGAGTGGGTTGCCAGTTCCTTCCCCAGTGGATCACAATTTGTCTGACCTCTCTACTATGACCTGCCCATCTGGAGTGACCCGACATCTTATAGCTCACAGCTTCATTGACGTACACAACCCCTTTCACCATGACAAGGGAGTGATCTAGAAGGGGTAACAAAGTGTACATCAATGCCATATGTTGACCGGACACTTGTGTATTGAAGGTATATGGAGGTTTCTGGATGTTACTAGGTATATAATATCGCTGATTATCTATTTACTGACATGGACTTTATTTTATTAAGAAGGTTATAAGTTCTGTTTTTAATGCCTAAAAACAAACAAACATTACCTGCTTAGGTCTGCCCTCTACAGCTCATGCAGATACAGACTCTGCTATTCTTGCTCATACTACCCAATCAGTGACCATGTCTCAGCAACAATCTGCAACATGCAGCTGAGACGTGGTCCCTGATAGGCTAGTACACTGCACTGTGCATCCAGTCCTACAGTGTCTGTGTCTATATGGGCAGACCCATACAGGGACTATTTGTTTATAAGTGCTTATAAGCTCTGTTTTTATTGCATACAACAAAGTAAATGTCGGTAATGCACCGGTGCAATATATACCTAGTATCATCCAGGAACCTTCCATATCCCTTTACTGACTTCAGTGGCCCTTTAAATATGAGTCCGCAGTGGCCCTTTGTGATGTGCAGTGACTCAGTCCGATGCTTGACACGAGGGGGGTGTTCAGTCTATCGATACAAACGCCTGTAATTGCCTCGCTCCAGAGAGAGACTTTACATTGTGTGACACATGATGGTCATGGGCTGATTTCATTGCAGTAATAAGTTGGTACAATAAATGAGCGTTACATCGTGTGGCGGAGCGATGGAGGTCTGTCTGTAATGAATGCGCCGCGGTGACGCATCAGCTCCACGGGACAGTGCGAGGGAATTACTTACACATTACTGGAAAGGCAGTAACAAAAAAGGCAGGAGAAGTATGATTGCTTTTAAAGGAAAGGAGAGTGTTTTATTGAAGTTTAACCCTTTTGCGTTGCTTTATAGCTATTGTATTTGAGGAAAAATCGAATGTATCTGTGTATAAAAAGTTTCCACCAGTCTGACTAGAGCACTTGGAGCCCAAGGACATGGTTTTATCTGCTGGATAATGAGGGGAGAGAAAATGAAGATTGTTATATGACAGATATTTTAGAATTTGACACCTACCCTTGTCCCTGACCAGGGTCATAAGCAAGCAATTTGCTACAAATTTGCTAATGCAAAAATATACACATAAGCTCCAGGGAACAGCAGAGGCATCTGTTTTCTGCTTAAAAACTAACTTTATGCCATGTTTCTTGTATCATTTTATAATAGTAGGAAAAAGAATGTACCCACTTACATGGCCAGATTACCCATTAGGCCAACTAGGCAGCTGCCCAGGAGCACTTCCCTTTGAGGGGTGCCACTTCTTTTAAAAAAATTGGTTCCTGGATTTAAAAAAATGAAATGTTACAGTTCATAGACTGGCTACTAGGGAGTAACCTAGAACAAGAGAGTTACAACAGGAAAGGCAAAAATGGGTCCATGCAAACCTTGCATACTCACTCGCAGGGGCTCCTCCACTTCACTGCCTAGGGGCTCCAAAAAGGTAGATACAGCCCTGCCCACTTATTATAAATAAGAAAATTAGTAAGACTTTAACACTTAACCGTATTTGTAACCATTTAAAATTAAACCAAATGGGGCATGCTTTTTTCCTTATCCCTCTCCCCATTGTGAGAGTGAATAAGTGCCCCTGGATAAAGGGATTTACAGAGTGGGGTGATATTGTCCTGTAATTCAAGCTTAAAATCATTTACTTTCGTGTTCAATTATCTATTATTTACATTTAAACTGTTTAACCTTCCATGATTATGTTTACTTACATGTGTAATTTTAGTTTCTGCAATAGGTGTGCCCTTAATAAAAGGGCTTGGAGCCACTGGCATACACAAAACATACTGCTTTTAGTTTCATGCTCCCAGTATATTGAGTCTGCATGCACTATTAAGTGTTAGTCATACAAGGCACTGTAAAGCTCTGTTGTCTCTGGAGTTTACCTCTCTACTCAGTTAATTAGCTGCACCTGGGCAGACCTGATTTAGGACTGTTTCTAGAGTAGGGGTGGGGCTGCTTATGGAATGATTGCAGTTTGTCTCCGCGGAGAAAGACAAACCCCGTGCCGCAGCAGCTTGTACCTTATGATCATTTGGAACAAAGTGGACACCTGGAAATCTGAAGAAATATACAGGCCAGAACAAACTATTGTATTGTTTGTTTTTGCTCCACCCAGGTTTAGCTAGATGAGAGCTGGCTAGTGAGTGTACTGTGCATTAATTAAGGTAGTGCTCCAGCAGAAGCTAAACATATTTATTTGATATGTTTTATTGTTATTGTTAGATCACTGGCTAAATTCCAGTAAAACATTGAAAATTATCTGTAGCCTCTTGTATTCTATCCTCCATTAAAGTGCACAAACCCAGAGGATATTGGGAACTTGTCACAGAAGGTATTGCTGTATGGTATTGTAGAGATATAGTGTGTATTTGCACAGCACGGAGTGTGTATTTGCACGGAGAGAAGGGTCAACAAAACTATCAACTATTCACAGCCTCATGTGTCCCAGGAAACTGCAAAGCTATGCATGCACAGAGCAAAAATAAACTGTATAATACACTGGCAGATTAGCAGGAGGCAAACTGCTGGGTTTTATTTACTCTATAGCTCTTGCCTTAGGTGTCCACTGGCAGACGCACTAAGCTCCTACTCGCTTGCGCTCTGGAAGTGATCTGAAACCTATACGCATTTTGCTTTCCCAGGAACAGCTGGGCGCTTTCTGGCATGAGTCCTGCTTAAAACAAACTGGATACAATTGTGCGATTACTGTGTGCGGTGTCTTTTTAAATGTGAGGTTTTGATGCTGCAAACCGAATGTGGCTTGGCGATTTCTGTCTGACCGAATGACTTCATTAACTGCGGCGAAGTCTGGGGATTAAGTCTGGGTAGGTCTGAAATGGTCTTACTGGGAGAAAAAATAGCTGTATTAAATGGATACGTGTCTTTATCTAAGTCTTTGTCTTGGAGGGAAGCTGCTCAGTGTGATATGTTTTCTGTGAGCGTGGATAAAGTCAGGATATAATAGGAACAACTTCTAATAGTTTACAGGAGGCTGAATTCATATAGAGACCAAGTAAAGTAATGCTAGAGTTCTCAAGGATATTCCTGTTCATATAAATACTGATTGATACTGGTGAGAGATGTCATTATTTAATTTATATCAATTTATTTAGTTTAATTTATTTATTTTAATGTATTTATTTTAATTTTATTTTTAAAAAAATGTATTCCCAGTAACATGTATTGAGCGACCGTAATTACCCTAAGTGTGGATGTGTGAGAAAAATACACGCAGTAGGGTTGCTTTAAAAAGGGGCATATTCAATTGAGGTTTCGGGAGATCCAGTAGCCCGTAAGTGAGGTCACAAGCTAATTTGCTATTCAATTGGCGTCTTTTTGCGGGCTCCGAGCGGCTTCTGAGTTATGGCCTTGAAAAAATGGAGATGGTAAAACTCGTAACTTACAGCCTCCAGAAGCCTCTGATCTTTCACTTTCGCAAGGCTAAAATCGCAAATCGATATTCGCTATTCAATTGCTCAATTTCCCCAAGCCCACAAATGTTTTCACACCCGTAAATGGCAAATGAAGGAGAAAATCCTACGAGTGCAAGAGAGGACCCGCAGGGGGGTTAAACACCTATTTGTAGCACTGTAAATGCAAATAAAAAATCACTACATCACTGTAAATAACAGGGAAAGCGATGATAGACATTAGGATTAATTGCACAACAGTTTCAAGCTCGCAAATCGTCAGGAAATTAAAATTTATTTTTACGTTTCATTTCGGGGTTAAATCGATCTCGGGTATCAATGAGCTAATACATACCAAGCCACCCATATGGACTAGAACAGTATTGGCATTTATTTTCATAATTCTTTATTTTGTGGGTTTGCGAGTCTGATCGCATATCGGACCCCCGATCCTATTTGATTGACATATAACCTCCATGTTTTACTGCCATAATAATGACAGTCTCATTTTCTATTGGCTGATTCCAAATGGGTACTGCTACAACCAAGTGCATGGTTTACGGTTTCGGCTTTGGGACAGTAACTTGCGGCCTTGAGCAATTAAATAGCATCGCAATCGGAGACAAACGGGAGCCCGCAACTCACTCACAGACATTCGGCTGTCTGTGATCGAGTGGCGGGCTTCAGATTGAATATGACCCAAAGAGTTCCACCAACCTGTGCACAGCCCTGTAGTATGTATTTTTTTATAAACATCCCATTTAAATGACCCATAATTACAAATTAAACTTTTGAAGGCTATGAAAATATTTGAATGAAGGTAAATCATTCTTTTTTAGGTGGCTGCTGTTGCCTTGATTTTGCTGTTAGAGTAGTTTTTCCATCAGGGGGAGTTGGGCTTCAAATTCAGTGACAGCAGATTGCTGTAGAAGAAGATGAATAGAAATGAAAATGGTGGTTCTCACTACACAATAATTACACATGATAGTTAAAATTGACATTGCTTCTAAAATGAAGGCATATTAATTGATTATCGCCATTGGAAGCCTCCCCCTTTTCTTCCTGTTCCACCTCTGGAGAGCTGCCATGTTGCACTCTGTGACATAGAGCCACTCCTACAGGGTTTGTTCTTCACACTACTAGTGTTCCATGCTGCTAACAAGAAGGAAGGAAAATATGTGGCTGAGCAGCATGAGACACTGGTAGTGTGGAGCCCGCCAGTGACCTTATGAAACATGGCACCGTACATGGGAGAGAACAAGAAGGAAGTGGATGGTTATAGAAAGTAAGAATCTGTTTCTCTGGAGTCATCTTAGAAGTAAGCGAAATAAGTGCAAAATTGAATTATGTGACTTAGTCAAATATTGATATAAAACTAATAAAAACAGACACTTTCAAATTGGGGCCTGCTCTCTTACGTGTAGATTTACAGGCCTCCGCCATTAGTAGTCATTATTAGGATGCAAAAACTAAGGGAAGAAAAAAAAAAGTTAAGTCTAAAGTACGTGTCATCATCCATAACCCTTTGCTGTGTTGTTGCCGTCCCATGACATGGTATCACTACCGTTGCCATCACATGACATGGCGTTCACATGTAAAGAAGTTGGTCTTTGACATTTCTTCACTTATTTAAACTCTAACATGTGTTGCTAGGAGACCCTTTCAAACTGAGGCCTGGTCTCCGTAGAGCGTAGGTTTATGTCTCAGCCATTTTAGGTTGGACTAGTCCTTATTAGAATGCAAAAACTAAGGAAACCAAATGAGTTCATGGCATGAAAGTCAAGTCTAAAATGTAAATTTTCTTCAGGGGATTAGGACATTACCCATAATCCTTCGCTGTGTCGTTGCCATCACATGACATGGCGTTAACGCGTGGATTAGTTGGTCCTCGACACTTCTTCACTTATTTAAACTCTAACATATGTTGCTTAGAGTCCCTTTCAAACTAAGGCCTGCTCTCTTTAGGATGTAGATTTATAGGCCCCAGCCATTTTAGTCTGGAGCAGCCATTATTAGAATGCAAAAACCTAGGGAACAAAATGATTTCATGGTATGAAAAGATGTTTCAACAGCTCGGTAACAATGCCAGGGGGTCCTTATAGTGATACATAGCCTTAAAATGATCCTCTCGCCCTTTCACCTCACACTGCCCATAGCAGCCATGTCCTGTTGCTCGGCAACCAGTCCTCTAATCTTGTGTGGCCTGGTCTATTTACAGTTGCCACCTGGATCCATACTAGAAAAAAAGCTTTATCTTGAAATAAAGGGGTTAACCCAGCATGTCACTTTATTTCAATCCCTTTTCCAGTGAGATACTTGAGAACCAAGATATCTCTTTTATTTTTAGTAGATATTATAAAATTCATGTGTGGGAAATGTTTTATGCTCTTAACTGGAACAAAGGCTTTAAAAAGTGCATTAAAAAAAGAAATGAATTGGTTACTTTGTCAGTAAATTCACAGGAAGAAAGGTTTAAAAAAAGCAAGAATTAAACAGTAAGAAAATGGTAAATAGATTTAAAATACTGTTCAAATAATTATATCTGTCTGTCTATCTATCGGTCCTTCTGTCTGTCTATCTATCTATCTCTCTATCTCTCTATCCCTCTATCCCTCTATCTATCCCTCTATCCCTCTATCTATCCCTCTATCTATCTATTTATCTATCTATCTATCTATCTCTCTATCCCTCTATCCCTCTATCCCTCTATCTATCTATCTATCTATCTATCTATCTATCTATCGGTCTCTCTGTCTATCTATCTCTCTCTCTCTATCTATCTCTCTATCTCTCTATCTTTCTATCCCTCTATCTATCCCTCTATCTATCCCTCTATCTCTCTATCTATCCCTCTATCTATCTATCCCTCTATCTATCCCTCTATCTCTCTATCCCTCTATCTATCCCTCTATCTATCCGTCTGTCTGTCTGTCTGTCTATCTATCTATCTATCTATCACTCTATCTATCCCTCTATCTATCCCTCTATCCCTCTATCTATCTATCCCTCTATCTATCCCTCTATCTATCCCTCTATCTATCTATCTATCTATCTATCTATCTATCTCTCTATCTATCCCTCTATCTATCCCTCTATCTCTCTATCCCTCTATCTATCTCTCTATCTCTCTATCTATCTATCCCTCTATCTATCTATCCCTCTATCTATCCCTCTATCTATCCCTCTATCTATCCGTCTGTCTGTCTGTCTATCTATCTATCTATCTATCCCTCTATCTATCCCTCTATCTATCTATCTATCTATCTATCTCTCTATCTATCTATCCCTCTATCTCTCTATCCCTCTATCTATCCCTCTATCTATCCCTCTATCTATCCGTCTGTCTGTCTGTCTATCTATCTATCTATCTATCCCTCTATCTATCCCTCTATCTATCTATCTCTCAATCTCTCTATCCCTCTATCTATCTATCTCTCTATCTCTCTCTCTATCTATCTATATCTCTATCTCTCTATCCCTCTATCTATCCCTCTGTCTGTCTATCTTTCTATCTATTTCCAGGAAACAATTGTGTAAATTGAAATAATTATAATATTAATATTATCACTGAAAATGTCCAACATATTTCAGAGAACTACTCCGTGATATTGACTCACACAAGTCATTGTTTGCCCACTGTAAAAAATACTTGCATGTAATAGTTAATACATTAATTGCTGCAATTTATTTTTTCTGAAAACCATTAAATTCTAGCACTTTAATCAAGCATATTGTAAATACGGGACTATGGTGTTGCATTAAAAGTTGGTCATATAATGTTTGAATGTATCATTGTATGGAGATCCACAAGTAAGACATTTTCTTATGTTTTGCAGGGCATAGGAAAGACAAGATTATTTTCTTCAAGATCCCAGTAAGATAAAGGCACGGCTCTAAATATGGCAGCCACAAGATGGACCAGAATAATTTCGCAAATTGTGTTAGTGGCAACAGTGACTGCCATCACTCGACAAACATCTCCGATGAGAAGGAATTTTACAACATTCCATGCTGAGCAACCGGACTGGACTTTTAACCATTTGGTAGTTGATGGAAGGACCGGACATATATACCTGGGGGCAATTAACAGAATTTACAAGCTCTCAGAGGACTTGAAGGTCTTGGTGACCCACCAGACTGGGCCAGATGAGGACAACCCAAAATGTTATCCTCCTAGGATAGTCCAAACATGCAATGAGCATTTGGCTGTCACCAACAATGTCAATAAAATGCTACTTATAGACTATAAAGAAAATAGACTAATAGCCTGTGGAAGCCTATACCAAGGAATCTGCAAACTTCTGAGGCTTGATGACCTCTTTAAACTTGGTGAGCCTTTCCATAAGAAAGAACACTACCTTTCTGGAGTCAATGAGAGTGGCTCTGTTTTCGGAGTCATTGTCTCGCACAATAAATTGGAGGATAAACTCTTCATTGCCACATCAGTAGATGGGAAACCAGAATACTTTCCAACTATCTCCAGCCGAAAACTAACCAAGAACTCTGAAGCTGATGGGATGTTTGCCTACGTATTTCATGATGAATTTGTAGCTTCAATGATAAAGATCCCATCAGACACTTTCACCATTATCCCGGATTTTGACATTTACTACATCTATGGCTTCAGCAGTGGGAACTATGTCTACTTCTTGACCATTCAACCAGAAATGACCTTTCCACCAGGTTCAGCCCCAAAGGAGCAAGTTTACACATCCAAGTTGGTCCGACTGTGTAAGGAGGACACGGCTTTCAACTCTTATGTTGAGGTGCCTATTGGCTGTGAGAAAAACGGTGTGGAGTATCGACTTCTTCAAGCCGCCTACTTGTCCAAAGCTGGAGAAATTCTGGCAAAGTCGTTGGGAATCAAAGCTGGAGATGATATTCTATTTACCATCTTCTCCAAGGGGCAAAAGAGGAGAATGAAATCACTGGATGAATCAGCTTTGTGCGTGTTCGTTCTTAAAGACATTAATGACCGCATTAAAGAGAGACTACAGTCATGCTACAAGGGAGAAGGTACTCTAGATCTTGCATGGTTGAAGGTGAAGGATATTCATTGTAGCAATGCGGTAAGTCATAGCTCTTTTATTGATTCATTCTAGATTAGTTTTAATGTGCGCCGCCATCCCACTTGCCATATCATGTTTAATTACTGCATTTACAAATTGCTTTCACTTTTTATGAGATCATAAATTTTATTACCTCTTACATGACAACAATATTTGGGAACGTAAATACTTTAAGTCTACGGAGATTAATTTCTTAACCAAGTCTATTGTGTAGCAGAGATAAATGCATTAAAGAGCCACTGAACTCACTGTAAGTGAAAAAGTACAAGATTGTATGTTAAACTGATCTATTTTGTACAAGTTTTAAATTATTGTTTAAATATAGTCTAATCTGCCACTGGATGATGCATGAGTAATTAGTACAGTGCTGAGTCCATTGCGTTGTGTGAGGCTCTATGGGGGATGGCTGTGATTGATAACCCATAGATTTCCTGTTTTAAGTGAGTACCAGTATTCCATAAATATAAATATATATATATATATATATATATATAGATATATATATTTTTACTGTATATATTTGTATTACAAGCTAGTATCTGTTGATCACATGTATTTAACAAGAACTGCACATTCTCATAGAATATCTGTATAAGATCAAGTAAAGTTTCTTCCATATAAATTTCATGACTAAAACATTGCTGATCTGGAGGCAATGCAACCTTTCTTACGTGGTTAGGATAGATGGGTAAAAGAGGTTTTTATAACATTTACATAACAATGTAGACACTATTTTATGACTTGTTTATCCCCTTTAAGATACTCTAATTCACAGGAAGCTTCTACCTGTACAGATTATTACAAGGTATACTTCAAATGCCCCCCTGTAGTGCTCATATGCTAGGGCTTTATTTGTTTATTTAATTACAATAAAATCAGGGCTTGAAGACAGAATTCCAATGTAGCTTTTAATGAGTACATTTTAATTTCAGTGTTTCAGTCCGTACAGATATGGTTCTCTGAGATGTCCAATGGGTGGAAGGGAATCTGCCCAATAGTCTTGATATGACAAATGGTTTAGGACAGTCTGATAACAAGTGGAGAGTAGCACCCCTCTGCTTGTCTCCACATCACTAAGGTTCAAATGGAGGTACTTTATAGCTCCCTATCAAGGTTATGCCAACCTGTGCTAAAGATATCTGTCTATACATGTCTAATACCGGAATGAGCCAAGCACCACTTTGATAAAAATCCATTGAAAAACAGCACAAAACCCACTAAAAATATTAATATTTCAATCTGATGCTCATCTAATGGCAGGAAGCTGAGAGCAGACAATCATTATAATGACCTATAATGCTCTGTAAGTGGAAGGTAGGAGAAGCTTGCATCAAGAAGGTGTTACAATATGGCTTGACATTAAGTGTCCAAAACACATTAGTAGCTATTTAACTTAGTATTTCGAACACATGTATAGGGGTAATAAACCAGACAAGTTTACTGTTACTTGGAGGAATAATTATAGGGTGTTGTAGAAAGCTGTTCCTTTTCTGACAGCACTAATTCTGTGTTTGTGTATATGATATGAGCCTTTCCTGTTTTATGCTACCACAAGTGCACGCGCTCCGCACTGGAGGCCTTCTGTTGCCGGGTCCGCTTGCGTCCCGCGTCCCTATGTACTCCCTAAGCTCCTAACCCCCTAAACCCTTTGCCAGCCCTAACCCCCTACACCAGTTAGCGGCCTAATCCTAAACCCAACACCCTGACCCTAACCCCTTACCCTAATCCTAATCCCCTACACCTGTTCCCAACCCTAACCCTAATCCTAGCCCCCTACACCCCTTGTCGGTCCTAACCCTAGCCCCCTACACCCCTTGCCGGCCCTAACCCTAACCCCCTACACCCCTTGCCGGCCCTAACCCTAACCCCCTACACCCCTTGCCGGCCCCAACCCTAACCCCCTACACTCCTTCCTCACCCTAACCCCCTAACCCTGTAAACCTAACCAAAAAAACCCTAACCTAGCCACACAAAGACTGCTTTACCGGCACAGGGCAGTGCAGCATGCACATGCACGTGTGGTAGCTTAAAACAGGAAAGCACCTACACCCCTTGGCGGCCCTTACCCTAATCCTAATCCCCTACACCTGTTCCCAGACCTAACCCTAATCCTAACCCCCTACACCCCTTGCCGGCCCTAACCCTATCCCACTACACCCCTTGCCGGCCCTAACCCTAACCCCCTACACCCCTTGCCGGCCCTAACCCAAAACCCCCTACACCCCTTCCTGACCCTAACCCCCTAGCCACAAGGAGACCGCTTTACCAGTGCAGGGCAGTGCAGCATGCACATGCACGTGTGGTATCAAACAGGAAAGCACCTATGATATATATATATATATAGTTATCTACATAGGATCCATAAAGCAGTGCTAATCTAATGTAATAATAATGTTTTGCCCATAATATGCTGCTTGGTTCTGTCCCTTTAATAAGTGCGGCTCATGGCATGTATAGTGGTGTTTTATTCATAATGCAGCTTCCATAATTTTAAAGGGCTATAGAAGTTTTCTGGATTTTGCAGGTATTTAATACAAGCCTATCTATTTATTTTTATGTACTTTATTGTGTTAAAGTTTCAGTACCTTTTTATAATTATACTTTATTGCTTTGATGGTAATTTCCTGAATTTAAAGTCATTATTTTTTCATAAACAAGACATAGGTTTTGAAATATAAAACATAATGGACCCATTAACAGAGTCTGTATTTTTAGTTACGTTTTGTTTGTTTTTTACAGGAAATTATTACCATTAGATTTCATAAGAATTATGACATCATCATGCTCCGCTGCGCAGTCTTTTGCAACATTTGTAGCAAATCTTTGCTCCCTAGATAGATACGGCGCCTATCTCCAGATTACAAACTGCCAGAAACATTATTGCTTTATTCTTAATTTCTATTAGGTTCCATTCTGGTTCTGTGGGCATCAAATTGGCACAGCCATCCAGTGGGACTGGTAGGGACAAAACCAATAAAGAAATCCAACCTTGCCTAAGGCCTAATCATTAGGATTTATATAAATAGAATGACCTCTTCTGGATCTCTACCTTGTCATGGTGAAGGGGTTTGTGTATTTCAATAAAGCTGTGAGCTGTACCATGTAGGGTCACCCAAGATGGTTGGGTCATAGCAGAGAGGTCAGACAAATCACCGTCCTCTGGAGAAGGAAGTGGCAGCTTATTCCAGTATCTTTATCAAGAAAACTTTAAGAATAAGCACAACTAGACACAAGATGTGCCTGTCGTGCTGCGGTCTATAGGGTCATAGAGAGTCGGACATGACCAAATGACTAAACAACAACAAATAGAATGGCAGAAGTGATGAACCTGTTGGCTCTTACTTGCAGCCAAATCTATTTTTGTATATTATGTATTTCTATTCCTGTATTTTGTCTGTGAAAATAAAGGAAATTGGGGTCTTTCAATGTCATACCTACCAGAGATGGTTTTCTATTGTGACCATGAATGGGTTAGGTATGTCATTATTACATTGCTACAACAGAACTACTCGTTATTGCACAAACGAAAACTGACAATTACACCGATTGACTATTACCATTTTTCCAACTAGGCATGGCATTTGTTTTAATTTGAGGGATATGGCAGGTTCCTGGATGTATATAATATACCTGGGTATCGAAGTGCTTATAGCCTAAAATCAAACAAACAGACTCTGTAGGGCTGGATGTGCAGTGTAGTGTCCTAGCCTATCAGGCGCCACATCTCAGCAGAACAGTGCAAAATGTTGCTGAGAGATGGTCACTGATTGGTTTGGTACAGTAGAGTCTGTGTCTTCATGAGGTGCAGAGGGAAGACCCAAAACAGATAATATTTGTTAGATTTTAGGCTGTAAAAATAAAGCTTATAGGCACTTCTTAAAAAAATAATGTGCATAAAAGTAAATATTATATACCTAATAAAATTAAGAACTTTCCATATCCATTTAATGGCCCTAGAAAAGACTGAAAGAGCGGAGTTCCTTTATAGATAATTTATACAAAAATACTCAACATTCAAGCGCAATTATCTAACGCTTCTGCTAAATTTTCTTTAACAGCATCTAAATAATGCAATTATATTTATTTATATGGGTACTGTTCATCACTGCAACCTTTGTTGTGTCCCTTTCATCAATGATTATTAGTTCTCTTGTTGATAAGATATGTAAGAATCTCACAAACTATGAAATGAATGGTGGAGGACAAGCCAGTATCTTTAACCCATCTGCCGCAGGAAGCGCCGGAGTTCTGTTATTGCCACATGATTAAATCTGTAAAATCGGACTAATCTCTTCATCTCCTGCTTTCACTGGGCTTCTAAATTGGTTCCTCCACAAGCCGCCTGTAATTCTTCCAGCCTAGATTGTATATTTGTCCTACTTCAAATCCACAGATTCTGCTATTTAACAGATCGGAGATAGGGCTTCCTTTCAGCATTTATCAACTTCCAGAGTACCACAGGTGAGCATGCCTCCGGCCTGATGCACAATGTAGATGAGTGGAGGTGTGTAGCGAGAATTCACAGGGGGTCATGGGGCAAATAATATAGAGCAACGATTGTCCTTGTTTGGTCTGGGGTCTGGTTGGTCACCATCCATCATGGGAACTAGCTGTGAAATCCAACATGTTTAACAGGGTTATAATACATGTCATCATCATTCATCTAAATTTACACTGATTTTAAATAAAGTACAAATTAAATGGCCACTCAATACAGCACAAGTTGGACAACATGACAGTAAAGGTCTCCTAAGAACATATTGAAATAGTTTTTCGGTTTTTTAAACTACTGTATTTTTCACTGAAAACATGCTGTTTCATTACTGCAGTCAATCAGGTTACAGGGGTGTGTGTCCCATTCAAGTCAATGGAAAGACTTCTTATATTTTCAGGGTGAGGGAATAGAACTTTTGTAATTTCTTGTGGCAAAAAATGAAGGTTTCTACTCTCTTGCCTCTCTAGAATTTGAACAATGCAGACCAGTGCTCAGCTCCGGTCCTCTGTAATCTGGATCGCTACTTTGTAGTAGTGAAGGGGCTTGTGACGCTTTGAGCTATATCATGTTGGGTCTGCCAAGATGGTCAGGTCATGGCAGAGAGGTCAGACAAATTCTGGTCCACTGGAGAAGGAACTACAACCCACTCCAGTAACATTGCTAAAAAAGATCATAGATTAAAGCCTTTATCTGTGTGGATCACAACAAAATGGGGCATATTCTTAAAGAGATGGAAATACCCAATCACCCCATCCTGCTCCTGAAGAATTTTATATATATATATATATATATATATATATATATATATATATATATATATAATAGTATATGGGCCAAGAAGCCACGGTCAGAATTGAACATGGGACAACAGAATAGTTTAATACTGGAAAAGAACTAGGTTGTATATTGTCACCTTATTTATTCAACTTATGAACATGAGCTTGATGGGGCTCAGAGGGGCATGGACCAAGAGATGTACCTGGCGTGCTTCTATCCATGGGGTCAGGGAGAGTCGTAACGACTAAACAACAACAATAGGCTGTCTATAACAGTTACCTCATATTTACATTAACTTTGTTATACAATATCAGTAAAGAACGTATTTCTGATTTTTTTAAAACCTAAAGAAAAATATCAGTCTCTCTGGGGATTTGAACCCAGGATCTGCAGTATTAGCTACTGTGCTATGTGATCAGTTGCTATACCAGCTGCTAGAATATAATGAAGTAGGTAAAAATGACATAGCCACTGCCTCATCCAAAGCTTCTACACCTGTTGTTATTCCTTATATACCTCGCAGTGCAGAGCTCTTTAATCATTTAGGCAGAGGCAACACATTGAAATAGCCTGACTTATCTTGATCATAACTCCATGATTTCAGCATCAAGTTTAAAAAATGTTTGCATGCTTTTTTCACACTCCATATAATGCTTCAAAGCACATACAGGGACATTTGTGGTCCTTTAAGAGTGAGTTATAAAGTAAAAGTCCTGCTGAACCTCAATAAAGTGTACATGTAGCATTTTGCAGGTACTCTTGTTACTTTGTATCATTTTACACTGATGTTATGTGTTGTTATGTTGTGTTTCACTGAGATTTCCAGTACCCAATAAGACTCTCTGAATCTTATGTTGGATTATTCTTGATAATTGACCCCAGAAGCAATGTTATACTCCTTCCCGACAATTGCCTTAAAATTTTGTTGGGGAGGGGCTCTTGATAAGGCACTAAGAAATGTGATTGGCTGACCCAACTAAAGACTTCATTAGTTACTGGTATTTTAACCAGAGCCTTATTGGCTACATTTTGATTGACTCCATTGTGCGCCCTTTCTTATAAAAGTAATTTATTTTTACACCTTACTTCCCTTTTTTTGGACATGACTCCTAAAACCATTGTACCTTCTTCTGTGTGAACACCTCATGAAATTACTGTCACCGAAGAAATGATACTTGTTACTCTCTTTCTATAAGAGAAACAAAACTCAATTTACTAGTCAGGCATGAAAGGAAAAAGAAGCAGCAAAAGAAAGTGCTCTAAGAGCAGTTTAAGAAATAGGAAATTGTTCTGCAGAAGCAAGAGATACATACAATATAATATAATTTAACGGGGAGTTGAGTTTTAAGATGGGAAGGTGTCACCTATCTGCTTTCTAACAGTATTCTCTAATGACGACTTGTTCAAGTGAAACGTGCGTCGGTCAAAAATGCTACGACTGCTGTTATGCAAGTGCGCGGGTCCTATTTTTCTAGTAAAGGATCAGGTTTGACAATTAAATTACTATATTCAAGTTCTTTCCTGTTTTCCAGAATGTTGAAGAGATACAGCAGTTAAATAAATGAAAGTAGGGAAGCATAAGAAGTAGGGAGAAGGAAAGTAGAGTTACATGCTAGGCAGGTGTAGGTACAGATAGAGGCTGAAGGTGGAGTGGGGGATAAAGATAAGAAAGGTATTGATGGAATAAGGAGAAGAGGAAATGATAGGAAGGTGGAACTGAAAGATATAGAGGAGGATAGAGAATACCCCCTCTGGATCGTTACCTTGTCGTGGTGAAGCTATTAGCTTTACCAAGTAGGGTCACCCAAGATGGGAGAGAGTTCAGACAAATCACGGTCCACTGGAGAAGGAACCTGCAACACACTCCAGTAACATTGCTAAGCTAACTTTATGGACAGGCACAACCAGAGACATAACAATATGGCACCTTATGATGAGCCCCTCAAGTCAGAAGGTGCCTACAACATTACCGAGGAAGAGCAGAGGGCTAAGCAGCAATCTCCTGGCAAGAAGTGGAGGCAGTGACAGATTTAAATTTCCTGGGATCCATGATCTCTGCAGATGGTGACTGTAACCAAGACATTTTCTTCTGGGGAGGAAAACTATGGCAAGCTTGGACAAGGTAGTAAAAAGTAAAGATATTACATTATCAACAAAGTTCTGCATAACTATGGCATTCCCAGGAGTATCATATGAGAGCGGGACCATAAAGAAAGCTCGGCACCAAAGAATTGATGCCTTTGAATTGAGGTGTTGGCAATAACTACTTAGTGTCTTGGACTGCAAGAAGATCCAATAAATCAATACTTCAGGAAATCAAGACAAACTGCTCACTGGAAGGTTTGATCATGAGTCTGAAACTCAAATATTTGGGCCAAATCATGAGATGACTGGATTCCCTAAAGATGACTCACATGCTTGGGAAGATTGAAGGCACAAGAAGGAGGGGATGGCAGATAGATGAGGTTACTGAAGCATTGGACATGAACTTTATGGAGCTCAGAGGGGCAGCGACTGAGAGATGTTTCTGGTGCGCTGCGCTCCATAGTTCAGTAGATAATAATTGCTCTCATGGTTAAAACTATGAGGAAGTACAAGATGGGAGTTTGGTAGTGGCGGGTTACTGTAGATGTAGATTAGGGTTATGGTTGTGGCGGGCAGATAACCGGAAAGAACCAGCAAAAAAATGTCTTTAAAAGTGGCTTACACAGCTGTTAATGTTACTAGTTTTTTTTTTTAAATCAACTTTAAAAACAAGTGAGGTTTTCCTAAAATATATATACCGTATATATATATATATATATATATATATATATATATATATATATATATATATATATATATTTATTTTTTTTAAGCTTCCTTTACTTTATACAAGATATACAGGAATACCCCGTTTAGTGCAGTATATGGTTCTTGGATGCAATAGCTCTATAAGAAAACTGCGCTAAAGGGGGCATTTTATCGCCATAGTGCTGAACAGCAATATAGCAGAAAAAAAGCTCGCTAAGTAGGGATATAAATGCCCGCAATGCTATTTAAAGCAATATTGCGTAATTTATCGCTTTCCAGGGGCCGGGACTAAAAACAGCGTTATTGCAAATCAGTGGGGTAGCGCAAAGCGGGGTATCGTTGTGTATATATACATTATTTATTATATTATTATAATATTAACTGCTGCCGAATCTGTCATTTGGTTTCAACCGATCAACCTTCCAAGGTTGGAGAAGACCTTGATCGTACAGGAAGCTTTAGTCTGCACTGTGCGAATGTGGCATCTGCAGCTGCCATTGCTATCAGCAGGATTAAAGGGGAGCTCTTTAGTTTACAAGGACATATAAATACAAAGTGGCAACACAATAGAAGCGTGTAGTAAATGATATGTGCAAAATGTAAAGGTTGTGGTTAGGTATTAAGTTGTTTATTTTTTACTATCCCATTTAGTTATTCAAAATATAATATAGAAAGAAGATGTCCTTAAGTGGAATCTGATTCAGATAGTGTGTTCCCGGGATCCATAAACCATAACATATATATATATATATATATCTATCTCATCTCCCTGCAGGTCCTATCAGATCAGAACATCCCCTTTCCTGTTATCAATGTACCCAGAGCTCTGGGCTGTAAATACATGTTTTCTTCACATCACTGTAGGAGCGGGTTCTTATTTTTGGAGATGAATCAGACCTGTGAGATTCAGAGTGCAGCCAGATGGAGTCCGATGGGATTCCAAGAAAACTCTCACCAGTTAGATTACTATACAATGCCGCCTTATTTCCATGCCGCTCGATGCTAAGTAGACAGCGTGGGGACTTGTTACAGTAATAAGGGGGGAGCCTGCGCCATTCAAATGTGACTTTGGGTTATTTTATAAATCCCCAGAAGAAGCTATAACTGCTAGAAATATACAGTGTAGCAAAGGAAGTGTTACTCCGAGCTTTGCTGAGGTCCTGAACAAGTCAAATACAGACATGATTGGAGGGCCTCGGTGCAAAATAATGTAGGGGTCCCCCTTGTACACCCCACAGCCCAAAATATATGTAGTTGGTTAGAGCTCTCAGATCAGATCACCTTTCTATAATAATTATCTGACCTCCTATACTAAAGTAAGAGGAGTTTGGATTGCAGATGAATCCTAACATGCTGTGGTCCCTGGTGCATTGCACCTCCTGCACCAGCAGTATCTCTGCTACTGATGTCTGTGCATTAAAGGACAACTCACACGTGTGATTTATGTAACAAACTAAAATATTAGCAGATGTGTAAGCTGTGCACATGAAACGTACATTTTTATACGCGTTTGTGTATAGAAAGATTACATGTTGTCTGACTTAATGGGACATGATATGTTTCTAGATATTACTAGGTATATAATCTGTTTACTTTTATGTTTTTTATATTAATAAGTGCTTCTAAGCTCTATTTTACTTAATAAAATCATACAAATAGTCCCTGTATGGGTCTGTCCACTGAAGCTCATGAAGACACAAAGGCCCTCATTCAATTGCGATTTGGCCAATTGAATAGGGGTCTAAATAAGCACATAGCATATTTTTTTTTAAAGAAGTTTTTAGTTAGTGAAAACCTTGCTTTTGGATAGATGTTTACTAACTAAAAACTTCTTTAAAAAAAATATGTTATGTGCTTATTTAGACCCCTATTCAATTGGCCAAATTGCAATTGAATGAGGCCCAAAGTCTGGATGTGCAGTGTCTCATACTAACCAATTAGTGACCATCTCTCCGCAACATTCTGCAACATGAGATGTGGTCCCTGATAGGCTACATTGCACATTCAGCCCTACAGAGACTGCAGTGTGCAGACCCATACAGGGACTATTTATTTGATTTCAGAAATTAAAAAAAGCTTATAAACTCCGTTTTTTTACTTTTTATAATTTTTTTTAATATTTTATCATTATGTGCTTAATAAATCTAGGTTTATAAAATGATCCGTTCTTTATGTATACGGCGCCACAGAAATACAATACAATTTTTACTCAGCTGTGTTATTTATTTACACGTTGACGCCAAAGTGTGTAACCATGGAACTAATCAGTATCTGGTAGTGGAGGCCATTGCTAATTACACGGTAGACCAGCTTCTTAAGTGGACCCGCTGCCTGCCTTCACTGTAGGTCACAACCAATTAAATCAGGATTCTGCCAAAAACGGAGATTGAATCCCTGACTTATGGCGACTCGACGCGTTTCAAACAGTTTGTTTACTTGGTATACAGATATTTATCAACAAATCGGAAAACATTGAGATTCGCTGGAGATACATTTCCTTGATTATTTAATTTGCTCATGCTTAATTTCATCTTTTAATTATTCAGGAAAATTAAAGTCTCCCATGATCTTCACAAAGCAGCCATTGTGGATGTATTATGGGCGTAATATGCTATTAAAGTGCACATGGCGCTGAATTCACTGATATGTTTAATAGGTAAATCTAATATTTTAATCTATAAACATCATGGCCTGAATTTTCTATGGGGCGTAGCCAGTTGTAAATTGTTTATTTATGTATAATAATAAAGAATATCCAATTAAATATAAATTGATGCAAAAAATGGATCCATAAAACCTTTCATCCTGTATCTACCTAACCTGGTGTGTCATTTTGTATCTCCAATCAATTTAATTAAAGGGACACAGCAAATAAATAATAAACATTTAATAATAATAAAAAAATAAAAAATAAAAATAATTAAATAATTAAATAATAAAATAAATATAATTACAATTGCTTGTTATTAAATATTTTGAGTGGAAGTGTTAGAAGACTGACACTGAAAGTTAGGTAACCACTATAAATCAACCATCTTTGCTACTGACTTTATGTAAGATGATTACTTAAAGGAACATGGACGTTTTAGGGATTTTGCTAGGTATACCATATTCTTATGTATCAATTTATTTTTATGTAATTTATTTTATTAAGATGTGCTTATAAACTCTATTTTTACTGCTGTAAATCAAACAATTAGTCCCTGTATGGGTCTGCCTACTGCAGCTTATAAATACACAGAGTGTGAGGTGCAGTGTTTCAAATGAGTCTGTCAGTGATTTCTCTCAAGCAGCATGTTGCAGAATGTTGGCACTGAGTTTGTTACTATGAAACGGTGCAA
The DNA here is from genome assembly GCA_027410445.1 of Discoglossus pictus. Classification (NCBI taxonomy): domain Eukaryota; kingdom Metazoa; phylum Chordata; class Amphibia; order Anura; family Alytidae; genus Discoglossus; species Discoglossus pictus. The sequence continues at coordinate 392,299,545 of CM050167.1, read as the reverse complement.
CTTCTGTACACTATCTTCATGAGCTGCAGAAGGGAGAAACCTGTCAGGACCTATTTGTATGATTTTAGGCAAAGCTTATAAGCACTTCTTAATAATATAAAGTACATGACAGTAAATAGAGATATTATATAGCTAGTAACCCCCAGGAATCCTCTATATCTCTTTAAAATCTGTAAGTTTTTGTGATCGGACACTGATATTGTTGAGATGTTCAGATTGGGTGGTCTAGCGTAACCTCATTTATTTCTACTAATGAGGAAATGACATCAAATTCAGAAAAAGATGAGAGTGACTGATGGGGAGGTCAAACCAGACAAAATATAACACAATTTGACCAAGTACCCGGCTGCTAATTATTATGCGAGGGTGGTGTGGTCTATGTCAGAAATGCAACAACAGGGACATATGGTAAAGAGGAGCAAATATGGGGGTCATTAATTCACATTTAGAGAGACTCATCTGGCATGTGCGGGTGGGGATACATTTATCTGAGGCAGATGCATAACTATTTGTGTTTAATAATTTTCTTTCTGGATTAATTTCCCTGTTTTTAATATTAAAATAAACTACCTAAGTGTTTATTTAGAAAATATCATTTTTATAACAAGTTTTTACTCACTGAATACTGAATACCAAACAGTCCCTGCAAAGGTCTACCATGCAGACAGAGAGCCTCGTTGAATTTGAAGCCTGCATCTTGCGGTATACAGGCCGTATGTCCAATTGAACAAGTTACAGGCCGAAAGCCATAACCGTAAACCATGCACTCGTATGTAGCATTTTAGGGTGGGAACATGATAAATTAAGCAAAGCCGTAACCACCCATTTAGAAACAGCCAATCGAAAATGAGACTGCCATCATTATGGTAATAAAACATGGAGGTTACATGTCAATCAATTAGCGTTTAGAGGTCGGATATGCGATCAGACTCACAAACCCTTAAAATACGAATTCATAAAAATGAATGCTGATACTGTTCTAGTCCATGTGGGTGGCCTGATATGTATTAGCTCATTGATTCCAGAAATCAATATAACCCCAAAATGAAACATACAATGGTTTTTGATTGCAGATTTGAGCTTGAGACTGTTGTGCAATTAATTCTAATGTCTGTCATTGCTTTCTCTGTCATTTACAGTGCAGTATTATTATTATTATTATTATTATTATTATTATTTTTATTATAGTTCATTTATAACTCGCCGACATATTCCGTAGCGCTGTACAGAAGTTAAGTTCAGACAAAGATAAATAAAATTAACATATAGCAAAGCAAGGAGGGCCCTGTCTTTGAGCTAGGAATCCAATGTCCATGGTGCATTCCCAGAGTACTTAGGATAGAAACTCGCAGACTTACAATCTAAGGTATAGTGAGGGTAAAAGAGGGAGAGATAGGTGATAAGCGTGTTAGGGTGGAAGGTGATACGCTTCTTTAAAGAGATGCATTTTAATCATTATTGATTTTGTATTTGCATTTACAGTGCTATGGACATGTCTTTAATCCCTTTGCTGGTCCTCTCTAGTACACATAGGACTTTCTTCTACAGTTGCCGTTTACGGGTGTGAAAACATTTGCGGGCTTGAGGAATTGTAGTATATGAATAGCGATTTGCAATGGTAACTCTTGTGGCCGTGAAAGATCAAAGGCTTCCTTGTACAACCAATGTACACAACGGTTCTAGTTTATGCCGCTAAAAGAGTTTATTATTTATGCAGCTGATTTAGGGCAGGATACAAGCACTGCAAAAACCATAACTAGAATTGTTAACAAATCAATGAATTTAGCAGCAATTGCAAAAAGGAAAACACTTTTTTTACTTATGGCTTTCAAGGCTCTCATAGAACATCTGGTCATTTTGTAATATTGAATATAATATCAAGCAGGTTGTGAGGTTATTACAAATTTGAGTTTATATCTAATTCTATTGGTATCTGCTTTTTAACCCTATTTTATATACAGAGATAGTTTTTTTTTTCTATATTTCTATTGATTTTTGCCTCGGAGAGTTCACATCAACGTAGACGCTAAAGCAGCATAGCATGTCGAGTCCACACAAGCTGGTTTTCTTGAGTTCCCTGACAGACATTGATTAAACGTAACATCTCACCAACCGCTCCAAGCCCCCCATGACAAGATATCCAACAAACTATGCCGCAAAAGATCTGCTGCAAAGGATTCTGGGTAGTGGAAACTATTGAGCGCACATCTCAGAGATGGCAGCTTTATTTTTCACCTTCCAAAGACCACTCCCTGAAGTAGTTACAGAAAGAGCTGAGTTTACAGTCTGGATCCGTGCCGGGGAAGGTGTTCGGGTTGAAGTGTGTTTTATCTTTCGGGATTCTACTGTCATTTGATTTCAGGAAATAAATAAATCAAAAGGCTGGAGGAAAGCTTGTGGGACGGCAGCCTTCGAGGGCAGAATACTAAGAGCCCCGAATCCTGGGATATTAATGCTGTGTAACTGGAAAAAGAAAAAAGAGTCTGGGTGATATTCAGCTTACTCTGCGCTCTGAAGGATCTCAGATAAATGGAGAACCTACAGCTTACAGGTGCCATTGCCGCTAGAGAACTAATATTGTCAAATCTTTCTATATCATCTCTCCAATAACTAAACTTACGTTTTATGTGGTAAATTCAACCAATATTTATTAATAAATCAAATATATATATATATATATATATATATATATATATATATATATATATATATATATATAAATGTAGGTATATATAGAGTATTGCCGTTTATAGCATTACTTTTTTATTGGACAAACATATTCATAAATATATGACAAGCTTTTGAGAGCTTCCTCTCTTTCTCAAGTCCGGAGCTATAGTGATATTAGATTCCCATGGAAACATATCAGTATAGCTCCGGACTTGACAAAAGAGTGCAAGCTCACGAAAGCTTGTCGTATATTTATGAATATGTTTGTCCAATAAAAAAAAGTATTACTATATCCTGCAATACTCTGATTGTTCATCTGGACACTCACGGCTACATCACTCTTCATTACTATGTGTGTATAAAAACACCCAAGAGAAAAAAGCATTTGAAATAAAGATGATCACATTCTTCAACACTAAAAATACGGGACTTAATATAGACTTGTGTTTTCTAACACATTATCAGAATTTCATGTGCTTTTTCCTCTTATACCATAAGCACTCTTAGTGAGATACCTTAGCACTCTTAGTGAGATTTTTGTCCAACAGGAAAGATATTACTGTGGACTACTGTGCTCTGTTTTTTCATGTATATATTGATGTATATGTGTATATAGTATGTGTATATATGTTTCCTCTAGGTGTTTATTCCTCCATATGTATTTACCTGATGATGTCAGATGCTGTCTCCACTCTCTCTGCATCTGCTGTTATTATTCAAACTGAGGGTTCTATCTCATGTTAGTATTGCTTGAGACTTGATAAAGAGGGGTTGAGCCTCTCGCAAGCTCATCATTATAAATAAGATGTTTGTTTAATACAAGAGGTATCAAATTATATTGCAATACTCATTATTAATCTATATATATATATATATATATATATATATATATATATATATATAGGTCAATAATTACTGGACATACACGGCTGCTTCACTCTGATTATTCATCTATCTATTTATATATATATATATATATATATATATATATATATATATATATATATAGTTATATTAATTGAAGAGTATTGCAGTATATAGTGATGCCTTTAGTATTGGACAAACATATTCATAAATATTATGACTAGCTTTCGAGAGTTACCTCTCTATGAGCAATACTCACTCTTCATAACTACATACAGTATATATATATATATATATATATGTAATGTAGTATCTACTACCCAATGTAGGACTGTCTCAGCAGCCATTCAGCAACATGAGCCAAGGCACGGCCTGTGATTGGGTAGTACAACTAGTACTATAGACACACTGTATGCATGAGCTACGGACTCTGTTGAAGGTTTCAGTGATTAACAATAGAGCTTATTTTAGTTTATTTTAATATTAAAAACAGGGAATATTCCATATCTCATTATTTTCCTTTTGGAGATACCATTACCAGAAGTGGACACAATGTTGTAGGTGAGGTCTGACCAGTGACAGATCTACTGCTGGTGCAGCAGGTGCAAACCACTGGGGTTCACAAATGGGTAGGGTCTCTCTCCTAACCGCAGTAATGGCTTGGAATAAATGAGGATTTCTGGTAATGTTATCACTCTAGGGGTGGCCATACAATATACATATATCTACCTTGTATAGCGAAACTGGTTGTAGGGCCTGATATTATTTTGCATGTTACGTTTACTCCGACTGCTGGGTCTGACTATGGATCAGTCCACATGCTCATTCTCATTTTATAATGTAACTCCGTTCATCCAACTACAGTGGTTCAAGCACATCCAGATACATTATGCGTATATTGCTGGTAATATGTAAATAAGAATATTTCTACCTAATAACTTGGATAGCGACGTTCCCATAAATCAAACGCAGAAGCGTGTGGTGAGAGTGCAAATAAAATCTCTAATTTGATACATCCTATTATCTCTCTCCTATGTACATCTAATAATATTCTGTCTTATCATCTGACACCGCGCAGTGTACATAACAAGAGTCTCCTCTGTTCTTGTCTCAAACTCACCCATTTCACCTGTTTTTTTTTTCTCTGAAAAGCATAAAAATGATTGCATTTATTTGTCTTCATTAGCTTACACAAGCTTTTTCCTAACTGCAGCATTTTTTATCCCATGAATAACCACAAATTGTTGCGCCGTTAAGCGACGGGAAACTTTACGGCCATTACAGCAGAGAGCGATATAATTGAGTATGAATTCTTAGGCGCTAGCACTTCAGCCTGCGGTCTAATCAAAACCGCGCAGTTCAATGGAATTGTATTGCTAAAGTAGCTGTGTAATTATACCTCACTGCATAAAAATGTCATTGTATGGAGTTGATGTTACCTGCGCATTCCTCAGCTCCAAGGCAACCCGGCGGCCATAGCTATCTGCTGCGTTAAACATCAGAGTTCATGAACAAGGGTGCTTTGTGCTAAGGAGAACCTTCAGCAATTTAGCAGCCTTCATTTGCTACTATTTCACTGTGTAAATAAAGAATCTCTATTCAATGGGGCAACTAGTGAAGGTGGCCCTGGTGGGGAAAAAAAAAATGGGCCCCACCCAGGTGCTAACTTTTCCCATGCTCTCCGCCATTCACAAACAGACTCTGCCCAAAGCAGCTCCATTCCCTGCAAGACCCCACCCCGAAGCCACTGTCCCCTTTTAAATGTTCACCCCAAGACCCCTTCTTAAAGCAAATCTCTTCAAACCAAGACCCCCCTTCCCCCAGCTACTGGTCCCACTTAATTGTTTTACCCCCACTAAGACCCCTTCCTAAAGTAGCTCACTTCCCCTCAAGACCCCCTCCCCAGCCACTGGCTCCTATAAATACCCCAAGACCCCTTCTCAAAGCAGATATTTTGGGCCCCACTAACTTCTCCGCAGCCTTCTGCATCATTCAAAAAAGACCTCTTGCCAAAGCAGCTCCATTCCCCTCAAGACCCCACTCCCGAAGCCACTATCCACTCTTCATTTGTTACCTTCCAAGACCACTTCCTAAAGCAACTCCCTCTAATCCCACAGACCCCTTCCCAAAGAAGAGTTCCTTACCCAGACCCCTTCCCAAAGAAGATTTTCTTACCCAGACCCCTTCCCAAAGAAGATTTCCTTACCCAGACCCCTTCCCAAAGAAGATTTCCTTAACCAGACCCCTTCCCAAAGAAGATTTCCTTAACCAGACCCCTTCCCAAAGAAGATTTCCTTACCCAAACCCCTTCCCAAGGAAGATTTCCTTACCCAAACTCCTTCCCAAGGAAGATTTCCTTACTCAGACCCCTTCCCAAGGAAGATTTCCTTACCCAGACCCCTTCCCAAGGAAGGTTTCCTTACCCAGACCCCTTCCCAAAGAAGATTTCCTTAGCCAGACCCCTTCCCAAAGAAGATTTCCTTAACCAGACCCCTTCCCAAAGAAGATTTTCTTACCCAAACCCCTTCCCAAGGAAGATTTCCTTACCCAAACCCCTTCCCAAGGAAGATTTCCTTACTCAGACCCCTTCCCAAGGAAGATTACCTTACCCAGACCACTTCCCAAGGAAGATTTCCTTACCCAGACCCCTTCCCAAGGAAGATTTCCTTAACCAGACCCCTTCCCAAAGAAGATTTTCTTATCCAGACCCCTTCAAAGAAGATTTCCTTACCAAGACCCCTTCCCAAAGAAGATTTCCTTACCAAGACCCCTTCCCAAAGAAGATTTCCTTACCCAGACCCCTTCCCAAAGTAGATATGTTCAGACACAGAAGAGTCATGGCATGAGGATCTAGATCTAGAGGAAAAGACAACACAGTAAATGGGACTGACAAAATGGCCCTTGAAGAGTGAGATTCTACTGAGTGGATGGGATGAGACCCGGTGGTATTTGCAGAGCCTCTGGCAGAAGTTAATAATTAATGTATAATAGTTAAGAATACCTGTGATGGTTTGCAAGAACAGGTTTGATGATCTGTAAGGTGTAAGGGTTTATTAATATGAAGGTTGCCATTATGAGATTGGTGGATCATTAGTATGCTTGTTAGTTACTTCTTTTGTGTGGGGAACCAATTATTCCATTCAAGCTGGTGGGTGGTAATTAAAATAATAATTATAGATTAAAAAATAATTACATTTAAAAAAATAATAATAATAAAAAAAAAATATATATATATATATATAACAGGGTTTTATTACTTTTATTTACACAAAAAAATGTGCTGAAACTTGTCTTAGCATATATTTAAATATTTCTTGCCTACTATTGTTCAAATTATGCAAAAAAATAATTTATCTTGTGCAGGTTTTCCTAATTAGTGTATTTTCCTCAATATAATTAAAACGTGGCAAATAGTGGCCGTGCTTTATGCCTGTTCATCACATTGTCTACTCAGAGCTGTGGCCCAGGATTTTACAGAAATTCCAGCTCAGCACCGCCAGCCCCATTAGTGTAGAATTAAAGCTATTCAGCAATATTTTATTGAGGTTTTATATCCAACATCTAATCAACACCAGCTGCCTAATTGTACCTGACTCTGCTGGTTTGTAGAATATTAGGAGAATTCTATTAAGAAAACGTCAGGATTCTGATTGGTTGGCGAGACAGTTCCAATGGACATCCTGTGCTCCCATTGGCTGATTGTGGTGTGGAATGTAAAATAGGTCTCTGGATTCTCATGGTACATACTCAGAATTAACATGTACAGTATTTCCAGCAGATGGATAATTCATGATACATTTATTTTATGTCTGAATTGTGATGACATACTCACTGCATCTATAAATTATATTATGCATCAATGAATAGGCCAGTCTTACTGAGTATAACCCCATCTGGATCACTATCTTGTTGTGTATCTCCGTGAAGCTGTGATCTATACCATGTAGGGTCAACAAAGATGGGCAGGTCATAGCAGAGAGGCCAGACAAATCATGGTCCACTGGAGAAGGGACTGGCAACCCAATATGTTTTCCAAGATAACCTTATGGATGAGCACAACCAGATACATAACAATGGATATGCCTGCCATGCTGTGGTATGGTGTGTGCGTGTGTGTGTATATATATATATATATATACAGCAATTATTTCACATATGGTGGGCTAAGAGTGATAGAAGCCCTCCACCGTACAAAGTACAGTAGTACAAATAAGGAATAGTACATTAGTGATTCCACTTGAACGTCTAAAAACAAGTTGATAAAAACTTATTTCCTGCTCAAATTTCTCAGAAACACAGTATATGCACTGCAATCTGGGAAAACTGGGCGGGACATGCAAATGAGGCCACATAATGCACCATCACTCTGTCAATCCAAACCATTTTAAACATGGCTCCTTTAATGCATATGCTTACTGTATTTCACAGTTTTAGACATAGCAACGGATGGATTTTTCACAAACCAGGTCACTTAACCACATACAGTACTGTTTCACGGTTACTGCCGATCCTCAGTATGGTGTGAGTGCCTGGTTTGTGTGTTGATTGTTGTAAAGAGTAATATATATATATACAGACAGTGAATATTACTATATAGATTTCCATAATTTATAATGGTCAAATAGTGATGTTTTCCATTTTTGTAAATCTGCCATTAGATAAATACCAACATCTTTCTTTATTTTAGATCTGGGTTAGAGAAAACAACAAGATGGCACTAACATGTTAACACAATTTCCAAAACATATTATTATATGTATCTGATGTGCATTATTTTTTTTGTTCAACATTACATTAGTTAGTGAACACTTAAACTTTACATTATACTTTATACTTAATATGCAATAGCAGAGGCGACAATCAAAATGGCCATAAGGCTTATTTAGTTAGTATAAGACGGTGTCCGTATAAGATTCTGCACCCTTGGATAATGCTCTGCACCATCATGCTGAGAAGCTGTAAAAATATTAATTATTGTTTTTTAAATGATTTGCTGTTGGCTTTTGAACACAATCTAAGTGTTTCCTTAAATGCAAGCTCTCTCTATATGTAATGGTAAAGCCAAATACAAAGCTGCCTTTCTTAGTTGTAGAGATAGTTCCTTGTCATTTGCATGGAGCTTGTGTTTTAGGTCCTTTAGGTCCTCTGCATGGATTAACTGAGTTGTAACCGCCAACTATTTCAAAATTCAAAAAGTATTTGTTTCAGTGCTCCTTTTGATGATATAGAGCAGCACCTATCCATGCCATGTCATTATAGGGTATTGGCATGATTGTTGACTAGGCCGCCGGTAATGCCTGACCTTCACATCTAATCTTCCTTCATATCTGTCCACAGCTCATTACCATAGCTGATGATTTCTGTGGTCTTGACATGAACGCCCCACTGGGAGTATCTGAGATGGTTCGAGGGTTCCCCATATTCACAGAAGATCGGGATAGAATGACCTCTGTGATTGCCTACGTCTACAAGAACCATTCACTGGCATTCGTAGGGACCAAGAGCGGCAAGCTGAAAAAGGTAGGCCCATGGTGGATATTACAATGCTGTGGCCTGGATATCTGAGGTGTTATGGTGGATCACAGGGTATCATGCAGCAGTAATGATACAAAACATGTATTGAGATGGTGTTTAATGGTAGTGTGATATTACAGGGATATATAGTGAATTCTAACAAAACACCTACACTAGATCTAACCTCACGCCGTACCTCACTTTACATTTTCCTAATATTTTATGTCACTTTGTTATTCCCTCACATGTTTGCCTCACATTATACCTCACATTTAATTTGTACAGAAAACTATTTAAATGGAGATGATACCTTTTTATGGCTAACTGAGGGTTAGGATTAGATAGCAAGCTTTCAAGGCCAAAGCAAGTTCTCTAAGGGGCTATGCCCTTGAGCTTGCAATCTAATCCTACTCGGCCATTACGATTTCCACTAGTACAACACTTTACCTTTTTTATTTTGTTCCTCATATAATATCTCACATTTCATTTGTACGTCACATTGTAACTAAGGAATGTTTCACTTTTTACCTCCAGTTTACCTCACATTATACCTTAATATCGTGTGTATTTGTATTTCTCCAACATACGACGAGGGCGACATACGGGGTATTTATTAAGCACTTTCTCATCTGAGATAAAATGAGAAGGGCTGTTTTCCCCCATAGGTAATAGTGCATAGTAAATCAAGGGATGGCGTGAGATGCACTTGAGATGCTTGGTAATATCCCCACATTTTTTAAAAAAAACATAAACCAAGAGAATGGAGGCCATGTCCTTCAGCAAGTAACCTAAAGCACGTTATATGTTTTATTACAAAGTACTTTACAAGATTAAAAGAAACTAGAACCTCATATAAAGTGTTACAATTCCCTCATGGTGAACCTCACAATACACCTCATGTTATACCTTATATTATCCCTCACATTTCCCTTTTCCCTCACGTTGTACCTCACATTGCACCTTGCATTGTACCCCACAACCCACCTCATAGTGTACCTCACATTGTACCCAACCCACCTCACATTGTACCCCACATCCCAGCTCACATTGTACCCCACAACCCACCTCACATTGTACCCCACAACCCACCTCACATTGTACCCCACATCCCACCTCACATTGTACCCCACAACCCACCTCACATTGTACCCTACAACCCACCTCATATTGTACCTCACATTGTACCCAACCCACCTCACATTGTACCCCACATCCCACCTCACATTGTACCCCACAACCCACCTCACATTGTACCCAACCCACCTCACATTGTACCCCACATCCCACCTCACATTGTACCCCACAACCCACCTCACATTGTACCCAACCCACCTCACATTGTACCCCACATCCCACCTCACATTGTACCCCACAACCCACCTCCCATTGTACCAACCCACCTCACATTGCACCGCACAACCCACCTCACATTGCACCGCACAACCCACCTCACATTGTACCGCACAACCCACATCACATTGTACCACACAACCCACCTCATATTGTACCCAACCCACCTCACATTGTACCGCACAACCCACCTCACATTGTACCTCACAACCCACCTCACATTGTACCTCACAATGCATCTCACATTGTACCCCACAACACTCCTCACATTGTACCGCACAACCCACCTCACATTGTACCGCACAAGCCACCTCACATTGTACCCCACAACGCTCCTCACATTGTACCCCACAACGCTCCTCACATTGTACCCCACAACGCTCCTCACATTGTACCCCACAACGCTCTTCACATTGTACCCCACAACACTCTTCACATTGTACCCCACAACACTGCTCACATTGTACCCCACAACGCTCCTCACATTGTACCCCACAACACTCCTCACATTGTACCTCACAACACTCCTCACATTGTACCCCACATCCCACCTCACATTGTACCCCACAACCCACCTCACATTGTACCCTACAACCCACCTCATATTGTACCTCACATTGTACCCAACCCACCTCACATTGTACCCCACATCCCACCTCACATTGTACCCCACAACCCACCTCACATTGTACCCAACCCACCTCACATTGTACCCCACATCCCACCTCACATTGTACCCCACAACCCACCTCCCATTGTACCAACCCACCTCACATTGCACCGCACAACCCACCTCACATTGCACCGCACAACCCACCTCACATTGTACCGCACAACCCACATCACATTGTACCGCACAGCCCACCTCACATTGTACCCCACAACCCCCCTCACATTGTACCTCCCAATGCATCTCACATTGTACCCCACAACCCACCTCATATTGTACCCCACAACCCACCTCACATTGTACCCAACCCACCTCACATTGCACCGCACAACCCACCTCACATTGTACCGCACAACCCACCTCACATTGTACCCCACAACCCACCTCACATTGTACCTCACAATACATCTCACATTGTACCCCACAACCCACCTCATATTGTACCTCACAATGCATCTCACATTGTACCCCCCAACCCACCTCATATTGTACCCAACCCACCTCACATTGTACCCCACAACCCACCTCATATTGTACCCAACCCACCTCACATTGTACCGCACAACCCACCTCACATTGTACCCCACAACCCACCTCACATTGTACCTCACAACCCACCTCACATTGTACCTCACAATGCATCTCACATTGTACCCCACAACACTCCTCACATTGTACCGCACAACCCACCTCACATTGTACCGCACAAGCCACCTCACATTGTACCCCACAACGCTCCTCACATTGTACCCCACAACGCTCCTCACATTGTACCCCACAACGCTCCTCACATTGTACCCCACAACACTCTTCACATTGTACCCCACAACACTCTTCACATTGTACCCCACAACACTCTTCACATTGTACCCCACAACACTGCTCACATTGTACCCCACAACGCTCCTCACATTGTACCCCACAACACTCCTCACATTGTACCTCACAACACTCCTCACATTGTACCTCACAACACTCCTCACATTGTACCCCACAACACTCCTCACATTGTACCCCACAACGCTCCTCACATTGTACCCCACAACGCTCCTCACATTGTACCCCACAACACTCCTCACATTGTACCCCACAACACACCTCACATTGTACCCCACAACTTTTCTCACATTGTACCCCACAATGCATCTCACATTGTACCCCACAATGCTCCTCACATTGTACCCCACAACACTGCTCACATTGTACCCCACAACGCTCCTCACATTGTACCCCACAACGCTCCTCACATTGTACCCCACAATGCTCCTCACATTGTACCCCACAATGCATCTCACATTGTACCCCACAATGCATCTCGCCATATAATGTAGGTTCTCGCTGTGTGACCCATAACAAGGTTAGTTTAGGACAACCGCGGGAAGCAGGAAATTAATTTCATACGTGTTTTTTATAAACAGCATGTGATTTCTCGGAGCCGCATTTGAACAAGTAATTGGTCGAGGTGCCCAAATGACAGCTTATAAACGAGCCTCTACGTGAATGGGTTTTACTGTATACAACAGAACTGGATGCCTGTGATTTATTTGTGACCTACTTTCAGTATAAATCGGCATAACCACCTCTATAAAGCATGGGCCTGCTGTCTAATGAGGTACATCCTGTTGTGATGGGGATCCACTTACCGCCATAAATATAGAATAAAGAAAAGAACACTTAATACAACCCATAGGTAGCTCCATATCTGTATGAAAACATGGCAATAATGACAAAAGAAGTGATTTTTCAAACAATCCTAAAAAGTGAAGATGAAAATGTAAAGTAAATAACACCAATTCCTATGTTATTCTGAGGAAAACCTCAAATGCTCAGATACATTGTCTTTATCTACAAATGGAGATTGCTTACATATAGTCCAGTCACTTAAAGGGATATGGAAGGTTCCTAGATTTTACTAGGCGTATAATATTCCAATTTCATTTTATGTACTTTTATTTTATTAAGGAATGTTATAAGCTCTGTTTTTACTGCCTACAATCAAACAAATAGTCCCTGTATGGGTCTGACCATGGCAGCATATGCAGACACAGACTCTGCAGGGCTGGATGTGCAATGTAGTGCCCTTGCCTATCGGGGACCACATCCAGAAAACTTTCATATCCCTTGAAGTAAACTGCAAATTCATTCAGCAACAATTGCTATATCCGAGACCACCCACAGACATTTATCAAGTTACACGAGTTAATCATTTTGAAAGTAGTATATTAGATGTAACTTTTACTAATAATAATAAATTGCATGATTTTATGTGTCATATTTAAAGAGACAAAAATTATATAAACTCCAGAGTGGTCAATAAAAAGCCTGTATGTGAGCGAAACTACTATTAGTAATATAGTAAATATAAAACATAATAGCACTCATTATTCATTATATGATAGTGTTCACTGATAGCTATGATATAGGTGTTCCTTTAATTTGGTAGGATTGTTAATTAACTATTATCATCACTTATGTTATTATTTACTGGCGTGCTTACACATAGCTTGAAAGGATAATTCACAACTTCTAAATAATTAAAAGCTACCTGATGAAAAAAACTCCTATCTCATGGCTCCCAGATGAACTGTGTGAGGTAAGTTCAGAGTGGGAGGTGGAGACAGACCCAGTACATGAGGCAGTTGTAGTGGTGGTCTATATGCTCACATCCCTTTACCTTGTTTTTGTTCTTTAAATCCTTATAGGTTTAAGTAATTTATTCCTTCCCAGGCTATGTGTTCCCATAAACAACTTTCATGGCCAAACACATCAAGAACAATGTATCCAGGTTGTAATGAGACTTGCAAACATGTATCATTAAAGGGATTTCTGTCCTAATTACAGTCCTTTACTGATGAAAGTGCAATACATCTTGCACAGCATTGTCTAATCAATATGTTTGACCTCTTGTACTGTTATACATTAAAGGACCCCAGCACTCCAATATTTACAAAATAGGACCTTTCTATGCTAGCACAGTTGCCCGCATGCACGGCATGGGAAGACTCCTGTTGCCGGGTGCGCTCGCGTCCCCCGTCCCAATGTACTCCCTAAGGTCCTAACCCCCTACACCCCTTGCCAGCCCTAACCCTCTACACCACTTCCCGGCCCTAAACCCCTAACCCTAAACCCCTAACCCCCTACACTCCTTGCCGACACTAACCCTAAACCTAACCCCCTAACCCTAGGGTCCTAACCCCCTACACCCCTTGCCAGCCCTAACCCACTACACCATTTCCTGGCCCTAAACCCCTAACCCTAAACCCAAACCCACCTACACTCCTTGCCGGCCCTAACTCTAAACCTAACCCCCTAACCCTAGGGTCCTAACCCCCTACACCCCTTGGCCGCCCTAACCTCCTAACCCCCTTAGCCTAAGCCTAACCCCCTAAAACTAAGTCCCTAAGCCCCTAACCCCCTACACCCCTTCGCGACCCTAACCCTGTAAACCGAACCCAAAAACCCATAACCAACTACCGGCCACAAGGAGACGGCTTCATCGGCGCAGGGCAGTGCAGCATGCGTGCGTGCACATAACAGGTGCACGTGTGGTAGAATAAAACAGGAAAGCACCCAAAATGCTCTGTGCGGAACTAAACTTCATAATTGGCTAAATATTTTTAGATGTGAGCCTCTGTATTGGTCTGCGGCATATGCGGACACAAACTCTGTAGGGTTGGTTGTGCAGTGTGGTGTCCTAGGTTATCAGAAACCATGTCTCCGCAGCATGTTGATGATAGATGGTCACTGTGTCTTCACAAGCTGCAGTGAGCAGACCCATACAGGGACGTATTGCAGACTGTGTTTTATGAGAGGAGGAATCAATTTTGTGTTTACTACATCACTTCCTCAGAGCTGGAGCATGTCTGTTTGTACTTACTAAAACCTTCTAAACAGTCCCTGCAAGGCTCCACCCCCAGTAACTCATGCATACAGTGTCTCTGTGATTGGTTAGTATATCTAGTACTACAGATTATTACTAAAATACTGAGACACAACCTGTGATTGGCTAGTACATCTAGGAGGATGTTAACAATGTGTGTGTGCAGGGCATACCTTTGCAGGGACTGTTTGGAGCGTTTAAGCACTTGCTAATAAAATTATGTTTAAATGCAAACATGCATATAGGGAGATTATTTTAATATTTAAAACAGGGAATCTTCCATGTCCCATTCAGTGAGATGAAGAACGTTCCCAAAGTCACAAGGTGTCTCCAAGTCTCCTTGCCTCGCTGATAATGCAATTACAGACACATTATCATCTCCATGAAAGTGTTAAGTGATGGAGTTGGCGCTGCGTTTGCGGCAGGAATCCTGATGCGCGGCTCCCGATCGCTCCCTGTACTTAGTCTTCCTTCATAGACTTGGCTGGAGTCCACACTCTTTTTTTATTTCCCTTTACAAACCTGGACTTGATTGCATTCTTACAAAAGGAATTGATTAAGCAAATATACACCAGGGATAGATAAGAGCGCAGGCTGCAGACGTAGCCGCCGCCGTGTGTGACTGCGATCACCTTGGAATCTGCAGAGGAGGATGCCCCACGGCCCCAGGAATACATGAATATTGTGTGACAAGTGGAGGAGAATGTTAAATAAACTTGTGAAGGATTTCTAACAAGAAGTAAAGGATTACGGGAATGAAAAGTGCCCATATAAATACAAATAAGACAATAACTGGTTATTATGAGACAGCACAGCAAGTATTACAGAGTCTGTATCTTCATTAGCTGCAGAGGGCAGACCCATACAGGGACTATTTGTTTGATTTTTCTTAATATAATAAAGTACATAAGAGTAAATAGATACACAGGGATATTATATACCAACTAACATCCAGGGACCTTCCATGTCCCTTTAATTGTGGTCTTAGTCGGGGGCAAAGCTATCAAACATGTATATAATTGTGCATTGGTCCTTTAATTATCATAATTCTAATCTGTACCAGCTAGGTATGTTCTTCATTATCATCCTGGGAAAGAGCCTGCGTGTTTGTTATATGCTTCACAAATGTGTGAGTTTTTCCTAAATAGTTGCTTATAATTTATATCTCTGTATAATTCCTGGTTCAAATAGTATTTAGTATTTACCAAATCAATTTTTGTTAACTTACTTTTTTCTGAAAGGTAAAATGAGCTAAAAATGCAAGTTTATATTCCTGCTAATCCCCTCTTTAGTTGCAAAGATAAAACCCAAACCGTATCTGAGCAGGTAGAGATAAGGAGCGAGTTTGATGATACTCATTGATGTCTCTATGGAGGTCGGGTCCGGTGGAGAGGGAAGTGCACAAATATGGAGCCCGAGCAGAGTCGCTCGTCTCAGACAGGTTAATAACCCCCGTTTATTAAAAATGGTTTTATTAAAACCGTAAGCCTTTGTTTTAATATAAAATCATGTCAAAGAGTAAATATTTACACTGCACCAGGGAATTCTGGGTAATGATATGTAAATGAGAATCTATTTTATCAAAAAGTTTATAATTTAAAGGTGGTAACTAGGCTGCCGAGAGTAACATGGGATGCAATTTTCCACTGTACAGAGCCTTTATTTGTTGTTGTTTAGTTGTTCAGTCATGTCCGACTCTGAGTGACCCTATGGACTGCAGCATGCCAGACACATCTGTCAGCCACTATGCCTCTGAGCTCCATTAAGTATATGTTCATTGCTTCAATATTCTATCCATCTTCTCCTCTGCCATCATATTCTTCATGTGCCTTCAATCTTTTCCATCATCAGAGTCTTCTCTAGAGAGTCCTGTCTCCTCATTATATGGACACAATATTTTTGCTTTAGTCTCATGATCAAACCTTCCAGTAACTAGTTTAGCTTCATTTCCTATAGTATTGATTAGATCTTCTTGCAGTCTGGTTTAAAAAATGCTATTTTCAAAGTTTCTTCGTAAAAGTGCATTTTCTGCATCCTGTTTCTTCCACCCCACCTTATAAAAAAAAATAAAAAAAATAACATCTTCTCAAAATGTGTTATATCTGCTGATATTGTTGATGCATTTGACCAACAAGTGTCTTTTTGCTTAAGCTGCAGTGCTCCTTTAGTATGTATGTATATGTGTGTGTGTATGTGTATGTATATATGTGTGTGTGTATGTATGTATGTATGTGTATATGTATGTATATGCACCAGTGCCATCATTATCTGGAGAGTCATTATCCGTAAACCAAATACAGAGCACACACCCTTGCACGGCCAGCTTGTTTGTATTCTAGGCTCATCACTTGGATCCTTTTATTTGGCTCGGTATTTTGAGAGGCCACAAACTACACATATATTTTATAGAGGCTAAAAAAAGTGACATAAACCTTTGGACTTTATAAATACACCAAAAATCAAAGGTACCCAGGGGAGAGCAGGACTGACAAACACACACTGCTCTGCTGCTCTGCGCTGGCATGAGTGCGGGCATAGAAGGTTATTCCAGCCAGGCAAGCTGAGAGCTCCCCTGCTACCAACCTTCACAGAGCTGTCATATGCAAGGTGCCCCCCGGGGCCTTGAGAGGTGTCAGACGCCCCAATCTCTTTATATGGAGGTGTCAAGCAGTGAACTTCATTAGGCCAGGATTACTGTGCATCTCTGGAATTAGCAGCAACCTGCAATCCTGTACTGGCAAATTAGCTTGGCTTTTACACATAGGGGCGAGGGGCACATGGACATTGCCTTGTATGTTAAGTTATACTCTAAGTACTCTAAGAAGTATATAACTTATCACTGTAGATGTAGTATTATTGTAGAGTATATGTACAGATTTTGTATGGTGGGGAAGCATGGATATAGGAACTGAGGGGGATGAGTGGCACAACCCCCCCCCCCCCCCCTACACCCAGATGTTATCAGTCTTGACTGGTTTGTGCCCTTGCTCCTGGCACTTTTGATGGAAGAATACTATTACACGAGGTGTTTTCTAAATTTTAAAATAATATATTCACCCATTTTGCTAAATAAAACAACAAGCAACTCAAATAGAACAACAGACCTTGCTGCCACTAGAGCACTGTCTCTACTGATAGATCCCTCCCTAACAATATTCCCATCCAGCTAAACCTGGCTGGAGCAAAAACACAACAGTCTAATAATTTGTTTGCATTCACTGGCCTGTAACCTTCAGATAAAACTCCCTGCTCCATATGAAATGTCTTTTCCTGTATCCACTACCCTTATACACTAAAGGTAGGGTCAGACACAGTAAAGGAATTCAAGCATGCTTATGATAAGCATAATTCTATCCTGATATGTAATTATGTCAAGCTTTTTGTAGGGAGACAAATAGATGGACCTTTCTGATTCTGATCTGCTGTGACATTGATGTTCGTTCCTTACACAAATTCACTTCCCTCTCTACACCCTTAAACCAATCTTCTGATTTTTTTCTTCTTCCCAGTTGTTCCTCATATAACTCATATTTCAGAAGAACTTAACCATTTGCTAAATGAATATTCTTTCATTAATTTACCTGACACACTTCATTTAAAGCTGACTTTGTCCCAGCAATCCACAGGTTTAATACAGTCCATAAGTCCAAGACATTCCTCCAAGACACCAGGAATGTTTCACATCAGATAATCCGGTTAGCTTTTATTCCCTGCTCCGGGTTTCAAATGATGACAAAGTGACGCAATGTACCTGTCACACCGTCTCTCTGATGCTAGTGTAGAAAGGATTGTTTTGGGGCGGTTTACCCTTCCGAGCTTGGCGTCCTGGATGGCGAGATAATACCAAGTGCATAAACACCTGGAATAGTCACTTGGGAGCAACAGTATCTCAAAAAAGTGCAGCCTTGAGTCTGAGTTACAAGCAATGAGTAGTGGCACTGGGTAAGGATATGCTGCATTCACTATATTAGTTATATTGTTACTTTTCACTTATTGCTAGTCATGTGGATATGTTGCTATTTAGGCCACTCGATAAATTAGAGAACATTAATCCGTCAAGCTAAAATATAATCACACAGTCACACCCAAAACTTTATTATCTATGCAGCTTCTTATGGGTGGGCTTCAGGATCTATACAAGAAACAAATAAAAAAAACAATATCAATTATTGATCAATTTTTTAAAACATAAACCACTTTTCCACATGAGGTTCCAACCACTGCTTTTGGTGCACCGCAGTTTTGGAGACTTCCATGTACCTTATGCACATTTTACATTTATTTTCTAGGGTAATTAGGGTTGATTGAGCAGTATAGATAAATATGGATAATTTAATAGCCGGGTGCTTATTCCAGGCATTATTCAATTCCTTTGTGTGGCCTCTATGTTTGACCCTACCACGGCCACTGGAAGGCTGTTCCACTTGGCTACCATTCTCTCTGTAAAATATTAGTGCACGTCATCACAACATTTTTCACCTTCAATTTATAGTAAAAATATAATTTATTCAGCATTATGAGAGGTATTCACTTGACTCACAGCAATGCTGCTAATTGTGATTAAAGATATTGGCTGAAACTAAATGGGGAAGATTCAAGGGGATGGCAGAGGCAGATATGGATAGATGATATCATTAAACTCAATGAACATGAGCTTGACGGAGCTCAGAGTTTCAGTGACTGATTGATGTGCCTGGCGTGTTTATAGGGTCATGGAGAGTTGGACCTGACTGAACAACAACAAAAATGGCTCTTTGCACATGCATAATCCATCCTATGCTATCTTTAAAACTGTGTAATACAGCGCGCATATGCCTAAAAGGAGCTGTGCATAAAGTGGTTTTGGGTTAAAAAGAGTGAAAATGCAATGTGGATTAATTTGCATGTCCCCGCCCAGTTTCCCAGAGTGCAGAACAATTCCTGTATTTCTGGGAATTCTGAGCAAAAATTGAATTTTAAGTTATTTTGATACATTCAAATGTTGATACAAATGTACTATATATTTACTATAAGGATGACAGAGTAAACAAAAAGAGAAGGTGCAGATAAACATATCACGTAGCCTTCTGAACACCAACATACCACGTTTAGCGCCAGCTCAGGGTCCCTTTAAACGTGTCAATATTTCATTGACTGCAGAGAGCGACCATGAGATGAGAAAAACTCGGTGTATTTCTTTCTTACGGAGGCGCCAGTTGAGCAGAGACTGTTACTTCCCAATAGACTATCATTAGCATATTTGATTAAACTTCATACTTATCAGCGAGTTGGAATAACACAAAGGACGAGATAAAAAGCCGCGTCCCAGCGCTGCCTGTGTCTCCTTATCTGTCGATCTGTTTATCCTCTGCTTATTGTTGACTCTCTTCAGACTCCTGATTTATTTCATTCAGTATCTTCTCTTCTATCCTAATGAGTTCCCAATCTGCCATCATTTAATACTATAGGTAATAACAATACTCGATAGAGTACAATTTAAAGCATTTTCTTACATCATTCTTATATAGATAAATGTAAGCGCCAGGTGATTATTGCTAATTATTATCTACATAGCAAATGTGCGGATTTATTTATTATATGTCATTGTAGGAATATTTACATTTTTCAAATGTATATATTTAAAAGGACTCTGTCACCCCGGTAGGTGGTTGATTTTGATTTTGAAGAGCATTAAAAACTGGCTATACAATGTACTAGCAGTTTTTATTTACAGTAAATTGTTTCTGAAATATTAAGAATCGATTTTGCAGCTCCTGTATGTTAATGTATGGCTCCTGTATGCTAATGTGCTGCTCACTATGCTAATGAGTGTCTCCTTTATGCTAATGTGCTGCTCACTTTGAGAACGCATGGCTCCTGTATGCTAATGTGCTCCTCACTATGCTAACGCGTGGCTCCTGTATGCTAATGTGCTGCTCACTATGCTAATGCGTGGCTCCTGTATGCTAATGTGCTGCTCACTATTCTAACACTTGGCTCCTGTATGCCAATGTGCTGCTCTCTATGCTAATGAGTGGCTCCTTTATGCTAATGTGCTGCTCGCTGTGCCAATGCGTGGCTCCTGTATGCTAATGTGTTACTCACTGTGCCAACGCGTGGCTCCTGTATGCTAATGTGCTCCTCACTATGCTAACGCGTGGCTCCTGTATGCTAATGTGCTGCTCACTATGCTAACGTGTGGCTCCTGTCTACTAATGTGCTGCTCACGATGCTAACGCATGGCTCCTGTATGCTAATGTGCTGCTCACGATGCTAACGCATGGCTCATGTATGCTAATGTGCTGCTCACTATGCTAACGTGTGGCTCCTGTCTACTAATGTGCTGCTCACGATGCTAACGCATGGCTCCTGTATGCTAATGTGCTGCTCACGATGCTAGCGCATGGCTCCTGTATGCTAATGTGCTGCTCACGATGCTAACGCATGGCTCATGTATGCTAATGTGCTGCTCACGATGCTAACGCATGGCTCCTGTATGCTAATGTGCTTCTCACTATGCTAACGCATGGCTCCTGTATGCTAATGTGCTCCTCACTATGCTAACGCGTGTCTCCTGTATGCTAATGTGCTGCTCACTGTGCCAACGCGTGGCTCATGTATGCTAATGTGCTGCTCACTATGCTAACATGTGGCTCCTGTATGCTAATGTTCTGCTCACTATGCTAACATGTGGCTCCTGTATGCTAATGTGCTGCTCACTATGCTAACACGTGGCTCCTGTATGCTAATGTGCTCCTCACTATGCTAACATGTGGTTCCTGTATGCTAATGTGCTGCTCACTATGCTAACGCATGGCTCCTGTATGCTAATGTACGGCTCAGAGAATGTGATAAGGGTGGGAGAGGGGTCTTACTGCCAAATAACATTGAGGGTCTTTGTGTTGGTCACTACTGAAGCAGACTGTAAACCTCATTAGCACATCAAAGCACCTCCTTAATCTGTTAAAATGCTCGTTTGCATAAAAATATAGCAACAACATGGAATTTCCCAGGATTGATTCACTTAAAAAAATGGATAACACAACATATCATGCTCTTTAAGAATAACCTAAAAAATATACTTGCTTTTGGGATGACCGAGTCCCTTTAAAATGTATTTCTGCCAATCAAATCTAGGTTTTTCTGTCCACAACATTTTTAACTTGTATCCAATTAACACTTAATTAGTCTGGCTCTAATTATCACCACGACATGCTAATCAGCAATTTGCTGACCTGCTTTTTAGTTTGAACCCTTGTTTACTTGTTTAAACTGTTCTTCTGTTTCTTGTTTGAATCACAATGTTTGTTACAGTTAATAATAATAAATAATAACAACAATATTATTATTATTAATAATAATAATAATAATAATAATAATACAATCTGATCAGTATGTCCTGATTATATAATTTAAAGGACCAATATTACTAGTGGCCCTTTGTGATATTTTATTAATCCGGTATTTTTATTCCGTCTTGTTTTACTTTTAATATATTTTTATTTAATTAGATGCAAAATATTCAGTAACATTGTATACTTTGACTGGACAAACATTTTTTTATTTTTTTTTAATCCTTCTCTTTAAAAGTAACATATATTTATTTACCCCCAGGGCAGATAACAGACACTTGTAGGAAAGCTGTTATTTCTTATAGCCGGGGCACAGCTTCTGAGAACAGCTTTGCTTCAATTATAAGACACTCCCTGACAGTGCAAATCTGATTAGAGGTAACGCTACGAGACACTGGGCCTGGTGTGAGATGTGGGAAAAGCAGGACCTATCACCCCATTAGGTAGGGCGCATAGATCACATGTCACTCCTGCATTCTGGATCCTTACATCTGTCATGTAAAGACCTTGTAAGACACCTAACCATATTAGTAAGAAACAACAGCCAACAAACTGCCACTTGCTACTGTAGCTTGAAGATAGGTTGCCATGTGCGGTGTATATGTGTGTTATATATATATATAAATTAGTAAATAAATAGTGCATCTGTGTTCACCTTTGAATGTCTAAAGCAAGTTAAAAAAACCTGCTTCCAGATCAGAATTCCGAGAAAAACAGTTATTACACTGCACTCTGGGAAGCTGAGCTAAGACATGCAAATGTGCCCACAAATACCTCGCTCTTCAACCCATAGCCATTTATATACCCCATACTATTCTTGCACTCTCTTCTAGATTGATTAAGGTACTGGCCTTCAGCAGATTTGTTTAAAGGAGCAGCGCACAATAACATAATACATATTTGAAAAGTATGCGTAAGAGCATTATTAGTCTCTTAATTAGACACAAATAAATGATTATGCCTATACAGGACCCTGGAGTGATCCATGATACATTGGTGCAAGCTTGGAGATATTGTTGCAGTGAATGATGCAAGGTGTCTGCTTCTGGGCAATGAGAGGGAATGAGTGTTGTCTCTATTTATTTACAAATACGCTCTCTCTTCACTGAAAACACACACCCTCACAATCCAGCTCTGAGGATGTGATGGATTCCTGTCTTCAAACATTCAGATTTTCCCCCAAAATGCTTCATATTCATGGCTTAGACACCCTTGTTAGTTTGGTACATACTTGATAACAAGTAAATCTCCTGAATGTCTTGTCTGTGAGCTCAGCCTCCGGCTCACCCTAAGTGTCTGATGCCGAGACGTTCAGTCCTGTCATTACCTCCTCCCCGATAAGACCTGGCTGGAGATGTCACCCCATGTTCAGCCCCCTCAGATCTGCATCTCAGGACGTTCCTGGCTGTTCTGAGCAGCTGAACTTCAGCTAATGAGAAATTCATGAGTTCTTCTGAGAGGTGGCAGGAAAGGCCAGCCCAAATCTCTCTATATTAATTTTTTTGCACCTTTCGGATGAAATCTAATTAAAGCTGTGACCTGGCTGTGTGCAAATGTGCCCGTGTTTGGTGCTCTTGTCATATTGATGGGGAGGGTATAGATGCACCAGGGCATGGATGACTGCAACGACAGAGACACCAGACGTGCAATCAATGGCCCCAGCGCTCTCTTATCTGATGTTCCTCTTATATTCCACATCACATACCTTGGAGACACTGCTAAGACATGAAAACCTTTCTAGAAATTCAGTAATCACTATCCAAAAACCACAGACTCGCGCCAGGAGCATCAAGAGAGGCCACGTCTGAGATGTTACGTGTGTGGACTCAAAAGTGTGTATATGTACATTCACATACACACACATACATACACACACATATATATATATATAACTGTATTTCTCGGAATTCTTACCTTGAAACAGTTGTTTTAACTTGTTTTAGACATTTAAATGTGTTTACTGTACGGTGGAGTCTTCTATCGCTCTTTTGCCCACCATATTATAAATGATTGTTGTGGTGAACTACCTACTCATAAGATCCACAACACAGGCTGAGATCCCGCTCCATGCTGATGAGAGGCACTAACCTTGTACGTGGGTGGTGTTCCTAGCTTGTGTGTAATTCAACCCTAGCTTTGCTCAAAGCTGTTTTATATAGCGGGCATGTACTTAAAGGAAGCTATGTTTGATACGGTTATAGATTGCAAGAGCGAAGCCTTTGTGGGCACATTTGCATGTTCCTGCCAAGGTTCCCAGAGTGCAGTGTAATAACTGTATTTCTCGGAATTCTGGATATGAAACAAGTTTTTTAACTTGTCAAATATGAACACAGATGTACTATTTAATATATATATATATATATATATATATATATATATATATGTATGTATATTTGAGACGCAAAATGTTTTTGGATCGCTTAAAAAATAAATACAGCCTTTAATGTGTAACTATATTGAATGTTTTGCTTTACTGGGTAGAACTTGGGACAGTGATTAGATCTCTATTCAGTCTTCCCCTTTAGGCTCCATCATGCAGTGAGATCTGTAAATGGAAGTATCAGAAACAAGCAATATAATATAAACAAATGTTAAGTTTTTCCCGAACTACAGTGGCCTATTAAAGGGATATGGGAGGTTCCTGGATGTTGCTGGGTTTATATTATCTCTGGGGATCCATTTACCCATTCTGGGACTATTTATTTGATTTTAGGCAGTAAGAACAGACCTTATAAGCACCTCTTAATAAAATAAAGTAAATACACAGGGGCATTATACGCCTAATAAGCCCCATATTCCTTTCACATGAAGACGTCTTTACATATAAGTCTTATATTTAGCCCATGCACCATTTGCAGCCCTTGAATAGTATCTGGCCGTAGCATATTGTATATGGGGGTCTCATTAGCCCGGATGCCCCCAATCCATTAAGCCTATTGACATGCACAAGTGAAAATCCCAGACTTTCCTTATAAATTAGGTTAGTCCGTTGCTGCTTCATTTCCGCCCGGCCCTCGAGTGCAGACACATCTGTGCTACCTCCCAGTAATGCTTTGGATAAATAGCCGGTGAAATCCTATCACGGCACAACTTTAACCTCCTGCCCCCATTTTATCCACAATAGTCGCACACATTATAATAATAATAACATAAAACCTTCAGCGTTAAAAAAGAAATAAATCCCTCCTGAATCCTTCTGGTATCAGACACTTTGTATTGCGGCGCTGCAGAGGGGAAGGAGGGTGTTGTTTTTTCATTTTAATGAAACGGATATAGATTTAGATTTGTGCACTTGTGTGATCTTTCTGGAATAAGTGGAATCATTTTTAATTGCTCCCATCAAATATTATGTATGTGACATGTAGCGTGCGGGAGGATTCTGCGCAGTTTAGTGAATTTAGCCCCATTTCCCTGAATGGAGAGAGGTGCGGGATATAATATGTACTTAAAGGTATATGGAAGTTTGTGAGATGTCATGTCTGTAAGTAGATATTATTTTGCACCAGGGCCCTCCAATCACCAGCTCTGCCACTGCTAATACTGTTAGGAACAAAAGCCAAATGTCTGATGCCAGTAAAACAAAATTGATTGAAAAGGTGAAATTTGTAAAAATATATTTGCCTATTATCAAGTGAAGTTCTTAGTAAGAACATTATTATTAGTATTATTAGTATTATTATTATTATTATTATTATTATTATTATTCTTACTAATATTATTATTATTATTATTATTATTATTATTATCATCATTATTACTATTATTATTATTCTTACTAATATTATTATTATTATTATTATTATTATTATTACTCTTTATTTATAAATGGCACACTCTAAACATTGCATTTTGTTGCTAATACATCATACTAACATATACCATAGTGGTATATAATGGGATCAGGTGACGTTATCTGAATCCACATTTCCGCCATGGTTGCTACGACTCTTAGGAATCAAAGCCAAATGTCTGCTGCTAGTAAAAGAAAATTGATTGAAAAGGTGAAAATTAAGGGCTGAATCTATTTATTTGTAAAAATGTTATGTCTATTATCAAGTCAAGTTCATAGTAAGGGATTTATTAATTGTATTATTACAATTATTATTATTAATAATAATGATGATAATACAAATAATAATATTCTTTATAAACATTGCATTTCATTCCTTTACATCACTCCAACATATACCATAATGGTGTATATTAGTATCATGCGCTGAGCATACAGTGATCTTACATCACATTTACTGAGAGCCCTGAGCAATGTCTTGTTGTATTCATTGCACCCAGTTGTAGATTTGTGTCCGATGTCTGAATGAAGGCGCTTCTCGTGTCTGATGGCGCTACATGAATATATGGAAATCTCCCAATACTCGGCTTTTTGTGTTAATGACAACGAATCGCCCATTAGCATACTGAGCCGCACGTTAGCATACTGAGCCGCACGTTAGCATACTGAGCCACATGTGAGTATACTGAGCCACACGTGAGCATACTGAGCCACACGTGAGCATACTGAGCCACAGGTTACCATACTGAGCCGCACATTAGCATACTGAGATGCACATTAGCATACTGAGATGCACATTAGCATACTGAGCCGCACATTAGCACAAGAAGATGCACATTAGCATAAGAAGATGCACCCTAGCACACTGAGCCACACATTAGCATACTGAGATGCACATTAGCATACCGAGCCGCACATTAGCACAAGAAGATGCACATTAGCATAAGAAGATGCACACTAGCACACTGAGTCGCACATTAGCATAAGAAGATGGACATTAGCATAAGAAGATGCACACTAGCACACTGTGCCACACATTAGCATACGAAGATGCACACTAACATACTGAGCCACACATTAGCAAACTGAGCCGCATATTAGCATACAAAGATGCACACTAACATAATGAGCCGCACATTGAGCCGCATATTAGCATACGAAGATGCACACTAACATACTGAGCCGAACATTAGCACACTGAGATGCACAATTCCAAATATTTATGAAAGGATTTACTGTAGAGAAAATCTGCTAGTACAATGTACAGGCAGTTTTCAATGCTATTTAACATTAAATCAACTTCCTGTTGGGTTGTCAGAGTTCTTTTTAAAGTCTTTTTTTAATTTGTACTAATGGATGATTTCTGGAAATCCTTGATATATATATATATATATATATATATATATATATATATATAAATATATATATATATATACCGCATAGTTTACAAAGGCCAAGTAATAATATTGAAATAAGAAAGGTTCTGCAACATTTCGCCTCTTAGTACGTCTGGCTCGTTGTTATTTAGAGTCTGGCCTATAAGTGAGTCTCTATTGCAGGGTGTTTCTTTTGGAGAGGCGCCCCCTCCTCTACCCATTGCCCCTCTTTATACCAGGGTGAGAGGTGCCTGGTGTAAGTGCTGTGATATGATGGCAGGTGCCTGCCAGGCTCTCTATGAACAAACATCAGGAGCGCTCTCTATGACAGCGTGAAATAAACACTCAGCAACCTCCAAACCAAGAGACTCCCTGGGGAGAGCAGAGAGAGAGGAGAGTGTCACTGACAGGCTGAGAGGGAGAGAGAGAGAGAGGAGAGTGTCACTGACAGGCTGAGGGGGGAGAGAGAGAGAGAGGAGAGTGTCACTGACAGGCTGAGGGGGGCAGAGAGAGAGGAGAGTGTCACTGACAGGCTGAGGGGACAGAGAGAGAGAGGAGAGTGTCACTGACAGGCTGAGGGGACAGAGAGAGAGAGAGGAGAGTGTCACTGACAGGCTGAGGGGACAGAGAGAGAGAGGAGAGTGTCACTGACAGGCTGAGGGGGGCAGAGAGAGAGGAGAGTGTCACTGACAGGCTGAGGGGACAGAGAGAGAGAGGAGAGTGTCACTGACAGGCTGAGGGGACAGAGAGAGAGAGAGGAGAGTGTCACTGACAGGCTGAGGGGGCAGAGAGAGAGAGGAGAGTGTCACTGACAGGCTGAGGGGACAGAGAGAGAGAGGAGAGTGTCACTGACAGGCTGAGGGAGAGAGAGAGAGGAGAGTGTCACTAACAGGCTGAGGGGGGGAGAGAGAGAGGAGAGTGTCACTGACAGGCTGAGAGGGCAGAGAGAGAGAGGAGAGTGTCACTGACAGGCTGAGGGAGAGAGAGAGAGGGGAGTGTCACTGACAGGCTGAGAGGACAGAGAGAGAGAGAGGAGAGTGTCACTGACAGGCTGAGGGGGCAGAGAGAGAGAGGAGAGTGTCACTGACAGGCTGAGAGGGCAGAGAGAGAGAGGAGAGTGTCACTGACAGGCTGAGAGGACAGAGAGAGAGAGGAGAGTGTCACTGACAGGCTGAGAGGGAGAGAGAGAGAGAGGAGAGTGTCACTGACAGGCTGAGGGGACAGAGAGAGAGAGGAGAGTGTCACTGACAGGCTGAGGGAGAGAGAGAGAGGAGAGTGTCACTAACAGGCTGAGGGGGGGGAGAGAGAGAGGAGAGTGTCACTGACAGGCTGAGAGGGCAGAGAGAGAGAGGAGAGTGTCACTGACAGGCTGAGGGGACAGAGAGAGAGAGGAGAGTGTCACTGACAGGCTGAGGGGACAGAGAGAGAGAGGAGAGTGTCACTGACAGGCTGAGGGGACAGAGAGAGAGAGGAGAGTGTCACTGACAGGCTGAGGGGACAGAGAGAGAGAGGAGAGTGTCACTGACAGGCTGAGAGGGCAGAGAGAGAGAGGAGAGTGTCACTGACAGGCTGAGGGGGCAGAGAGAGAGAGGAGAGTGTCACTGACAGGCTGAGGGGGCAGAGAGAGAGAGGAGAGTGTCACTGACAGGCTGAGGGGACAGAGAGAGAGAGGAGAGTGTCACTGACAGGCTGAGGGGACAGAGAGAGAGAGGAGAGTGTCACTGACAGGCTGAGAGGGAGAGAGAGAGAGAGGAGAGTGTCACTGACAGGCTGAGGGGACAGAGAGAGAGAGAGGAGAGTGTCACTGACAGGCTGAGGGGGCAGAGAGAGAGAGGAGAGTGTCACTGACAGGCTGAGAGGGAGAGAGAGAGAGAGGAGAGTGTCACTGACAGGCTGAGGGGACAGAGAGAGAGAGGAGAGTGTCACTGACAGGCTGAGAGGGCAGAGAGAGAGAGAGGAGAGTGTCACTGACAGCCTGAGAGGGCAGAGAGAGAGAGGAGAGTGTCACTGACAGGCTGAGGGGACAGAGAGAGAGAGGAGAGTGTCACTGACAGGCTGAGGGGACAGAGAGAGAGAGGAGAGTGTCACTGACAGGCTGAGGGGACAGAGAGAGAGAGGAGAGTGTCACTGACAGGCTGAGGGGACAGAGAGAGAGAGGAGAGTGTCACTGACAGGCTGAGGGGGCAGAGAGAGAGAGGAGAGTGTCACTGACAGGCTGAGGGGACAGAGAGAGAGAGGAGAGTGTCACTGACAGGCTGAGGGGACAGAGAGAGAGAGGAGAGTGTCACTGACAGGCTGAGGGGACAGAGAGAGAGGAGAGTGTCACTGACAGGCTGAGAGGACAGAGAGAGAGAGAGAGAGAGAGTGTCACTGACAGGCTGAGAGGACAGAGAGAGAGAGGAGAGTGTCACTGACAGGCTGAGAGGGCAGAGAGAGAGAGGAGAGTGTCACTGACAGGCTGAGGGGGCAGAGAGAGAGAGGAGAGTGTCACTGACAGGCTGAGAGGACAGAGAGAGAGAGGAGAGTGTCACTGACAGGCTGAGAGGGAGAGAGAGAGAGAGGAGAGTGTCACTGACAGGCTGAGGGGACAGAGAGAGAGAGGAGAGTGTCACTGACAGGCTGAGGGAGAGAGAGAGAGGAGAGTGTCACTAACAGGCTGAGGGGGGGAGAGAGAGAGGAGAGTGTCACTGACAGGCTGAGAGGGCAGAGAGAGAGAGGAGAGTGTCACTGACAGGCTGAGGGGACAGAGAGAGAGAGGACAGTGTCACTGACAGGCTGAGGGGACAGAGAGAGAGAGGAGAGTGTCACTGACAGGCTGAGGGGACAGAGAGAGAGAGAGGAGAGTGTCACTGACAGGCTGAGGGGACAGAGAGAGAGAGGAGAGTGTCACTGACAGGCTGAGAGGGCAGAGAGAGAGAGGAGAGTGTCACTGACAGGCTGAGGGGGCAGAGAGAGAGAGGAGAGTGTCACTGACAGGCTGAGGGGGCAGAGAGAGAGAGGAGAGTGTCACTGACAGGCTGAGGGGACAGAGAGAGAGAGGAGAGTGTCACTGACAGGCTGAGGGGACAGAGAGAGAGAGGAGAGTGTCACTGACAGGCTGAGAGGGAGAGAGAGAGAGAGGAGAGTGTCACTGACAGGCTGAGGGGACAGAGAGAGAGAGGAGAGTGTCACTGACAGGCTGAGGGGACAGAGAGAGAGAGGAGAGTGTCACTGACAGGCTGAGGGGGCAGAGAGAGGAGAGGAGAGTGTCACTGACAGGCTGAGAGGGCAGAGAGAGAGGAGAGTGTCACTGACAGGCTGAGGGGACACAGAGAGAGAGGAGAGTGTCACTGACAGGCTGAGGGGACAGAGAGAGAGAGGAGAGTATCACTGACAGGCTGAGAGGGAGAGAGAGAGAGAGGAGAGTGTCACTGACAGGCTGAGGGGATAGAGAGAGAGAGGAGAGTGTCACTGACAGGCTGAGAGGGAGAGAGAGAGAGAGGAGAGTGTCACTGACAGGCTGAGGGGGCAGAGAGAGGAGAGAGTGTCACTGACAGGCTGAGAGGACAGAGAAAGAGAGAGGAGAGTGTCACTGACAGGCTGAGAGGGAGAGAGAGAGAGAGGAGAGTGTCACTGACAGGCTGAGGGGACAGAGAGAGAGAGGAGAGTGTCACTAACAGACTGAGAGGACAGAGAAAGAGAGAGGAGAGTGTCACTGACAGGCTGAGGGGGGGGGGGAGAGAGAGGAGAGTGTCACTGACAGGCTGAGGGGACAGAGAGAGAGAGGAGTGTGTCACTGACAGGCTGAGGGGACAGAGAGAGAGAGGAGAGTGTCACTGACAGGCTGAGGGGACAGAGAGAGAGAGGAGAGTGTCACTGACAGGCTGAGGGGGAGAGAGAGGAGAGTGTCACTGACAGCCTGAGGGGGCAGAGAGAGAGAGGAGAGTGTCACTGACAGGCTGAGGGTGGCAGAGAGAGAGAGGAGAGTGTCACTGACAGGCTGAGGGGGCAGAGAGAGAGAGAGGAGAGTGTCACTGACAGGCTGAGGGGGCAGAGAGAGAGAGAGGAGAGTGTCACTGACAGGCTGAGGGGGGGAGAGAGAGAGAGAGGAGAGTGTCACTGACAGCCCGAGGGGGCAGAGAGAGAGAGGAGAGTGTCACTGACAGGCTGAGGGGACAGAGAGAGAGAGGAGAGTGTCACTGACAGGCTGAGGGGGCAGAGAGAGAGAGAGAGAGGAGAGTGTCACTGACAGGCTGAGGGGACAGAGAGAGAGGAGAGTGTCACTGACAGGCTGAGGGGGGCAGAGAGAGAGAGGAGAGTGTCACTGACAGGCTGAGGGGGCAGAGAGAGAGAGAGAGGAGAGTGTCACTGACAGGCTGAGGAAGAGAGAGAGAGAGGAGAGTGTCACTGACAGGCTGAGGGGGACAGAGAGAGAGAGGAGAGTGTCACTGACAGGCTGAGGGGACAGAGAGAGAGAGGAGAGTGTCACTGACAGGCTGAGAGGGCAGAGAGAGAGAGAGGAGAGTGTCACTGACAGGCTGAGGGGGCAGAGAGAGAGAGAGGAGAGTGTCACTGACAGGCTGAGGGGGCAGAGAGAGAGAGGAGAGTGTCACTGACAGGCTGAGGGGACAGAGAGAGAGAGGAGAGTGTCACTGACAGGCTGAGGGGGCAGAGAGAGAGAGGAGAGTGTCACTGACAGGCTGAGAGGACAGAGAGAGAAGAGAGTGTCACTGACAGGCTGAGAGGCAGAGAGAGAGAGGAGAGTGTCACTGACAGGCTGAGAGGGCAGAGAGAGAGGAGAGTGTCACTGACAGGCTGAGGGGGCAGAGAGAGAGAGGAGAGTGTCACTGACAGGCTGAGGGGACAGAGAGAGAAGAGAGTGTCACTGACAGGCTGAGAGGCAGAGAGAGAGAGGAGAGTGTCACTGACAGGCTGAGAGGCAGAGAGAGAGAGGAGAGTGTCACTGACAGGCTGAGGGGACAGAGAGAGAGAGGAGAGTGTCACTGACAGGCTGAGAGGACAGAGAGAGAGGAGAGTGTCACTGACAGGCTGAGAGGCAGAGAGAGAGAGGAGAGTGTCACTGACAGGCTGGGGGGGGGGAGAGAGAGAGGAGAGTGTCACTGACAGGCTGAGGGGGAAGAGAGAGAGAGGAGAGTGTCACTGACAGGCTGAGGGGACAGAGAGAGAGAGGAGAGTGTCACTGACAGGCTGAGAGGGAGAGAGAGAGAGAGGAGAGTGTCACTGACAGGCTGAGGGGACAGAGAGAGAAGAGAGTGTCACTGACAGGCTGAGGGGGCAGAGAGAGAAGAGAGTGTCACTGACAGGCTGAGGGGGCAGAGAGAGAAGAGAGTGTCACTGACTGGCTGAGAGGACAGAGAGAGGAGAGTGTCACTGACAGGCTGAGAGGCAGAGAGAGAGAGGAGAGTGTCACTGACAGGCTGAGGGGGCAGAGAGAGAGAGGAGAGTGTCACTGACAGGCTGAGAGGACAGTGAGAGAGAGAGAGTGTGTGTCACTGACAGCCTGAGAGGGCAGAGAGAGAGAGGAGAGTGTCACTGACAGGCTGAGAGGTCAGAGAGAGAAGAGAGTGTCACTGACAGGCTGAGGGGACAGATAGAGAGAGAGAGGAGAGTCACAGCCACTTTGTCAGACTGTACAGTGTGTGTGTGTGTATATATAATATGATGCACAGTATAGACTATATAATATGATGCACCGCACACTATATAATATGGTGCGCAGCAGACTATATATTATGATGCACAGTATAGACTATATAATATGATGCACAGCACACTATATATTATGATGCACAGTATAGACTATATAATATGATGCACAGTATAGACTATATAATATGGTGCACAGTATAGACTATATAATATGATGCACAGTATAGACTATATAATATGATGCACAGTATAGACTATATAATATGGTGCGCAGCAGACTATATAATATGATGCACAGTATAGACTATATAATATGATGCACAGTAGACTATATAATATGATGCACAGTATAGACTATATAATATGATGCACAGTATAGACTATATAATATGATGCACAGTAGACTATATAATATGATGCACAGTATAGACTATATAATATGATGCACAGTATAGACTATATAATATGGTGCACAGTAGACTATATAATATGATGCACAGTATAGACTATATAATATGATGCACAGCACACTATATATTATGATGCACAGTATAGACTATATAATATGATGCACAGTATAGACTATATAATATGGTGCACAGTATAGACTATATAATATGATGCACAGTATAGACTATATAATATGTGCACAGTATAGACTATATAATATGATGCACAGTATAGACTATATAATATGATGCACAGTATAGACTATATAATATGATGCACAGTATAGACTATATAATATGTGCACAGTATAGACTATATAATATGATGCACAGTATAGACTATATAATATGATGCACAGTATAGACTATATAATATGGTGCGCAGCAGACTATATAATATGATGCACAGTATAGACTATATAATATGATGCACAGTATAGACTATATAATATGTGCACAGTATAGACTATATAATATGATGCACAGTATAGACTATATAATATGATGCACAGTAGACTATATAATATGATGCACAGTATAGACTATATAATATGATGCACAGTATAGACTATATAATATGATGCACAGTAGACTATATAATATGATGCACAGTATAGACTATATAATATGATGCACAGTATAGACTATATAATATGGTGCACAGCAGACTATATAATATGATGCACAGTATAGACTATATAATATGGTGCACAGTATAGACTATATAATATGATGCACAGTATAGACTATATAATATGATGCACAGTATAGACTATATAATATGGTGCACAGTATAGACTATATAATATGATGCACAGTAGACTATATAATATGATGCACAGTATAGACTATATAATATGATGCACAGTATAGACTATATAATATGATGCACAGCAGACTATATAATATGGTGCACAGTATAGACTATATAATATGATGCACAGTATAGACTATATAATATGATGCACAGTATAGACTATATAATATGGTGCACAGTATAGACTATATAATATGATGCACAGCAGACTATATAATATGATGCACAGTATAGACTATATAATATGATGCACAGTATAGACTATATAATATGTGCACAGTATAGACTATATAATATGATGCACAGTATATAGACTATATAATATGATGCACAGTATAGACTATATAATATGATGCACAGTAGACTATATAATATGATGCACAGTATAGACTATATAATATGGTGCACAGTATAGACTATATAATATGTGCACAGTATAGACTATATAATATGGTGCGCAGCAGACTATATAATATGATGCACAGTATAGACTATATAATATGATGCACAGTATAGACTATATAATATGATGCACAGTAGACTATATGATATGATGCACAGTATAGACTATATAATATGATGCACAGTAGACTATATAATATGATGCACAGTATAGACTATATAATATGGTGCACAGTATAGACTATATAATATGTGCACAGTATAGACTATATAATATGGTGCACAGTATAGACTATATAATATGATGCACAGCAGACTATATAATATGATGCACAGTATAGACTATATAATATGATGCACAGTATAGACTATATAATATGGTGCACAGTATAGACTATATAATATGGTGCACAGTATAGACTATATAATATGATGCACAGTATAGACTATATAATATGATGCACAGTAGACTATATAATATGATGCACAGTATAGACTATATAATATGATGCACAGTATAGACTATATAATATGGTGCACAGTATAGACTATATAATATGATGCACAGCAGACTATATAATATGATGCACAGTATAGACTATATAATATGATGCACAGCAGACTATATAATATGATGCACAGTATAGACTATATAATATGATGCACAGAGCACTATATAATATGATGCACAGTATAGACTATATAATATGATGCACAGTATAGACTATATAATATGATGCACAGAGCACTATATAATATGATGCACAGTATAGACTATATAATATGATGCACAGTATAGACTATATAATATGATGCACGGCACACTATATAATATGATGCACAGTATAGACTATATAATATGATGCACAGTATAGACTATATAATATGATGCACGGCACACTATATAATATGATGCACAGTATAGACTATATAATATGATGCACAGTATAGACTATATAACATGCACAGTACAACGTTACATGTAGTGCAGATACAGCCTTTGGGAGTAACACATTGTGCAGGATGTCTGTGCGAGATATTACTGCCAAGACTCACATCTGTCACATTATCCCAAGATCCATCAAACTTAGTCTTGTGCAACTGTCATTGCAGATTCCTCTGTGGTACAGAGCAGCAAATCAGGAGTACAAGGGTTAAAAGAAAAGCAAGTCACGGGTCAAAAAGAAAGAGACATACACAGATTAAAAGAGTCAGTGGAACATGGGGTTAGAGGAGATTGGGGGGAAAGTGGAACATGGCTAGAGAGAGAGAGAGAGAGAGAACAAGTCAGTGGAGAGGATGTAAAGAGAGAGACTCTGGGGAGCAAGGCTTAAAATCAGGGGTGCAGGGGTTAAGAGGGAAGCAGGGGTGAAAAGTGAGAAGAGATTAAGAGCGAGTCTCTCGGCCCTACTTCCCCAGCCCCTCCATATTACTATATCTGCAGTGCATTAGGATTCCTTTGCTGATAGTTTTGATTTCAAGCTCAGTTAGAGAGTTTCCAGCTTTGCGCCACAGTGCATCTGCCCTTGGTAGCAGTTGGCAGCGCTTGGCTGGGCTTTCCTGGGCAGACAGTCCCCTGGTGTCTCACACTGTGGTAACTGTCACATGTGCAGGGCAGAGACTCTGCTAGGAGTCACCATCATTCACATGGCTGTCACTTGACATGATTCCCATCTAGAAAGAGAGCGTCAGAGAGGGCTGCTGAGGACTAGATCTCAGGTCTTATATTTCTGGAGCCCAGGAGGAAGTTCTGAGATGTGCACAGATCCAACGTGGTGACAGTCACAAAACAATAGCCCATGACACAAATGCCATTTGTGACTAGCTATACTTACCGGCCTGCGATTCCCAGACATCTACTAAACCACAGTTCCAAAATAAAACATTTTTACAGCACCGCCCCCCCCAGGAGTGGGCCCCAGTGCACTGCACCGTTTACACTGGCAGCTGCTCCACCCCTGATCACAGCATTATACGGTTATTTATGTGACATTATTTTAGCTACATTATGTATCTATATCCTCCTTGCACAATATAAATGTCATATCCATGTATATAACACTGGGGGTATTTTGAGTTTATCACACCGCTTTTCCTGGGAGCTGACTGATTCTTCTTGCATGACGGTGACGTGTACATTTCTTGTGTATATTTTATCCCAGACACATGTTTATCTCACACACTAACGCTATGTGATAGAATTGTCACATTGTGATGTATTTATCCCACATAATGACATATGTACAGTATCATAAAGTGTCATGTATCACGTCAGGTGATAGATACACTGTATCATGGCACAATCCATCCTATGCTAGGTATGAAAGCGGTGTCATACAGTGAACACAACAAGTACAGCAGAGACTGTGTCTTCATGAGCTGCAGAGGGCATACCCAAATAGGTAACATTTATTTGACGTTATGCAGTAAGTAAAGGTGATTTCATCATCCGAGGACTGATCTGATGATCAACATAAAGTTTGGGCTTTTCTGTTGATAACTACAATAGGTATAAAGAAGTTGCAAGGGGGGCCCTAAATTATTTTGCACTGGGGCCTCCATTCAATATATGCCCTAACTTGTGATTCTGTAGTTTTAATGGCCCATTTTCTCTTGGTCCTTGTAAATAACTAAAATTAAGAATATATTTAAATATAATGTAGCCTAAATTGGACACAAATACAAGACAATTGCTACTTAATGGGCGTACC
The DNA here is from genome assembly GCA_027410445.1 of Discoglossus pictus. Lineage (NCBI taxonomy): Eukaryota > Metazoa > Chordata > Amphibia > Anura > Alytidae > Discoglossus > Discoglossus pictus. The sequence goes on along the minus strand of CM050167.1, from coordinate 392,262,072 downwards.
GTCGTGTTAATCTAATTTAAGAAAATTAGGAATGGACGCGCTACACAAACGCCCGCAGTGTCGTAATTGTATCTGTGAATACCATGGAATAAACATTAATGTGAGGAAAATAGGGTCATCAAAAACTGATATTTCACAAAAAAATAAGCAACAATAATTATCATTGTGATTACAGTGTATTAAAGGGCACAATCAATACATTATATATTAAAATAAAGAACATGACATTTATATGCAAAGTGTCCAAAGGAGGGTTACGTGTCTCGCAGCTATTCAAATTTGCAATCGTGGTCAAAATTATATATAAATGAGGAAATATCCAAATTCTTTAGAAAACTTGTGAAAAATATTTGCAAATCTATATATAAATGTGTGAAAATGTGTTTATTATAAGTGACCTTTGTGATCCTTAAAGGGCCATTACAGTCTCATATATCTTTAGAATGTTATTTTGGAGAACTTGACTATTTTTATTCAGTTTAAAATAAATAATTTCAGCCTTTAATTGTAACTATTGTATTCCATTTTGGTTTAAGGATGAAAGGTGGGAGGAGTGGGCGAGCGGTGGATGCAGATAAGATCTGTACTAACTACCATACTATTAAAAATGTCCTCTTCAAATAGCCCTTTAATAATAGAACTGAATGAGAGACAAGGCCCCATAGGATAACCCTCCCCCTTAGTCTACAGACAGACTAGCAATCTAATATAAAGATCCCCATGACACAATAGAATCATCAAAATATACGTTTTTCTCTAAATACGTTTTTATGTTCCTGTCTTGTATACCTCCTAATGTTGTAGTGTTTTGGGTTTTTTGCATATTTCGCAAGTATGTGAAGTTTTTACCAAGCTACAGTAATCCCTTTAATAGTCAGCTTTTTAAATAAATGTCTTGTACTGTATCCAGACCGGGCCCTTACTTATTTTAAGTTGTGTTTTCTGGTCTTGTTGATATCAACGACCTTTAATATAGATTTTTGGGTATTCGGCCATAAAGTAAGGTGGAGATACTCCCTTAAAAAGATATGGAGGGTTCCCTGTGTTTAATATTAAAATAAACTACTTAAGAGTTTGTTTTCATATCTAAACATATTTTTTATTACATAGTGCTTAAAAGCTCTGTTTTACTCATTGAAACCTTCCAAATAGTTCCTTCAAAGCTCCGCCCCCAGCAGCTCATGCACATTATATTATATATAATACTAGATGCACAAACCAATCACAGATTGTCTCCCGGTGGGATACCAAAACATCCTGTTGAGAAACCGTTTCAGTGAGTAAACCAGAGCTTTTAAGCACTTTTTTTTTAAATAAAGCTAGTTTATTCTAATATAAAAACCAGGGAACCTTCCATATCCCTTAAAGCATTGTTATTTAGCACTTGCTATATGATTAAATATACATTTCAGATCTACGGCCTAGTGAAGCTTTCACTAAAGTAGTGTGACCAATGCCAAAGGGTCCCTTTAAATGTGGTTATTTAACATTTTTGAAAGGTCCCATTACTAAGTAAAGTGCTTGGGAAGAAAAAAAAATAATAAATAAAAATATATACATATACACAGTGTTACCTTGGTTCTAAACCTCAATCTGTTTCGGATGGCAGGTTGAGTACCAAACTCCCATAAGGAGTAATGTAAATTGGTTTCATCAAACGCGATGAGTACCAAGGTAGCGCAATGAGTACCAAGGTTTTTTGCATATCCAGACAGGTTGAGTATCAAAAATGTTGAGTTCTGAGGCGGTTGAGAACCAAGGTAACACTGTATGTATGTCTGTGTATATATATATATATGTGTGTGTATGTACAGTAAACTCCCCGTTATCTGGAACCCCCCTATTGCCGGATTAGTGTAGTTGCCGGTTAATCGCGAGTCCCAGAAAAAAAAGGGTCTAAACAACCCTTAAACCCCCCCCCCCCCAAACCCCTCCAAATGCCCTTAAAAAGGCATTGGCATCTAAACTGGGCCAATAAGGCCCAAAAAAGATAATTAGAAAAAAGTTAGCATTTTTTTCTTTGCAGTCTCGAACTGCCAAATAGTGCTGGTTTAGCGGGAGTTTTTTTTAATACAGGGAAATTGATGCTGTGCCGTTTGCTTGAGAGTCCCGGTTAGTTAGGTGCCGGATAAACAGGATTTTACTGTATGTATATATACTAAAGGCTGACTGCTAAGGGGATCAGAAATTAAAAATGCATATGACGGTCCGTCTTGGACTAATCTGATGGAGCCCTTAAGTCTGCGTTATTAATACTGATATATGGTCACACTATATTTTGTGAAGGATTTTTCATGTATTTGCCGGTGGGCCCCCAGTTAAACCTTCTCCCTGCTGTTTAAATGCCTGTATCTGTTTGGTTCAATATGTATCTACCACTTTAAGAACCAAGGGTATGTGTGTGTAATGCATTGCAGAACATTTTTAAAAAAGTTGACAGTTGGCAGTTTACTGCTGGAGCGGGGATTAAAAAAGTTCAGTTGACTCCCTGAACGGTGTTTCGTCTTGTTGCTGGGGGATGTGGGATATTACCTTCTATACCAGGCCCCCCGTATATCCCATGTATTTATTTGCCTGATAGACTCATCTCCTCCCTTGCCCCTCCCTGCACTCCCCTCCCTCAATGTGATTATTTCCTAAATGCATCCCGCGTGGGTCCCGCCAGCACTTCTCCCTCTCTCTTATCAGCCCACCACACATTCATCTCGCAGCCATAAAAGCATCATAATAACATTTGTCATCTGCTTTAATTCCATCACTGTCAGGCCCATCTGATTACATTCCTCCTTCTTCTCTTCCTTGGTCTGTAACCTCTTCACTGCCAGTGCTTTAAAATCAGCAGCAAGGTTTATGTGGCTTGTTTGTTTGCCACTGGACAAGTAAATAATACATATATATATATATCTATGTATTAGACTGAGGAGGACACAAGAGCTGCTGATGTTGTCTCTCGCACTCCCTGGTAATCCTGCGGATATCACATCTGGAGCCCCCTCCTCACAGTACCCTGTGTACACGGCAGCGCCGAGTGTCTGCAGCCAGCAGGGTTTTTATGTTATTATACTAATTGCAAAGAGATCAACCGCAGTCACTTGTTCAGCTAATATTTTAGCTGCACACCTGAGGGATGGCGGATGGGTGTCTCTGGGGCGAGAGCTGAGTGAGAGCTGTCACTGTGGAAACCAGGAGCTCACTGATTAACCCTTCTTGTATCAAGTGAGGTCCTGGCCTAGCGTGGAGGGGAGGGTGTGGTGCAGCCACGAGATAACAGCAAGTGGGCAGGGAAGACAGTGTATAATGTAATATCTATCTACCTATCTTATCTATCTACCTATCTTATCTATCTATCTATCTTATCTATCTTATCTATCTATCTTATCTATCTACCTATCTTATCTATCTACCTTTCTTATCTATCTATCTATTTCGCCATCTATCTTTCTCTCTATCTATCTATCTATATCGCCATCTATCTCGCCATCTATCTATCTATCTATCTATCTATCTATCTATCTATCTATCTATCTATCTATCTATTTATCTATTCATCCATCTATCTGTGTATCTATCTATCTCATCTATCTTATCTATCTATCCCTCTATATCCCTCTATCTATCCCTCTATCTATCCCTCTATCTATCTATCTATCTATCCCTCTATCTATCTATCTTATCTATCTATCTATTTATCTATCCATCCATCTATCTGTGTATCTATCTATCTCATCTATCTCATCTATCTTATCTATCTTATCTATCTATCTATCTATCATCTCATGCTCCTATCTTTACCTGCGTTAATAAGACCTCGCTCCATGCCATAACCACCTCCCTACCTTCCAAAGCTACCTACAAAAGTCTGTAATTTCTAGTATGGATTTGAAAGGATTTAAAGATTTTACGGGCAAAGTACTAATCCAGCGCAGCGCTACATTTCTTATTGATTTACACCCACTTTTTTTTTACTTCTAGAAGTGAATGCTCTACATTAGTAGGCAGACAATTGTAGTAGCTCATAATCAGTTCATTATTTAATCAATTCTTAATATAGGAAATAAAGCAATTCAGATCTGTGTGCTCCGGCTATATTTATGTGTGTTCTATAACAGAAAATTATTATACATGCTAGTATTAATCTTAGGACCACTGTTTGATTTTGAAAAATGTAAAACAGTTTTCCTTAGCTATATATATATATATATATATATATATATATATATAATCACATATAATTGTCGAACTACGAGACATCATCACGCTTTGCGTGGTGTGTACGACTTAGGCAATGAGCGCCAAAGGCGCTCACCACTTGCAAGCCTCGGAAGGCGAGCCATTGAAATCGGAGGCGCTCATCGCCTGCGAGCTTTGCGTAGCGAGGCGAGCCGTTAAGGTACTAAATCTCACAGCACTTGGGCAATGAGCAGTGGAGGCAATGAAACATGCAGGACAGCCTCCAAACACTTAGGAAATGTGGGATCGCCTTAGGCTGCAAGCACTTGACGAACGCGGGACTTAGAAAACAAAAATATGAGATAGGAAAAATATGAAGTTAACAGCCGAGCCGCTAAAAGCAAAAAAACATGAAACACACAAAAAATAACAACAAAAATACAACAAAAACATCACACACAGCACGGGACCAGGATGTCTGGAAGCGAGGTGGAAGGCAAATTTAAGTCCATTTTGAGTTTCGGCACTCGAAAATCGACTAAGCAAAAAAAAAAATGGCGGCCCAAAAAAATGAAAATGAGGCTACACAACCCTGGACCCCGCAAAACAACGCCATCTGCGTACCACTTTCCCTCAGGAACGTACAAGCTACAAAATACAGTATTACAAAGGACGACAAATGCTCGCGAACCGTGTAGCACAAACTACGCTATTTTACAATCCTAACTTGTCACTAACAACATTACGCATCTACAGTGGCGCTTTACACCAACGGTTTGTCCTCGCGCACGCTGCCTATTCCTAATGCACAGTTGGGACATAATACGATCTCCTCAGGCCAGCGCCAGTTACAGAATAGTACAAAATGGATAGTATATTTGATTGTTTGAATGTCTAAAATTAAGTTGAGAATTCCCAGAAATATAATCACTCTGGGAAACTGGGCATGGACATGCAAATGAGTGGACAATGCACTCTCACACTTAAATGCAAAACCACTTTATGCAGTGGGTAGGATTCCTAGCTTGTGTATAATCCAACTTTAGATTTGCTCAAAGCTACGTGATACAGCAGGCATATGCTTAAAGGAAGCCATGTTTAAAATGGTTATGGATTGCAAGAGCAAAACTTTTGTGGACACATTTGCATGTCCATACCAAGGTTCCCAGAATGCAGTGTAATAACTGTATTTCTCGGAATTCTGGGCATGAAACAAGTTTTTTTTAATTGTTTTAGACATTCAAATGTGAACACAAATGTACTATTTATATACTATATATATATATCACATATAATAGTTGTCAAACTATGAGACGTCGTCAAGATTTGCGTGGTGCGTATGAGTTCGGCGATTACACAGAAAAAAAGAAATATGAGATACGAAAAATACGAAATTAACGTCCAAACTGCAAAAAACAAAAAACACACAAAAAGAACACCACACACCGCACTGGGGAACAGCCAGGACGTCTGGGAGTGAGGTGAAACGCAAATTTAGGCAATTTGGACGATTTTCGCCACTCGAAAATCGCCTAAGCAAAAAAAAAAAATGGCCCCCCAAAAAAACTGAGAACCAAGCTACACGACCCCGGACCGCGCAAAACACTGCCAAATGCGTAGCACTTTTACACAGGAACGCACAAACTACAAAATACCCTATTACAAATGACGGAAAATGCTTGCGAGCCGCGTAACACATTAATAACATTACGAATCTACAATGGCGCTTTACACAACTAAAACACTGATTTTTGCCTTGCGCACTATTTCTAATGCACAGTTGGGACATTCATTACACTTTATCATCAGGGCAGCGACACTCAAACTGTACATTGTATGCTGCTGGAAAATACAAACAGATTGTTAGCTCTTCAGGCTATTGATTGCTGGATATATTAATTACAAATGGGTAAAGTATATTAATTTATTCAAGAACTAATTCATTCATTATTAATTAACTAAATATAGATAAATCAATATCTCTCTTTCTGATGAGTGACGAAGGTGCTCAGAGGAGCAAAAGCACACGAGAGGAGAGGCTCACAATGAGCGCCGAAGGTCCTCAGAGTACAAAAAGCTTTACATTGTGTGTCAAACAGCATTCCCATGGCTTCAAATTTTATTGCCCCGTCATTTTTGACGAGCAAGTGGCTAATATATATATATACACACACATACTCACTGTATCACTGCATGGATCTTGATTGTATTAGTATTATATTTTATTTGCAGAATGTCAGCAGATTGCCTAGTACTTAACCCCTGCGCAGCGCTACAGAATATATTGGAGCGTTACAATTAAAGGATAATAATAATACGGTGCAAATACTTTTCTTATGATGCAACTGCAGAATATAACCTCTGGACAGCCACCTAACTTATGTACCATCTTATCTACAGCCCACACCGGCCCCATGGGTGGTCATCCTGTTAGTGCCACTTTGCCGGTACACATTGGCGGCCTCTGCCTGTAATCTGATTTCCCTGGCTGTACCAGGAGCCTCCAAGAGGAATGGGAGCGGTGTGCGCACAAGTGCGCTGATATGATTTTTCAGATTATTACTCTTATTTTCAGGGCTTGTGGAACGTAAGTGCTCGGAGCATTGTTATAACGTTCGGCAGATAGAGTGGAGGGGAAATGAGGCAAACAGACGGGGCCGGCCGCAATGTTCATGATATTCCCTCTGCTGGGCCGCCACAATTTATATCTCCACACATTGGGGGTGATTACTGTTTTCCATCATTTTTCATTACTCCCGCTCATTCTGTTTCTGCACAATAATGTTCTGTGGAGTGAATTATTGTCTACAGAATGATCACGGTGATAGCTATTGTAATTTTATTATTGCATAGAGCTAATGGTGTGTACATAGCACTTGCCAATACAAATACAGTCAAATAAAGTATTGGATTCCACAAATAGCAAAACAATAGACATTTTAAGTACTTAAGATGAAGACAAATATTTTTTTGGGACTAATAAAATACTCAAACAAACAGCTCTTTGGGAAAATAGTGGAGATTTTATATATATTATGTGGCCGGTTTTGAATAGGAAAGTGGTGAATGGAGCACTCGTGGAGCACTATGCATTCTCAAAAAAATCATATGATGTAGGATTGCCCTAAAATAGCTGATATTTGGATTGAAACTTATGCCATCTTAGAGTTGTGGGGAGTCCGGGTCCCTCAGAAGCCAGAAGAAGCCCTATTCTGGACTCTCAAAGGAAGCTCAATTTCTGTCAAACCAGATTTTTGTAGCATCCAGAAGAGTCCTCGCTAAAAATTAGAAGACAACTACCCCAGCTTTTGGAGACGTTTTGAGGAAAATTAAATATATTCGTTAATCGTTCGATGTCTATGATATCCGCCAAGTTTGATGCAAATTACCAAAAAATGGGCTTCCTGTTGGGATGCTTGGGCCATGCCAATTGGCTGGCAGTGGGAGCTTTGGAAACATCCCATTGGCCTTAGATGGTGGAGAAGGACCTTAAAGCCTCAAGCCCACCCACTTTTTTTTCTTTTTCTTTGTTGTGTTTTTGATTTTTTTAGATCATTTTAATCTTTGCGGGTAAATTTAGAAAAGTCTTATGGAAAGTCATAAAATAAAAAAATCTAATGGAAGGAAAATGACGGCTTAACCTACATTACACTAATTGCTTTTATATTGTGTCAATCTTGCTATGTATATTTGGACTTGGTGCGACCTTGTTTTCCTTCAATAAATGATTAAAAAAATGAATTAATAAACAAAAAGTGTATATGTACCAAAGTGCAACATCCAGCCATACAGAGTCTCTGTCTGCATACGCTGCAGGGGACAGACCCATATAGAGACTATTTGTTTGATTTTAGGCAAAGCATCTAAGCACTTCTTAATAAAATAAAGTGCATGTAAGTAGGTATTATATACCTAGTAAAATCCAGACAATTCCATATCCCTTTAACAACTGGTGTTAACAAAATACTTAACATTATATTGTATTGCAGAGTTGGGCACTTCCCTTTAAAGCTGGGATCACAACTCATGGCAGTTGAATAACGGTGTCAGTCGCCTTTGGGACGTTTCCTAATTTCCCGTTCTTCTAGTGACTTGATTTAGGAACCCGGCTTAGCAGCTGCACAGAGGCCTAAAGATGAAGGCTCTTTTGCCACCGCTCAATGCAATTTATTCCCTGGAGGGTGGATAGAGGTTCAACACCAGCTGGTCTTGGGAAACAAGTCTTCTATTCACCATAAATATACAAGGGTGACTACCACAGCTGTGATCTGGCAAGCTCAGAGGGTTACCTCAACGCTGACTAAGAGGACATAGACCTAAAAGGCGAGGAAATGGCACACAATGAGAAAATCCTGATTTCACGGAAAAGTTATAGCTTCATAGTTTGAAGTTTTAATGGCCCTCTTGATGTATGAGCCCAGTTGGAGAAACATTAAAGAACGTGCATCTCTAACGGAGCACAGTTAGTTAAAGGGATTGGTCTAGGCTTGTTGAGCAGTCTTAATTCACGCTACAAGGAGTCAAAGCTTGTATGGCCACCTGGGCAAATTACCTCTCTGTTATTATGGGTAACTATGCGACTAAAGTGACACAATAAAGGTCCAAGTTAAAGTACACATGTAAAGAAATGGAATTAAAGCTAATCCTTATTAACATTTTTGAGTGGAAGTGTTGAATAATTTAGCTTGAGAGTTGGGTATTTTAAGCATAAATTACATTAAAAAAGTCATCCCAATCTCTAATTAGATTATTTCATGTGTTTAATTATCTTATACATTGGGAAGTGATTAACTACATGAGAATGACCAGTTGGTAGGCCTATACATATAGTTCAGAATAATGATACAAACTTAAAATACATGTAATTTATGCTTAAAATACCCAACTTTCAAGCATAAATTAAATAAAAAGCCATCACAGTCTGCTAATGAGTTTATCTTATGTGTGTAATTAACTTTTATAGTATGGTGTGATTAACCATATGAGGTCTATACGAATCTTACCATAGAATAACCTTGAGGTCTTCTTGTTATTATAATCTACATTTATAGATCTACCTAGACATGCTTGTGTGGTTTTTAACTACCAGGGATAATTATCTGTATTTTATGCTTAAAATATACACATTTTCTAGTTCATTATATAATGCTTCTACTAAAAACCTTTACTAACAAACATGTTACATATATATATTGTTGTTTCGTCATTCAGTCGTGTCCTACTCTCTGCGATCCTATGGACCTCAGCACACCAGGCACATCTTGTGTCTGGTTGTGATCATCCATAAGGTTTTCATGGCAAAGATATTGGAGTGGGTTGCAAGTTCCTTCTCCAGTGGACTGATTTGTCTGACCTCTCTATGACGTGCCCATCTTGAGTGAACCTACATGGTATAGCTCACATAGCATGACAAGGTAGCAATACAGAAGGGGTATATATATATATATATATATATATATATATATATTAAAATCTTAAAGTATTTGTTATGGTTCATCCATTGTTTATTGTATATACTCCTAGACTAGTGAGACATTTTCTGAAATTAGAGTTATTTATATGTGTAATTTCCATTGCGGCCCTAACTGCTACCTTTGCTGTGTCACATCAAGGCTTGGAGTTCATAGGAAGTGAAAGAATGGGGAAGGCTCCATATGCTGTAATATAATTTATATCCCCTTGTAAGTCTCTCTTGTAGCTCCTGACATTTATGAACCCGGGAGAGTGGCTGCAGAGCCTTGTTGAGCTGTCTAAATTCACACTATAAGGAGTCAAAGCTTGTATAGCCACCTGGGCAAGTGACCTCTCAGCCCCCATCCTTTCTTGCAGGCCGCGCGGCTCCAGTGATTTGTGAGGTGAGGCCGGACAGATGCTAAAAGCAAGCGCCGAGTGTGTTGGGTCGAATCCCCTGCTGCAATCAAGCGCGCGCTTTACTGTATAGTTTAGTTACAAGAAAACGCAATGCCCTACAAGTAACATGTTGGATGCATGCTATTAATCAGCATACAATAACTCAACAGAAGGGAACATTCGAGCTAGTAAAAGTCATAAAACATGATACACCCAGGGCCCCATGTGTTGTACATAAATTGCTCTGGCACTAGAAGACATTTTTCCGCTTTTTTTTTTACTTGCTTTAATTAAAGAAAAATTGGAGGGAATGTTACAATTTGAGTTGCTCTTACTACAACCGTTAATAGTTGAGTTTTAGATTGCTTGGATTATATTTTTCTAAGCAAATATAATAATATTTTTAAGGACCACCCTAGAATGTTTTTAGATTATTCTTAAAAAGCAAAAACTGGAGGCAATGAGCATGAGCTTGATGGAGCTCAGAGGGCAGTGGCTGACATATGTCGCATGCGGCGGTCCATATGGTCACAAATACCCAGACACAACTGAAAGACTAAATAACAACAACATGTATTGTCATAAAGGTTCCCTAATAAAGGTGGGCTAGGCCGTGGTCCATATGTTTTCTATCAGTCACCGGTTACTATTGTAGCCTATCAGGATTTGCCTATAGGTGCACAATTTGAAGGGATTCTTAAATGAAGTCCAGCTGGGGCAAATACCTTGTTGTATGGTAATGCAAGACAGGTGCCATTTAATAGGTGTCGGACCTCACTAAACACGTGTAAAGATATTAGGAGGCAGCATGGTTTCTGTCTGCCTATTCACTCATATTTTCATTAGCTGATTTTTGCTCCAATACAAAATTTAAAGTAAATCTGTAACTTGTGTAATGCACTTTTTTGCCCACGTGGCATGTTACTGCAGTTTTTTGCAATAATTATTAATTCTTCAAAACTCCAACTTTTTAAGTTTAACTTTCGCTCCTTCTTTCAAATTTTTACCTTTGAAAAGTGAAATAGAAAAAGTGCCAATTATTGCAGAAATAAATGTACACATATAAATAAATATAATTACCGTTTGTTAAAAAAAAATGGTGGAAGTTGGGGATTTTAATAATAATTAGCATGACCCTACTTTCCACTTTCCTACTGACTTCATCTCACAGGTGGGTCAGTCTGTAGCTCAATTATTTTAATTGGTTTACTGGCGCTCAAACAGAACTATCCCAAAAATTGGTCATGGGATCTATCTATATTATTTGAATCCACCAATGAGTTAACAAATCTCCCTCACTCATCCCAGCCCCTCTATCAAGTCTTGAATAGATAGTCTTACATCCCAAGGTGTCCTCTGTTTTAATTTGGGTGGGATGTTTATACAAGTGCCAATGTTCTTTTGATCATAGCCCCTCATTCCAATAGTACTATGATCCTACTTATCTATATCCCCCCTCACTCCTCCCTACCCCTCATAGTATAGACAGTCTTACATCCCAAGGTGACCTCTGTTTGAATTTTGGTGGTAAGTTCCAATGTACTTGATCATAGCTCCCATAGACTAGCATAGTGACGTGATCCTACATACCCATCTAGGGAGACTATTATGAATAAAGACCCCACTAATCCCCTTTTGCACCCAGTATCACATTGCAGAACACGTCCTTACAAGAACTCCCACTCTAAAGGTCGCCCGTCCATCGCAAGCCGCCATGTACACAGCGCGTTGCTGTCATCTTCTGCCTTGTAAGATTCTCTCATTTCCAAGGCACTGTCTGCTGCACCAGCATGTTATGTTTGGTCTTTATCCCAGACTTGTGCTGGGAACAAGAACTCAAGTGGGTGTTTAGAAATGTTAATGTATAAAAATAGAAGACCAACTGTGTGACATCTGATACACAAAAGATTTGGTCGCCAGAAGCTTCCAGATTGTGTAATACAGACCTGCGCAGTCCTATTTCTAAACCATTCACTTACTTAACACTTTAACCATCGGTACCTGGCAGTGAAGAGGTTAAGTTGGCATAGTTACAAGCTTTCGTTTGATTTAATTGCAACCAATCATTAAAATATTTTCTATTTATTTAATTGCACCAATAATGAAAACATTTTCCTTCAAACATTTCATGTTACAAAAGAGAAGAATGAATGGCACACTCCGATATGGGTGTGTTAGAGACAGCCAATGACTGTATATTATTTCTCCACTAGCGAATTGCCCGTCAAAAAATGACGGCAATGAAATTGTAAGGTAGCTAATGCTGTTTAGTGTGTAATAATGAAATATATAATAGATTAATAAATGAATATACTTTACCTATTTTAAAGCATTGTGTGGAAGAGCTGTGAATGTGTTTTGATGTTGCTGCAGCATTAGTGGTGTGGATCTGCTGTGTAAGCGTGCTGAATGTGTGCAGTGTAACACTGTGCGTGCGCGAGCCCAAACCGTTGTCGTGTACTTCCGCATTGGCGTAAAATGGCGAGTAATGTGTGGTATACGTCTGTATCGGAATATCCGTAGGTGTTTTGTGGTGTTTTGCGAGTTTCTTGTGGTGTTTTGCGAGTTTAGAGTGCTGTAGCCTCGTTTTCGTTTTGTTCGGCGGCCATTTTTTCTCTCGCTTCGATTTTTTTTTAGTCTCTAAACTGTTTTATTTCGATTAAAATCGAGGTGTAAGTTATATTTTTGAGGTGCTGGGTGCTCCCTCTTGGTGTAGGTAAGTTTTTTATGTATGTGGTGTGTGTATGTATTGTGTTTTACATTTTGTAATGTTCGCGAGTTGCGTCCGAGTGTTGCGAGTCCGTAATGTGTGTGAACGTGTGTCGTATGTTGTTTGCGAGTGTCGTAATGTGTGTGTGGTAGTGTTTGGGTTGCGACGTGAAGTTTGCGAGGGTCGCAGTTGCTGGCATGGAGCGCCTTCGGCGCTCCATGGCAGCAACTGCGGCCCTCGCTTTGCGAGGTCCTCAGGTGCTGGCATGGAGCGCCTACGGCGCTCCATGCCAGCAACTGAGGCCCTCGCTTCGTGAGGGTCCTCAGTTGCTGGCAAGGAGCGCCTTCGGCGCTCCATGCCAGCAACTGAGACCCTCGGGCAGTGCCCTCGCTTCGCGAGGGCACTGCCCGAGGGTCTCAGTTGCTGGCAAGGAGCGCCAAAGGCGCTCCTTGACAGCAACTGAGACCCTCGGGCAGTGCCCTCGCGAAGCGAGCCCGCAGCGTTAGCAACAACTCGTACGCTCACAACTATATATGTGATATATATATATATATATATATATATATGTATACACACTGCACATTACACACACACAACACATCATTATATATATATATATATATGTATACACTCTGCACATTACACACAATACATCATTATATATATATATATATATATATATATGTATACACACTGCACATTACACACACACAACACATCATTATACATATATATATATATATATATATATATATATGTATACACACTGCACATTACACACACACACACAATACATCATTATTAATATATGTATACACACTGCACATTACACACACACCTCACACACACACACAATACATCATTATATATATATATATATATGTATACACACTGCACATTACACACACACAATACATCATTATATATATATATATATATGTATACACACTGCACATTACACACACACAATACATCATTATATATATACTAGCGACTTGCCCGTCAAAAAATGACGGCAATGTGATGTATATGTTTGTCAAGTTGTTTAGTTATTAACATATATTTTTGACACTTGTAAGTATTTTAATATGAACGTGTATTTTTGTAAAATGTTGATGTAATGGTTTTTTAAAATGTAATTAGTATCTGAAGAATTGTTAACTTTAATATACATTGAATGAATAGGAAAGCAAAAAGTAAAAAGCCTTCTTTAAACGTTGCAAATTTTAACATGAATTTTAAAATATATGTAAGCAATAACCATCAAAGTATATATTTTTAAACTTGAACTTTATTTTTTATGTAAGTTTAGAAGTTGACAAAACATTGGTATAATTTTGAACATTATAAACAGGAACATAGTGAATACATTTTGTAACCTAATTTTTTATTAAAAGTATTAACATTTGAATGTAAAAACAATTGACATTTAAATTAATCATTATTAAAATTCAATTTCTATCACAATAATTGTTAACTTGAATATACATTGAATGTAGAGGAAGGCATACAGTAAAACTCTTCTTAAAACGTACGTAATTAAAGTAATTTATTACTGAGCACATAAATTGGCGATAAACATTAATGTAGGTAGTAATCTTAAGATAACAGACAATATTTACATTGTGACTTAAAAGGTGCTTGACCTCTTAACATCCACTTTGTAATATGTTGAATGAAATAACTTGAAAATATATTTTTTAAACTTGTAACATTAGAAACATTAACATAGTGACTTAACATTTTAACATAATTTTTACTAACAATGCAAGGCAAGTATTTTGTGAGGCGAATCATTCATAAACATGACTTCCATTATTTATGACTGAATTAAACAACCAATTGTTATGTATTTTGCAATGCTTTTAAAAAATCTTGGCATCTTTAATTAGTATTCTTCAAAGTTATAGTACTTCATAGTAGACAATGTTTTTAGTAAAAATACGTCCATCTTCTAATAAATCACCTTGACTTTCATTGTTTTCAATGTAAACTTTAATAGCCTGTGGATTTTTGCACCTTGACAACGCAACGTACAATTGACCATGTGCAAAAACTGGTTCTTCCAAGAAAATACCCACAGATTTGAAAGTTTGACCTTGTGATTTATTAATGGTCATGGCAAATGCCATAATAATGGGAAATTGTCTTCTTTGAAGTATAAAAGGGAGACTACTTTCACTTGGTGCTAAATCTATTCTTGGTATGAAAACTCTCTCTCCTCTATGGGTCCCAGTTAAAATTTCAGCATCTATAAAATGGTCCTTTAATTGTTGAACAATTAATCTTGTGCCATTGCATAGGCCTTTTTTGGGATTCATATTTCGCAGTAACATGATAATTGCACCTTTCTTTAGCTGCAAAATATGTGGTGGCATTCCAGAAGGAGTTAAAGAGTTTATGAATTCAGTCGAAAAGTTAGCCTGACTTTCATTGTCATCAGCAAGTACAGAATCAGCACTGTGATAATTTCTTTGTGGTGCATAAATTTTTTTTAAGATTTTATTATTGAGTATTAATGCATCTTTATTTTTACACGTCAGTATGACTTGGTTGGCAAGCTCGGAATATTCTTCGTTATTTATGCTCCCTTCAAATATAGCCGATATAATATCTTGTTGACAAATCATATGAGGTGGGATCTCTACAGTGTCGTCAGGTAAATGTAGTATTTTTTCTGTTCTGCCTTCTCCAATTTTAATAAGCCAATCATTGAAATCAGTTTGGCCTTCTGATCTCATATTTTGTTGCAGTTGAAGATGGGTAAAATGTTTCCATACTGTACTTGACTTTATACATGTTTCGATAATGTCAGTTCGATTTCCATGTACAACAACAGGTAATGTTTGTCTAAAATCGCCACCCAACAACATTACCTTTCCACCAAATGGAAAAATATTATCCATGACTTCACGAAGCAAACGGTCAATACATTGGAGGGCATAGCATGACATCATTGTGGCCTCATCTATTATAATTAATTTACATTTCTTCAATTTCTTTGCTTGTAAGGATGTCATGCGAATATCTGACACAGAATTTTCTAAAATAGGCACTGGCAGTTTAAATCCACTATGAACAGTTCTTCCACCTTCTAATAAAAGTGCAGCAATTCCAGTAGTGGCAAACGCCATTGCTATTTTTCCTTGTGCTCGTACTGAACTCATTAATAAATTGTACAAATATGTTTTTCCTGATCCGCCAGGTCCATCAAGATAGAAATAACGCTCTGTCACCATGTCATCATCTATAGCATTTTTAATGGCATGAAATGCTTGCAATTGTAGTGTATTTAAAGTTGCAAGTCTTTCTTCTGTTCTTTCTGCTTGTAGTTGAATGTCATAGTCTTCAAAGTTAATGTCATCTATAAGACCTGGATCAGGCAAATTAAAACTTGCACAACTTAATCCATGAGTTAAAAAGACTTCTTGGATTTCCATTAACGCTTTTAAGTGTGCAATGGGTTCATTGTATCGTCGCATAAAGTCTTCAGCCATATTACTTTTAAAAGTCTCCCACAAAGCTAATGCATTTGGAGCATTTGAGAAGATACAAATAAAAGCAAATTGTTCTCTCATCTGTCGTGGCATTTGACATTGTGCTGCTTCTTCTAAGCATCTTTCCCACTCTGTATCATCAGCAAGTAAGTTTCTATGTCTTGCAGCTAAATGGAAGGATTCATATACAATGTCATTAACAGTTCTTAAGTGTTCAAAACTTTGTGCTCCAGGAACATTTAAAAGTAATATCCGTAAGCAAAAACGTTCAACATCTCTTGGACTGACTGTGTAAATTCTTGGAATAATTTTATTGCCTCTGGTTTTTCTTGGTCTCCATAATCCATTCACAAAAACATAGTGATATGGAATTTCAATATATAAGTATTGTGTTGCTTCAGCATCAGTGGAATTTAATGCAAACCATGCAGTTAGTGTAGTGTGACGATCTTCACTTTGGGCCAATGCATTCATTTCATTTCCAGCATGGAAATAGACTAAATGTCGTTGTGGCAAATGTACTGCTAACCTATATACTGCATGTGATCTATCATGCATTTCAAATTTTAAAAGCCGCCACATAGCTTCTGGCGCACTGACATAGCGAGCATCTACATGAGATGCAAGTTCATCATGTACTAACTCACTACTTTCAGGGTTGTCTGCACTTTTGACGACCACAGTAGCTGCATCGTAACCTTTGTAAATATATTTGTAGACATATTTAATGGATTTGATGGAAGTGCAGGCTTCTACGTTGATGTGGGCGTTGTACTTCATGAGTAAATGTGGATTGTAGGGTACTACATATCTATTGTCCACTTTTTTCCCACGAATAATGGCACTATCTCCTTCTCTTCTTTTATAAAGTGGATATCCATCACAATTGGCATAGGTTTTGTCTCAATAATCTTTTGGAAATTCTTTGGAACATTTATTATTTTCCATACATGGTGATTGTGGGTTAAGGTCACCACAGGGTCCATGAATCATGCGATGAGTAACAATCTCATATAGTCTACCATATAGTTCTGGATCTGGTAGTTCAGCAACAATGACTGCATCCACTTTGTCTGAAGTATCTAATTTATCTTTTTCTTGAAGTATTATTAGAAGATGTGCATGTGGAAGGCCTCTTTTTTGAAATTCAATGGTATATACATAAGCAAGACATTTGCCAAATAACTGATTTATAGTGAAGTCACGTATTAATTCATTTAATTTAATCTTAAAAACTCTGGCTACTAAATCTGGTCGATCTGAAGCAGTTTGTCCAAGAAGTAGATTTAGTGTAATTTCTGGCCATTGTGGATTACATGTAAATGTCACAAATAAATCGGGTTTGCCAAATTTTGTCACAATAGCCATAGCATCATTGTATCTTTCTCTCATATTCCGAGGAGATCCTTGAAAGGAAGATGGTAAAATGATGGCTTTGCCAGCTGTCATGTCTCTGCTTGTAGCCACGTCAGCAACATAGTCCATGAGTCCAGAATATTGTTCTACACGGAGTTTATCTTGTTGATATTTGATAAAGTTTAAATTATTTGCCTCAACTTGCAAATATGAATCAATAATCCATTGTTGTGTTAGTTTCCCACCACATAAAATTGGATTAAATACATTACGAATGGCAATTTGAGCTACTTTAAATTCAAGCATAGAAACATTATTTCGGATTCTGGCTTTAGCATTTGGGTAACTGGGAAGAGTTAATTTTGGTTGCCAACCTGCTTCTCCGTGTGGGAAAAAGATGGGATATGTCATTGGATCTAAATTTGGACTTAAGATACTCATATTAATAAACGGTTGGTCCTCATTTCTAGGATATATTCGAATGTCTCTTTGAAATGGTGGTTCTCCTTCATCATTGTGAAACACCATTGCAACCTCATTTGTTGTTGGCAAGTTATAACGACGTTTATCAGTATGTCTGTCTCTTTTAAGCACCATATTAACCTTCGGCATTGGTAATTGATGTGTTTGTGAATGAAGTAGTTGTTCATTTTCTACTTCTGCCAATTTTTTATAAGCTTTACTGTAGGGATTGTTGTCCATAATGTTATTTAGCTCTATGAAAACAGTGGGTAAGCATTTTTTATTTTCTTCCATCTGCATACGTTGGTCAACAGCTTCCATTGTATCTAGGACATATAGTTGAGCGAATTTTCTTTGATTTCCTTCCTCTGGATGTAAATGGGAAGTGCGATGATAAATTTGTCCTTGGACTTTAAAACAGTAAGGACCATGTCCTGGTACATTAGCAGCTAATGTTGCCCCCATGGATGCAAAGGATATGGCACTATTGTAGGATCTTATGTTTGTCTTAAAATTTTTGTAGTTTGGAAAAGTAGGTTCAGTCATAATATTTTGTAAATAAATTGGAAATTCTTTCCTTTCTGGAAGTTTGAACTTGCCTTTTTGACAACAACTAATAAATTGTCCATCTCTGGGTCTCTCCTGTTTAAAATAATAAGCCTCACAAAACTGACATTGAGTAGTCATGTCCCCACAACTATGAACCTCTACTGCTAAAGACTTGAGTAGAGGACAATTTGCAAAGCATATAGGATTTTGACTTTCATATTCATCAGGTGAAATGTCATATAATGTTTCAACAACAGGTTCTAAATGTTTTGTTTTTTTCGTTGCTTTTCTTGGTATATGTTGTATTGTTTGAGGTAAAATGTCATGTAATGTTTCATGAAACGGTTCTAAATGCTTTGTTTTCTTTGTTGCTTTTTTTGGTATCTCTTGTATTTTTTCTGGTAAAATGTCATCTGATGTTTGAGCAACAGGTTGTAAATGCTTTATTTTCTTTGTTGCTTTTTTTGACATATCTTTAATTTCTGCAAGTGACAGTCTTTTGCTTGCAATTCTTTTGCGTTCTTTTTCTCGTCGAATTTCCTTCTTCTCCGGTGTCTGCTGGCTGTCTGCTCTCTGTCGTCGTTCTCTGGCTTGGCGTCTTTTCTTTTCTTGTTTACTCTCGTTATCAGCCATGTTAATCTGTAAAAATAAAATAATGTACCATTAGTTTATTTTGAGATGTGAAGTTGTTTTTCATGACAAATAGTTATCAATAATGTGTTAACATTTTATACTTAATCAATTTCAATGCGGTCAATTGAATCAAAGTCTAAATAAGGCCATCAGATAATTATTTAAAGACATTTTTATTTATTAAACATGTATCCAAAAGCAAGTGTTTCAGTAACTAAAAAGGTATTTTCAATAAGATGTTATGTCCTTATTTACAGCACTATTCAATTTGTCAAATGGCAATTAAATTAGGGTTTAGCACTGGAATGTTACAATGACAAATTGTATATATTCTGTGTTTTTAGACTTTTTTGGACTATGCTAATTTATTTTTTTTAAGTTTACATTGAAGTTTGTATTTACTGTTAAAGATTATTGGCCCTAAAAGACAAATAAGAGATAGATGATAGATATTACTTTTTATACTGTACCTTGGTTGAAGTTTGATTTGAAGCAAAATTCTTTGTTGGTCCTGTGTTGAAAGCCTTCGTCCGATGGTCTGGTCCTGTGTTGAAAGTCCTCGTCCGATGGTGTAGTCCTCTGTTGAAAGTCCTCGTCCTCTGGTGTGGTCCTCAGTTCCAACTCCTGTTCCGATGTTCTTGACGCAGTATCTGTTATAAAATAAAAATGAAAATGTTATGTTATTTGAATGTCTTTGTATTAATGAAAAAATTGCATTATTTCTGTGTTTTTCTACAATCCTTTTTGGTGCGCCACAATTTTGGTATGCTTCTGTAGGCTATTTTCTAAGGCTTATAGGTGGTTAAACATTAAAGAAGAATATTAATTAATTTTTCTCTTTTTTTACTTGTTATACTGTACCTTGGTTGAAGTTTGATTTGAAGCAGAATCTTTGTTCGTCCTGTGTTGAAAGCCTTCGTCTGATGGTCTGGTCCTGTGTTGAAAGTCCTCGTCCAATCGTCTGGTCCTCTGTTGAAAGTCCTCGTCCGATGGTGTAGTCCTCTGTTGAAAGTCCTCGTCCGATGGTGTAGTCCTCTGTTGAAAGTCCTCGTCCAATGGTCTGGTCCTCTGTTGAAAGTCCTCGTCCGCTGGTGTGGTCCTCAGTTGAAACTCCTGTTCCGATGTTCTTGACGCAGTATCTGATATAAAATAAAAATGAAAATGTAATATTATTTTAATGTATTTGTATGAACGAAAAAATGACATTATTTCTTTGTTTTTCTACAATCCCGTTTGGTGTCCACCACTTTTGGTATGCTTATTTAGGCCTTTTTCTAAGGCTTATAGATTGTTAAACATAAAATAAGTATGTAAATGTACTTTGGTATGTGTTTGTGTGAGTTTTCATACTATCCTGTTTGGTGCACAGCAGTGTTGGTATGCTTATTTAGGCTTCTTTGTAAGGCTTATAGGTTGTTAAACATTAAATAAGAATCTAAATGTAGTTTGCTATGTGTTTGTGTGAGTTTTCATACAATCCTGTTTGGTGCGCACCACTGTTGGTATGCTTATTTAGGCTTCTTTCTAAGGCTTATAGATTGTTAAACATAAAATAAGAATGTAAATGTAGTTTGCTATGTGTTTGTGTGAGTTTTCATACAATCCTGTTAGGTGCGCACCACTGTTGGTATACTTATTTAGGCTTCTTTCTAAGGCTTATAGGTTGTTAAACATTAAATAAGAATGTAAATGTAGTTTGCTATGTTTTTGTGTGAGTTTTCATACAATCCTGTTTGGTGGGCACCAATGTTGGTATGCTTATTTAGGCTTCTTTCTAAGGCTTATAGGTTGTTAAACATTAAATAAGAATCTAAATGTAGTTTGCTATGTGTTTGTGTGAGTTTTCATACAATCCTGTTTGGTGTGCACCACTGTTGGTATGCTTATTTAGGCTTCTTTCTAAGGCTTATAGGTTGTTAAACATAAAATAAGAATGTAAATGTAGTTTGCTATGTGTTTGTGTGAGTTTTCATACAATCCTGTTTGGTGCGCACCACTGTTGGTATGCTTATTTATGCTTCTTTCTAAGGCTTATAGGTTGTTAAACATTAAATAAGAATCTAAATGTAGTTTGCTATGTGTTTGTGTGAGTTTTCATACAATCCTGTTTGGTGGGCACCAATGTTGGTATGCTTATTTAGGCTTCTTTCTAAGGCTTATAGGTTGTTAAACATTAAATAAGAATCTAAATGTAGTTTGCTATGTGTTTGTGTGAGTTTTCATACAATCCTGTTTGGTGGGCATCAATGTTGGTATGCTTATTTAGGCTTCTTTCTAAGGCTTATAGGTTGTTAAACATTAAAATAAGAATGTCAATGTAGTTTGTTATGTGTTTGTGTGAGTTTTCGTACAATCCTGTTTGATGGGCACCACTTTTGTTATACTTATGTAGTGTTTTTTCTAATGGTTATACGTTGTTAAACAATCACATTTGAATGAGGCCCTCGGCCATTAAACATATTTAGGTCCTGAATCAATTGCGTTTTGACCAATTGAATAGGGCTCTATATAAGCACATAAAATATTATTTGACAGAAGTTTTTAGTTAGTGAAGACCTATTATGTGCTTATATAAAGCCCTATTCAATTAGCCAACTCACAATTGAATGAGGCTCATGGTTTGGTTCTTTTTTATACTTAAATACTTTACCTTGATTGAAGTGTGGAATGACAGAGGGTCCCCTCCTGCCAATCTTAATCCGCCGGTCTTCTTGTAGTGTCTGTTTGAAAAATAAAGTGAAATAGTGAATTATAGAATTTTTTATTTGTATTTAACAAACCATGGCCTTTTCAGCATTTAAAGTATTTTTGTATCTCACCTCTTCTTCTTTGTTGGTGTTCTTTAAAAGGGATTGTGCTTCACAGTGTACGGTGCAAATTGTTGAGAGACGCTGTTGATGCAGAGTCTGTTTGAATATTAAAAAAAGTAGAAAGATTGAGTTTTAGGTGATCTATTGAATTGCAGTAAATTAATTTCATTGAAATATACTTCTGTAATTAATTTGAATTAACATTATTTTTTGGTGTGTGCTACACACATATGTCACATACATGAAGCACATTTCCATAGTTGAAAGTAATTTTTTTGTGTGCGTGTGACATA
Organism: Discoglossus pictus; assembly: GCA_027410445.1. NCBI lineage: Eukaryota > Metazoa > Chordata > Amphibia > Anura > Alytidae > Discoglossus > Discoglossus pictus. Next base: position 392,239,742 of record CM050167.1, on the reverse strand, counting down.
TCAGTATACATGAATCATATTTTAATTGTTAAATTAGCCTTATTTTTATTTTTGGCCAACATACATAAATGTGTGTGTGACATGTGACTATAGATGATACACATATATGTGCGTGTCACATATCAGTATACATGACTCATATTTTAATAGTATTTTAATAGTCCCAACTTATTTTTTTTTAATGTAATTTAAATGTAGTTGTTTAATTAGTTTGTTGCAGGGGCAATACACATAAATGTGCGTGTCACATGTCAGTATACATTATACGCATAAATGTGCGTGTCACATGTCACTATACATTATACGCATAAATGTGCGTGTCACATGTCACTATACATTATACACATAAATGTGCATGTGACATGTCACTATACATTATACGCATAAATGTGCGTGTCACATGTCACTATACATTATACGCATAAATGTGCGTGTCACTTGTCACTATACATTATACGCATATATGTGCGTGTCACTTGTCAGTATACATTATACGCATAAATGTGCGTGTCACATGTCACTATACATTATACACATAAATGTGCGTGTCACATGTCACTATACATTATACGCATATATGTGCGTGTCACTTGTCAGTATACATTATACGCATAAATGTGCGTGTCACATGTCACTATACATTATACGCATAAATGTGCGTGTCACTTGTCAGTATACATTATACACATAAATGTGCGTGTCACTTGTCACTATACATTATACGCATAAATGTGCGTGTCACTTGTCACTATACATTATACGCATAAATGTGCGTGTCACATGTCACTCACTATACATTATACGCATAAATGTGCGTGTCACTTGTCAGTATACATTATACGCATAAATGTGCGTGTCACATGTCACTATACATTATACGCATAAATGTGCGTGTCACTTGTCACTATACATTATACGCATAAATGTGCGTGTCACATGTCACTCACTATACATTATACGCATAAATGTGCGTGTCACTTGTCAGTATACATTATACGCATAAATGTGCGTGTCACATGTCACTATACATTATACGCATAAATGTGCGTGTCACTTGTCAGTATACATTATACGCATATATGTGCGTGTCACATGTCACTATACATTATACGCATAAATGTGCGTGTCACTTGTCAGTATACATTATACGCATATATGTGCGTGTCACATGTCAGTCTACATTATACGCATATATGTGCGTGTCACATGTCAGTATACATTATACGCATATATGTGCGTGTCACATGTCAGTATACATAAACCTCTTTGTCTTGTTTAATTTTTTTTTTTGATGTCCTGTCTTGAAAATAAGTAATATATTATAGCTTACCTCTCAGTTGTAATTTGCACAATGTAAAGTAGTAAATTAGGAAAGAATTATCTTCTCAAGTTTTAGCAGCAGTTATGTCTGAAGTCACTCTGTACATCACCTGAGGAGAAATGTATTTTTCTCTGTCAAATAGACAGTATTTATAAACTTGTAGAACATTCTGGAAAGTTAGACCGTTAGAACGCAATACGCATGCGCTATTTGCGTTCCAGCTTACAATTTGCGTTCCATCCGCCATTTTGTGCGTAGTAGTGGTTAAAATGGTGTTTAATATGAGTGTGATCCGTTCCGCATAGTATGTGTTTCATTATTGCGAGTAAGTGTAGTGTAGTTACGTCTGGAGCCTCGTTTTCGTTTTGTTCGGCGGCCATTTTTTCTCTCGCTTAGCCGATTTTCGGTCGTTTAAACTCTTTGTTTTCACTTAAATGGACGTGTAAATGAACTTTTGGAGGTGCCGGATGCCCCCCCGTGCTGTAAGTAAGCTTTTTATGTGTTTGTTGTGTTTATTTCTTGTGTTTGTGATGTTTTGATGCGCGGCGGTTGGAATGGGTCTTTCGCGGCCGTATTTTTTTCCGATGCGGCCGTATTTTGTTGCGATGTTGCCGTATTTTTTTGCGATATACGCAGTTAGCTTTTACGTGTACGACGCAGTGTATTTGTTTCTAAGTCGTGCGTATGTGTGTTAAGAGCGTGTGAAGGGCCTTTTTTACTGTTTTTTTGTTAAGTCTTGCGTCTGTGTGTCTGGGTGTAAGTGGGTGTGAGGCGACTTTGAGTTTTTTGTTGTTATGAAGTTGTGTGTGTGTGTATGTGTGTGTTAACACAGCCGATGTTGGGATGCTCCCACCACCGCAAATGCGGACCCTCGCTTCGCGAGGATCCGCATTTGCGGGGACGTTGTTGGGTTTTTGTTGGCTGGGCGGTTGGGTTTATTCTGTTAAAAAGGCGTGTGTGTGTATGTGTGTGTTATACAGCCGACGTTGAGCCTCCACCACCGCAAAATGCGGGCCCTCGCTTCGCGAGGACCCGCATTTTGCGGGGAACTGCGTCCCTCGCTTCGCGAGGGACGCAGTTCTTGCGGGCTCGCTACGCGAGCCCGCAAGCGTGAGCAACGACTCGTACGCTCACAACTATATATGTGATATATATATATATATATATGTATACACACTGCACATTACACACACACAATACATCATTATATATATATATATATATATATATATATATGTATACACACTGCACATTACACACACACCTCACACACACACAATACATCATTATATATATATATGTATACACTCTGCACATTACACACACACAATACATCATTATATATATATATATATATATGTATACACACTGCACATTACACACACACAATACATCATTATATATATATATATATATATATATATATATATATATGTATACACACTGCACATTACACACACACACCTCACACACACACAACACATCATTATATATATATATATATATATATATATATATATATATATATATGTATACACACTGCACATTACACACACACCTCACACACACACACACAATACATCATTATATATATATATATGTATACACTCTGCACATTACACACACACCTCACACACACACACAATACATCATCAGTCAGACCCATCAGACTACTTACATTCATCGAAGCTGTTCAATTATCCACCACTATGCATCTCCTGCCTGTACGTTTTTCTGCAGAGGCAGGGACTTCCTGAATGACTTTGCATGCATGTGACGTAATTCTGAAACTCCCTGCCTCTGCAGAAAATGTGCAGGCAGGGGAGACATGGCGGAGGTGAATTGAAATGCTCCAATGAATGTAAGTAGTCTGATGGGTCTAATGGGGCATGGAGTTCTGCTCCCTCTCTCCAGCAGCGTGCATGCACAGCTCCCTCTCTCCAGGGGCGTGCACGCACAGTTCCCTCTCTCCAGGGGCGTGCACGCACAGTTCCCTCTCTCCAGGGGCGTGCACGCACAGCTCCCTCTCTTCGCAAAGGCCGCAAATGCTGTCAAGGAGCGCGAGGGCTGCAGTTGCTGCGAGGGCTGCAGCCCTCTTCGCGAGGGCTGCAGTTGCTGGCAAGGAGCGCCGCAGGCGCTCCTTGCCAGCAACTGCGACCCTCGCTTCGCGAGGGCCGCGGGCTCGCTGTGCGAGCCCGCTAGCGTGAGCAACGGCTTAAGCAAGCTCGCCTGCTCACAACTATATATGTGATAGAGCTCAATAACTCAGCTGGTGCATTGTCCTAACACACCCAAATCTGTGTCTTATAAGAGGTTGGTCTCGGCATTGCTTAAGCTGCTTTTGCATACAAAAGTAAAATGATTAACATTTGCCTCATTTTACTTAAATACTAATAATACATTTTTAATGATATATGGAAGTTTCATGGATTATAATTTCTTCTGATAGAGGAGAATCTGTATTGTAGGAAAAAAATGCATAAAAAAACACCCACTTAAACATTAAGAAACCCTAATGTTTCCAAAATTTCTTCTGTTGATTTTGAGAAGGAACGCCCCTGAAAGAAAACTCTGTATTAGCATAAAATTCATAATTAGTAGTGGCCAATCAGAGGCAGGTACATCAATATATTTGTCTCTCTGGGCGAGGCAAAGCTGCAGCTGTGATACTGATTGGCTAGGACGCTCTGCCTACACAGGTACATTGAGGGTGGAGCTCACACAAGAAATGTCAAATGTACTTTGAATTACAAATATACCGAATTCCTTAATAAAATGATTTGATGTAAGACGCCCAATCAGACAGGAGATCACAGAAACTGCCAGATACCTTTAAAATGCTCTTTTAAATCCATGATGTGTTGTCTATTATTCAAATAATTGTGTTTACACCGTTAACCTTTGTTGGCTCTCACTCTTCTCGTTTACCTTGTTGGGAATACATTATGAATTAATGATTATGGTGAACGGTTGCGATTGTAACAATGATCATTTTCACTACAGTAATGTCTGCTTCCCTCTCGAGTAAATGAAAGAGGTGTTAGAAAACGCAAATAGAAAATCGCACAGCGAGAAGATGAATCAGAAACTTAGCAGGAAAGACAGATGGTTCTCCAGTGCCGACTGTCCCCAGATACGAGTGAGACCCCCTCCCTCTCTGGGACAATCCTCACACCCACCTTAACTCCCCCCTGCATATTGCAAAGTGAAAAACACTTAAAGGGATATGGAAGGTTGCTGGATGTTACTAGGTATATAATATCCCTGTGCATCTATTTACTTTTATGTACTTTTTTTATTAAGAAGTGATTATATGCTCAGTTTTTGCTGCCTAAAATCAAATACATAGTCCCTGTATGGATCTGCCCACTGCAGCAGGGCTGGATGTCTCATTTGCATGTTGCTGGGAGACCGTCACTGATTGGTTAGTATGAGAGTACTGCAGAGTCAGTGTCTTCGTGAGATGCATAGGGCAGACCCATACAGGGACTATTTGTTTGAGTTTAGGTTGTAAAAACTCAGCTTTTAAGCAGTTCTCTTAATAAAATAAAGTACATCAAAGTAAACAAATACACAAGCATATTATATACCTAGTAAAATTCAGGAACCTTCTATAACCTTTTACAATTTCTTATTAAACTTTTAAAGCCTTAAAGGAATGCTATAGTCCCATAGGTAGAGTATGCCTTGTGGAGGAACTAGACTTAATAACTGCCAAACATTTTTATAATAAAAAAAAAACTTTTTTTTTTTATTTTTTAACTATTATATGCAATTATTTGTGTGAGGAGCTGCTTTTTCACCATGGAGCAGGCCTTGTAGACTGAGATGTCCTATTGAAAGCACTGGCAATAGGGATTGCCATCATTCAACTTAGGAAACTAAATAGTTATCTTCAATAAAGGTCCTATATTTTTTGTAGAAACAACCATGTAACTATCAAAGCTTAGAACTCAGCTGCAGTTTGATTGGCTCTTGAGCTTCCTCTTGAACTTCAAAATTGTCTTCAGCTCTGCATACACATTGAGGAGTAAACTGTTACTTGGAATGCAGAAACTTGCTCCTTCAAGTATCTACCCTAATAATAGCAAGATCACGGGGGGAGAAACATAAATGTATCAAAACATGGTCTTGTTCTCTCCAAGCTTCTCATTCATTATTCATTGCCGATGGGGCTCTGTGGCATACGCCTTGTTTGTTTGTGTTTGCAGGTGCCTAGGAGGGCATCAGTGTGGCACGGCTGGGCTGATTACCCTGAGCACACAGCAAAAAAACCTTGGCGAGCCATGAAAGCTAAGCTTTGCCAACACAACACCTGGAGTTTGCTCTAGTAAGGTAGTCCCAGTGGGTTTCTACAGATTATACTAAATAAATAATACATTTATGTTCACATTTAAATGTCTAAAAATAAGTTAAAAAACAAATTTCATGCTCAGAATTCCAAGAAACACAGTTATTGCACTGCACTCTGGGAAACTGGGTGAGGGCATGCAAATGAGTCCACAATGCATTTTCACTGTTAAATGCAAATACCACTTTACACATGGCTTCTTTTAGGCATATGCTTGCTGTTGTACCCATAGGAATTGGATGTATTATGATTATGCAGAAGTTACCCACAGACCGTACTGTTTCGATCTTAAAACCATAAATGGATCTCATTAGTGTGAGGCTGGTATATATATGTATATATATATATATATATATATATATATATATATATATATATATATATATATATATATATGTGTATATATATATATATATATATATATATATATATATGTATATATATGTGTGTATATATATATATATATATATATATATATATATATATATATATATATATATATATATATCTCCTTTTAAGCATATCTTTGCCGTATTACACAGCTTTAAAACATAGTATAGGATGGTTTATGCCGAAACTTAGCCACAGACAGTACTGTTTCTATCCTAATGGATCTCATCAGTGTGGGGCTGGTTCCTAACTCATGCTGCCCATTAACCACATCATCATGACATATTATACAACATATATATGTGTATGTGCAGACACACCGTGTCCTATATCACCCACACGAGCTTGGCGGGAGAGTGGCGAGGCGAGTTAGTGTCACTACAGTTCAGATATCAGAGCAGGCCGAAGCCTTTATTAATGTGAGAACGAACAGTTGTCATAGCAACAGGTTTTTACGGCCTTGTATTTTGTGTGTGTTGTTTTACAGTACAGTTTTCGGCTCTTTCCTTTAATCAGAGTATTAGAAAACAATAAAAGGTGGATATATTGCAGCATTAAACTTCTTGCAGGAAAGCGGGCAGATTTACCCATTTTATTTTAACCCCTTCACTGGTAGGAGCTAGCAATGCATTGTAGAGTAATGACGCACTGGAATGGTTAGGACGCTGGTGATTCCAACGACTTATTACTATTATTTTCTCTGAACATGTTTTGAAAACAATTATATATTTTGCATGGTTTGCAGAAATTGGTATATAGAAAAATAAATCCTATTTATTAGGTTTTTGAATACAAATAACTGCAATTTATTTATTGTTCAAGTAGGTAAAGTGCCGGGATAGTCTTAGAACAGCAGAAAACTATTTCAGTGGAGAGGATAACTTTTAATGGCTCAGTAGGATTAGATTGCAAGCTTTCAAGGTCAAGCTCAAAGCTCTACCTCCCTCTGTGATCTTGCCACCCATCCAAGTCACAGTAGGGAGGTAGTCAAATAATGGGTGTGTTGCTGGTGTGCGGCTGAAGGTACAACATGTACCGCAGCGAGCTTGATCCAGAGTGCGCCGAGCATGCTTGCAAAATCTTGTGAGATCTTGCACAATACCAAGTCACCGCGTGACTTAATGTGAAGGGCGGTTAGCATTAGAAGCACTTCTTAGCGCTTTCATAGCAAAAAGAGCAATTGACAACAGCAACGTCACAAGTTCACGTGGTCAAGCGCGAGATTTGACTAGCTCCTCTGACGTGGCAGCACCTTTGGAATGAGCATTTAATTTAAAATAAAATAGAATAACTTATAAAAAATGTTTTAATGCTGCATACACGTATATATATATGTGTGTATAATTATATATATATATATATATATATATATATATATTTATAAAATTGAAGAGTGAAGCAGCCGTGAATGCCCTGCAATCAATTAATTTAATTATTTAATCTCTCTCTCTCTCTTTCTTTCTTTCTCTCTCTCTCTCTCTCTCTCTCTATATATATATATATATATATATATATATATATATATATATATATATATATATAAATAATGAGTATTGTGATACATTTTGGATTGGATAAACACCTTATTTATATTGACAAGCTTTCAAGAGGTTTAACCTCTCTTTACCAAGTCTGAAGCAATATATACTATATACAATATATAATACAAGTCCCTTTATAGTGATACTGAGAATACTTGGTAGTATTCCCAGCACAGAGAGCAAAATATTTTAGAATTTAAACTTCAAAAAATGCTTATTATATGTAGTGCTGGTCAGCTCCATTACGATCTCATATCTTTACATGTGCTCTCTGTGATTTCCTTATTTTGTTAGAGAAGTATCAGAAAACAGGGATACAGATTCCATCATTTCTGCTCCCAAATTAGACCAAGTAATGACTCCACCGACTGTGGATAAAGCACCGGCACAGATATCTGCACAGACTTCCCATGCAGAAGCCTATAATTATGTCATTATTTCTTGTTATTTTCTTAATTGTTCTCTGCACTGTTTCTTAACCTGATTAGGAAGAAAGTGCAGCTCAGGATGGCAGTAGGGATATAAGATGTGTGTGTGGCATGGAGCCAGTTTCCTGGTAATTTGGGGCTTGCCTTTACCTCAAGGGAATGGGGCAAGTTCAATTGATAGAATGGCACTTGCTGTTTGCCTTCTCTGCAGAGTCTCGGTGACGTGGGTTGAGCCTGGCAGGATCCTCATGAGACGAATTCGCCATCCTATAGAGAATGCCTTGTTTGTGTTTTCAAACCAAGGAAACTCAGGCTCTTTTGGGAAATAAACTATGCAAACCTATCAGGTGTGCCACGTCTATTTTTCTTTGTGGCTTGCGTGATAATTGATAGGGTGGACAGATCAATTCATCCAGGAAAGGCAGATTCAATAGAAGACTGGCAGCCATTGTGCTTTTTTGTAAATTAAGTACACCAGCGATTGGCGCAGTGGATATTTTTTTCTTCTGTTTCTTATCATTATGCACATGCCAGATAAGGAATGATTAATGCGGCCAATATATGCACCTTAGCGGATCGTTTTAACTCATGAAAGAGATAGTAGCTTCTGGGTGAACTCACATGAAGGCTTTGAAAGACTGCTTACTCACCCACAAAAACATCTGAGAGGAGCTTACAAAAGACAAGTCCGTCCGCTGCCTTGGCAAGACTATGAGGTCCTCTGGCAACGGATTCACCATTATCCTCACATTCTTTTGTTGCCACATATTTAGAGCACAATTTCACTTAAAGGGACTTTATTTTATTAAGAACTGCTTATAAACTCAGTTTTTACTGCCTAAAATCAAACAAATAGTCCCTGTATGGGTCTAACCACTGCAGGGTATGTAGACACAGACTCTGCAGTACTTGCTGTGTGGTGTCATACTAACCAATCAGTGACCATCTCTCTGCAACATGCTGCTGAGACGTGGTCCCTGATAGGCTAAGACACTACACTGCACATCCTACACTGCAGAGGGCAGACCCATACAGGGACTTTGTTTGATTAGTAAAAACAGCGCTTATAAGCAATTCTTAATAAAATAAAGCATATAAAAGTAAAAAGATACACAGGGATATTATATACCTAGTAAAATCCAGAAAATCTTCCCGAGGGGGCCACTGTGCGGTGATCATATGTTTTCCTGTATGAGCTTTATTAAAAACTAAACTTGATAATGGGACACAGTTTTCTACAAAGTAAAACAATAAACATTCTTGACATTTTTCACTTTTAATGCAATAAACATTTATTGTGAGCTTTACTGGGATGTTTCTTGCAGCTTCAATTTCAGGAGGGTTTAAAAAAACAGCTTGCCATTAGTCTTATTCAAAGCATTGACAGTTTTAGCTCCCAAGTTCCTGATAGAAACTTCCTGTGCATCCAAAGTCTCCTCCCACCTATATAGTTGTTCAGTTATTCAGTTGTGTCCAACTCTCTGTGACTTAGCACAGCCGCACATCAGGCACATCTTACAGCCACTGCCCCTTTGAGCTCCCTAAAGCTCATGTTTATTGTACCTACTAGCGAATTGCCCGTCAAAAAATGACGGCAATGAAATTGTAAGGTAGCTAATGCTGTTTAGTGTGTAATAATGAAATATATAATACATTAATAAATGAATATACTTGACCTATTTTAAAGCATTGTGTGGAAGAGCTGTGAATGTGTTTTGATGTTGCTGCAGCATTAGTGGTGTGGATCTGCTGTGTAAGCGTGCTGAATGTGTGCAGTGTAACACTGTGCGTGCGCGAGACCAAACCGTTAGCGTAGTCGTGTACTTCCGCATTGGCGAGAAATGGCGAGTAATGTGTGTTATACGTTTGTATCGGAATATCCGTAGGTGTTTTGTGGTGTTTTGCGAGTTTCTTGTGGTGTTTTGCGAGTTTAGAGTGCTGTAGCCTCGTTTTCGTTTTGTTCGGCGGCCATTTTTTCTCTCGCTTCGTTTTTTTTTTAGTGTCTAAACTGTTTTATTTGAAGTAAAATCGAGGTGTAAGTTGTATTTTTGAGGTGCTGGGTGCTCCCTCTTGGTGTAGGTAAGTTTTTTATGTATGTGGTGTGTGTATGTATTGTGTTTGACATTTTCTAATGTTCGCGAGTTGCGTCCGAGTGTTGCGAGTCCGTAATGTGTGTGAACGTGTGTCGTATGTTGTTTGCGAGTGTCGTAATGTGTGTGTCGTACTGTTTGGGTTGCGAGGTGAAGTTTGCGAGGGTCGCAGTTGCTGGCAAGGAGCGCCTTCGGCGCTCCATGCCAGCAACTGCGGCCCTCGCTTTGCGAGGTCCTCAGGTGCTGGCATGGAGCGCCTACGGCGCTCCATGCCAGCAACTGAGGCCCTCGCTTCGCGAGGGTCCTCAGTTGCTGGCATGGAGCGCCTTCGGCGCTCCATGCCAGCAACTGAGACCCTCGGGCAGTGCCCTCGCTTCGCGAGGGCACTGCCCGAGGGTCTCAGTTGCTGGCAAGGAGCGCCTTCGGCGCTCCTTGCAGCAACTGAGACCCTCGGGCAGTGCCCTCGCTACGCGAGGGCCGCGACTCGCGTAGCGAGCCCGCGGCCCTCGCTTCGCGAGGGCCGCGGGCTCGCTACGCGAGCCCGCAGCGTTAGCAACAACTCGTACGCTCACAACTATATATGTGATGCAGTAGTGGAAGCTAAAATGGCAGCTTCCACTTCCGCATACTTGCTTATAATTGCTAGTTATTTGGAGGCTGTGTTATTTTTTTTAACAATCTGCAACATTTTGCCTGTTTTGAAGTATTGTTCTTCAAAAGAGTATGTTTGAAATATACAACTATATTGGTCCTTTGAAGGCACATTAGCAGTCCTGCTTTCATATCTTTTAAGTAGAAAAAAGCGATAAAACAACTTTTTAATTTAAACAAAGTTGATCTTTTACAGTATTATACTGCACACGCTGCCACCAGCCTAAAAACAGTTATTTTCAGCATATATTCTCTCTCAAAAGGTTTTCTTTTTAATCACAAACAATTGCAAGGTTGGTAAAATGTATGAAAGTTATACAAGTAGAGTGTCCCTTTATAAGTTTCCCTTTACAACCTTTAGATTGTATGTCTGCGAGTTTCAATCCTGCGTCGGTGCTTTAGGGAAAGCGCTACGGACACCGGATTCCAAGCTCAAAGACAGGGCCCTCCATTCATTGCAATGTGTGAATCTTGAACTTGTAATTGCCTGTAACTTATGTATAGCGCTATGTAATATGTTGGCGCGTTACAAATAAACAATAATAATAATAAGTAGGTCTACAGAACAGATTTCTATCCTGCACATTATAAAAATATAATCATTTATTTTTATTTTTTGCCAGTTTGATGAGTACCAGTTGACATATAAGCCTAACCAGTTCATGCATTATTTGTCAACATTTCCTACTCATTATTTTTCCCTTAGAAAGCGCTGAATTGGGCAAATTATCTTATATAACAACAAATATCTTGTGTAAGAAATTGTATTTGAGATTGCTGGCACATTTAATACAGAATAAAACATAAATGCTGAGGAATTAAAGTATGGTTGTGATAAGCA
>CM050167.1:392125629-392223129 GCA_027410445.1 Discoglossus pictus | reverse complement strand
ATATTCCATTCAAGGCTTCTCCATCCAACCCCTTGTTCATTAATACAAAAGGAGGAACAAATGGCTTAACTGCCACCAAAATAAATAAATAAATAGTCATTTCCACTATTGTGTCAGCCTTTTGGGTTAGACATAAATCACGTGAACTGAGGATCGTGGTTTGAGTTCCAATGACGTACAAGACTAGTAAAATTGTTTAAGTATAATGTTGTTTTTCTTTAATGGACATGGAAGGTGGTTACTAGATATGTAATATTCCTGTGTATCTATTTACTTTTATGTGCTTTATTTTATTATTTAAAAAAGTTTTTACTGCCGAAAATCAAACAAATAGTCCCTGTATGGGTCTGCCCATTGCATCATATGCAGGCACAGACTCTGTAGGGCTGAATATGCAGTGTAGTGTCATAGCCTATCAGGGATCACGTCTCAGCAGCATGTTGCCGAGAGATGATCACTGATTGGTTAGTATGAGAACCGCACATCCCGATCTACAGGGTGTGTGTCTGTGAGCTGAAGAGGGCAAACCCAAACAGGGACTATTTGTTTGATTTGTGTAAACACATAGCTTATATGAACTTCTTAATAAAGCAAAGTATATAAAAGTATATAGATAAAAAGGGATATTATATACCTAGTAACATCCAGGAAACATGGAGTCCTAAAAGTATTGACCTTTGACAATGCGCAACTACGGTGAAACGGCTGTAAGGCTCAAGTCCGATTTATGCTATTTTTCTATGTTTAAACAACTTTATGGAGGAACATATGAATTTTTCTAATTAATTATTAAACCAATGTTGTCTATGGGGGAATATTATGTTCTAACTAGCATTTAATTTAAAACATCTCTCTGCTAAAATAATTAATTAAATATTAGACAAGCTCAAAGAGTAAAACTATTGAAGAATCAATTAGATATCTACAATTCTATAAGAGGAACAAACAGTTATTATTTACATCTTATATGTAGGTTATTACTAACCCTTTGATACAACACTAGTATACCGTCTTCCAGTTTAGGAGAAATGCTTTGTGGATCATAGTAAATATTAAGCTTAAATATGTATATATATATTTTTTTTTTTATTTTAGGTGGCGTTTTTTTGTAATAAAATATTTCTTGACCTTAATTTTAATCTTTCATTGTACATTGTGCTAAGCACCTGGGAAATAGGTCTACAGCGGTCCCTCGACATCCGTGGGGACAAAATGTGGGTAAAGTGACCGTTTACCTATGTTTTAATTATTCATGGTTTTCAGCATAGTACACGATCCCCTCTTCACACACAATGAGGTTCCACAAAAACGTCTCAATAACTAGAATTGGGGAAGTCTACATCTTCTGTACTGTCAGATAACACTTATTATATACAATGTTTTAGTGATTTAACCTTTTTTTTTACGAATGGGAACAAAAGAAGCCATTTTTCAGAAGCCAATAGACTGACATTATGTGAAGAAAAAACCAAGATATCATTAAATGTCCGTCTGTAAGCAGAGCCCCCACTCACTGCAGGAAATCCAGGTACTTAATGATATTTTAGTGATTTCCCGTACTTGGCTTCCATATTGTAACTTACCACTTCAGTGTTGGCCCCTTCCAAGATCCGCAGACACTTGTTACTTTCTTGATACTTTCTTTCAATGGCTTAATAATGGAATGTTCTGGTATATATATATATATTTTATTGTTTTGTCAGCTTGAGGATTTACAACGAATAAGGTAGATGAGTGTGTTGGTTCCTTTCCTGCTCCGTGTTGGGTCTGGACTGGCAGGAAGTCTGGGCTTGTAGTCGGAGCGTGCTCCTCTGTGCACAGACCACACTCGGCTGGTTGGCCTGGAATTTAATAGAAAATATAAAAACAAAAGCAGACCTGAAATTCCAGACTGAACTTTCCTTTCATGTTTTTTTTTTCCTTTTTTTGGTGACAATTAAACCATTCTGTGCTTCTTTTGTACTAATGAGCAGGCCATGAATGAAGCGTATAGTAGAGCGCGCCCATGATAGGTGAAAGCACCATGGAAATGGAGAGAGAAGTTGTTCTTCTTTCCCTTATTATGTTTATATTTTGTTATGGTTTGTGGAAACGCATCTTTGCAGCACTGTTAGTCTTCTTCAGTATATAATAGCTTTTCCATACAGCTAATTGCGTAATCCAAAGATCAAAAGTATGCCTTAAAGGGACTCTGTCAACCCAAAATCAAGTTAGTTATTAGGTTATGTTTAAAGAGAATTAAAAACTGGCTGTTGTGCTATCCATTTCTTTCTAAAGTCTCTCAATCCTTGGAAATTCCATGTTGTTGTTGTGCATTTATATACAAATGATCAGCTCATGCTTATTAATTAGCTGCTTTGATGTGCTAATTAGGATAAGAGTCTGCTTATCTATTCTTGTAGTTGCCAAAATAAAGACCCTCAATGTTATCAAGCACTCTGACCCACACATTAGCTCACTGAGATGCAGATTAGCATGTAAATCTAAATGGCGTCACTTAGTCGTATCCGACTCTCCATGACCTCATGGAAAACACACTATGCTGATCCACTTGGTTTTCATGTCAGAGATACTGGAGTGGGTTGCCAGTTCCTTCTCCATTGGGCCACAGCATACAGCTCCTGGTATTCCTTGAAAGCACCTGCATCCTAACCACTGGGCCACCAGGAATCCCTTCACACATACAGCATACAGGAGCCATAACATTAATTCTAAATATTTCTGAAATGATTAATTGTACGCGAAACCTGCTAGTAAAACATATGTTTTTTTATGCTCTTTAAAATTAAATTAACTTCCAGTTAGGGTGACTGAGTCCCTTTTAACGCTGTTGCAAAAGAAGGTTACAGATGGATTTAAAAAAGTAAGCTTTTAATCTTTTTTATCTTTTTTCAAATTCATAATATGCTCTCATAACTTGATAATGTGCAGAGTTCAATGTATGTATGTATATGTGTGTATATATATATATATATATATATATATATATATATATATATATAGTATATCAGCCTCTAGGTTTTAAATGGCTGTGGCCATTTGCCTTTTGTTTCTAACAGGATATAAACCTGTGGATTCAAATAGAATCTCTATTCAGTTCTGTTGAACGACTACCACTAGTGATAATAAAACTAAATGGAAGCCCCAATAGGGTGACCATTCCTATCAAGCTGTAAGTAGACTAGTATTCCAAGACGGAAACTCCCATGGCACAAATAGACTCCTCTAAATATAAGATTTTCATTAAAACGCTGTTTATGTTTCTTATATTCCAGAACTACAGTCCTTCTTTAAGGTTCAGTTGTCATGACTGAGTGAATCTTCTTACATGATGTGAATGGGAGAGTATAAGAGAGTAACATTGGAGTGCACATTAATTGTAGCCGTATTTGAGAGATCCGGCTCCTCTGACAATACTTTAGTTAGGAATTGATGATGCAAATCGAGCCTCCACTACATGCAGGAAAAAAATTGAATTAAAAACCCAACTGCAGGTTTAATCAGCTGCATTAAGCACACGGGGAGCACTTTCGCCGACCTTAGCGTTTTACATTCTGTCTTTTCACTAATAAGGAGAAACTTCAATTTTTTTCGGCAGAGTGTAATTAGCGATTTTCTTTAAATTACAGTTTTGAGAAATCTAGCTAATTAGCTGGTTACAAATTCACAGCCATGAATTTATGTTTGGTTGCCTCTGTAGAAGTTTGTGTTTTTAACTCTCGGCATTCTGTACAGTATAATCTGCATATTGTAATTGGTTATTAAGCTTTGTTGAGGGTGACATATCCCGATATTTAATTTATGTCTGTTGTATGGGTGAGAAATATAAATTTTAGTTGACTTTAACTTGCTGATATTAAAAGCATATTTAGAAATAGCTGTAGCTCCACCCCTCTTAAGTACACTTTTGAAGAGATGAGTGGGAGGGTCTTTCTATAATTTAAACTGGTTTGTTTTATTGGCCTATACTATCGGGGAGCTTGATAAGAGATTCTTACATAGCTTTTTGGTAGTTATTGGTGGTTGGTATGCAGTAGAGAAGATCTCAATGTGAATATGTGATAGAAATGATTATATGTTTTTATTTAGTCGTTCAGTTGGGTCTGACTCTCCATGACCCTATGGACCGCAGTCACGCTAGACTTATCTGTCAACCACTGCCCCTCTGGAATCAATCAAGCTTCCATTCATTGCTTCAATTACCTCATCTATCCATCTCTACCTCTGCCGCCCCCTTCTTCATGTCCCTTCAATGCTTCCCGTGATTAGAGTCTTCTCTAGGGAATTGTCTTCTCATGATATGGACAAAATATTGAGATTTAACCTTATGATCAAACCTTCCAGTGAATAGTTTGGCATAATTTTCTGTAGTATTAATTGATTGGATCTTCTTGCAGTTCAAGGTACTCTAAGCAGTTTCCTCCAACATCTCAATTATAAGGCGTCCATTCTCCAGCGCTCCGCCATCTTTATGGTCCAGCTCTCACACCCGTATGTTACTACTGGGAATACCAGGGTTCTCAATATGCGGATCTTTGCTGATATCTTTAACTGTTTTATAGCTTGTCCAGGTGAAGACCAACACAGTAAAGGAATTTACACTTGTGGTAACCATAAGACCATCTTAAGGATTTATTAAATAACAATTAACTTTTTCGGTCTTCTCTATATTACTGGAAGGTATGATCATGAGGACGAAGCTCAAATATTTTGGCAATATATGAGAAGAAAGAATTCCCTAGAGAAGACTCTGATGATGGGAAAGATTGAAGGTGCACGAAGAAGGGGGTGGCAGAGGTGGAGATTGATAGATGAGGTAATTGAAGCAATGAACATGAACTTGAGGGTGCTCAGTAAGGCAGTGGCTGTCAGATGTGCTGTTATTTTTCCTAGAAGACTAAACCACTTATCTGCGACACTTTCTTTAAAGTGTACAGTATATCTATTACAACCACAAACCATGTGTACATTGGACATTCTTGTCTTATAAAGATAACATGCTATCTCCTCAGCTCTGCCCAGCAGAGGACGTTTTGACACCTTAAATCACTTTAGATAATTATAAAACCACTATCTTTCCAAATAATTGCAAATACAAGAAAAAAATTCTCCTTGAACTTGAATGGAGGGTTAATGGACCATCCTTATTTCCAATTGAATACTAAATGACTATTACCAGACCTGACCAGACAAGCTCAAGTTCCTGGTCAGGTCTGCTTCATAATAAAGCCATAATGTATGTGAAGGTCTGAGATCAGTGAGAGCTCGGCGTGTTTGCATATGAGGTCCATATAGTCACTTCTCCACAGCGCAGTAATTAATGGTGTCTGGAGGTGGACTTCCTTCAGTACACACACAAGGTTTATTCCCCCCGTTGCTTTATTTTACTCCGCAGTTCATTAGTGTGATGGTAAATGCGATGACACTTTTTTGTTTCAGCTCTAACAGCCACGGAGCAATCCCTTCTGCGCCTTGTGCTGCTTCTCACTTCTAAAGATGACTAAGATCTCTAATTAAAAGAAAAAAGAATTATGTGCTCTCCCTCCCAGGCCGGCTAATGATTCCAACTCGTTTACCTCTGTTCACAGGGTCTGTGAGACCAGCACTAATTGCTGGCAGGAAGCCCGATATTGTCTATAACAAGATGTCTGTGACAGGATATATATATATATATATATATATATATACACACACATATAGATATACAGGCGGTCCCCAGGTTATGGATGAAAATCCTTCCTGAGAATGTCTTTAGGTTGGAATTCGGACCCCCAGAACCTAAAAATATACAGTGTATATTATTTATATATAATCATACCCAAGAGACTCGACTGAGAAATCAACTTTTATTCTGAATTAAATAATAGTCCAAGGATAGACCAGCTTGTAAATTCCAAGCAATACTCCTCCGCTACCATCAGACATATACATCAAATTTGGTGGATAGTATTTTAGTGTTTGTTGCACTAGTCCCTAATATGCAAGTACACCAAGGCATTGATCTCAATGTTCTGGAAAAAAATAATTTATTAAGAAGTGCTTATAAGCTCTGTTTTTACTGCCCTGTATGGGTCTGCCCTCGGCAGCTCATGAAGACATAGACTATGCCGTACTTGCTGTGCTGTGTTTCATAGAAACTAATCAGTGATCATCTCTCTGCAACATGCTGCTGAAACATTGTCCCAGATAGGCTAGGACACTACACTACAGAGTCTGTGTCTTCATGAGCTGCAGATGGAAGACTCATACAGGGATTATTTGTTTGATTTCAGGCAGCAAAATCAGAGTTTATAAGCCCTTGTTAATAAAATAAAGTACATGTCCGTAAATAGATACCCAGGGACCTTCCATATCCCTTTAACATGACCTCTGTCATTATTATGCATTTCATTCTATCAGTGGGCAGTGTCTGGACGATGACCAGTTTGTCCGACCCTCTGCCAGCTGTCCATCCTAATGCCATGCCAGAGTATTGGAAGAATGCCCTGTGATTAGGCCGGTGTCAGGAGCCATGACCGCGTCCTCACAGAGCCCTCCGGCGCTGACTTCTTTTCCAGGCTATATTTGGACTGATTGTCGCTGTTCAGGGACCACGAGGAGAGAGAGAAAGGGGGTGTTGGGTTATAAATAGGTGAAGTATCACAGTAAAGCCACCTGAGGGTAATAACCTGGCTCCTATACAACAGATTAGTCACCAAAGAAGCAGCGGGGTCATCTGTGTGGAGTATAAGTGACACATCTATGGGGACTGGTTATGTTCTAGAAGAAGATACGTTTCTTTTAGTCTGACCTTAACCCATTTATTTTTTATTTTTAGTAGATCACCCTGATCTTGGATGTAGATAAGGTTCAAGTTGCTGCTGCAGTATATTTGTATTGCTTAGTGCAAGCACAATAAAAACACACTGAACATTATCCTAGGCGACAAGGCAGGTTCACAGTAAAAGAGATGGCTGCCCCCAGTACAACATAATTACATATAGTTGTTAAAACGTGTGTCCATCCTTAAAGGGATATGGAAGGTTCCTGGATGTTACTATGTATATAATATCCCAGTGTATTTATTTACTTTTGTGTGCTTTATTTCTTTAAGAAGTGTCTATAAGCTCTGTTTATTTCTACCTAAAATCTTACAAACTGTACCTGTTTGGGTCTGCCCTCTGCAACTCATGGATATGCATACTCTGAAGTTTCAAACTAGCCAATCAATGCTTCAAAGTTGTTTAATACAGAGAGCATATGCCTTAAAGGAGCCATATATAAAGCGTTTTTGGATTTGAGGGGAATGCATTGTAGGCTCATTTACATGTCCCCGCCCAGCATGTTTCCCAGAGTGCAATGCGATAACTGTATATGTGGGAAATCTGAGCAGGTAATATGTTTTTTTAACTTTTTTTAGATATTGAAATGGGAACTATCACTCTTTTGCCCACCATAAGTTAAAATTATGTTGTGACAGCCTATATATATATATATATACTAGCGACTTGCCCGTCAAAAAATGACGGCAATAAGATAGTAAGGCAGGTAATGTTGTTTGAATGCGAAATTAATTTTGTTGGTGTTTTAAGATCCTTTGGCGCTCATTGCGAGCCTCTCGCTGAGCGCCTTCAGCGCTCATTGCGAGGCTCTTGGTTGTTTGTGTGCTATGAGCAGCGTTGGTGTTTTTTTTTGGTATGACAATGAATAATTAATAAAATAAGAAATTAATACTGTATACTTTACCTATTGTGAAGTAATATATGCAGCATTATGTTGAAGAGCTGGCAATCTGTTTTCATGTTGCTGCAGCTTCAGTGCTGTGGAGCTGCTGTGTAAGCGTCATGAATGTGTGCAGTGTGTAGTGTAATAGTGTGCGTGCGCGAGGCAAATCCATTAGGGTAGCTGTGTACTTCCTGATTGTATAAGTTATTGTTCTAAAATGGCGCCTAATGTGTGGTATGCGGCTGTGGCTGATTTAGCGTCCCCTGTTTTCAGATGTCGTCCGACTTTTTTGGAAAATCCGTATGTGTTTGGTGGTGTTTTGCGTGTTTAGGGGCCTTTAGCTTCGTTTTCGTTTTGTTCGGCGGCCATTTTTTCTCTCGCTTAGGTGATTTTTGTGTGTCTAAACTCCGAAATTTGGACTTAAATCAAGGTGTAACTTCACTTGCAGAGGTCCTCGGTGCCCCCCCTTGTTGTGGGTAACCTTTTTATGTGTTTGTTGTGTGTATTTATTGTGTTTCTAATGTTTTTGGGGTCGCACGGGTTGCGTCCTTGTTTTCGGATCTAGTACGTCTTTTTCGGAAAATCCGTAGTTGTTTGGTGGTGTTTTGCGTCTTTAGAGTCCTGTAGCCTTGTTTTCGTTTTCTTCGGCGGCCATTTTTTCTCTCTCTTAGGGGATTTTCGGTGTCTTTTATTTGCAGTTAAATTGAGGTGTAACTTCAGTTTTCGAGGTCCTGGGTGCCCCCCCTTGCTGTAGGTAAGCTTTTTATGTATGTGCTGTGTGTATTTATTTTGTTTTTCACAGTAAATAAATAGTACATCTGTGTTCACTTGTTTCATGCCCAGAATTCCAAGAAATACAGTAATAACTGTTTTTTGGAATTCTGAGCAGGAAACAAGTTTTTTAAATTGTTTTAGACATTCAAATGTGAACAGAGATGTACTATATATATATACACACACATATACACACACATAACAAACCCCGTTGCACATAGACTATACACAGCCCCCCAATATACAGTGCACCCCACTCTCTTTTCATCAGATATATTGTAGTAAATAACTAGTATATTCTGTGAGTAATATTTTGGCGTCCTTACCCAGCCAGCGTGCCCGAGCGCAGGTGAAGCCCCCGCAGCACTATGGGCAGCGAGTCAGGTCCTTCTCTGGGACGTATTTGCACCAACCTGAGGCTGCTGGCTGACCCCCTGAGGATATGAGATAAATGAATGGAAAGAGACACTTTTCCTCCAGGAAAAACAAAGAAATCTGCTTCTTGTTTGCTGCCGAGTAAACACATACATCCTTGCCAAGTTCACCTCCAGTCTGGGAGATGGTTTTAATGTAGCACAGCTGCCTGAGTCACGCGTCTGTGTGTGCTTAAAGCAAGCTCTCAACTAGACTGATGAGGGAGGGTCATAATAAGGAGTTAAGAAGTGCAGGGGTAGACACGTTTGGTTTAGTCCAGGATTTGAGGATATCCCGGCTGCGTAAAGGCGAGACTATTGCTTTTTTTAGTCATCCTGATTGATTCACCTGTGCACAAAAAATAAATCCTCAAATCATGGCCTGTGTGTGGCTCTGAGGACTGAACTTGCCTACTACTGTTCTAATGCAACATAAATATCAAACCTAAGTATCTCTCCCTCTGTACATCGTTCCCTGTGTTTGTCTCTTTCTACCTGCCTTATTAGTTTATAAGGACAGACCCTCCTAAGTAAGTAACTGAGCAAATCAACTGAGACAATAAATTGGAAACCAGCTGTAAGAAGAACTATTCTAAAGTTAAAATGTAAAAGTTGTGATTGTTATTTTTTCTATTTACTATTTATTTTTGCTTTATAAAGTATATCTTAGTTCTTAAAAGGACTGTATTGAAAGAAAAATACCAAAGTGGTCCATTACACAGGGATTGCAAAAGAATCTACATAGAAGGAATATGGAAGTGTTATGGATGTTACTAGGTGTATAATAGCCCTGTGTATCTATTTACTGACATACTTTATCTTATTAAGAAGGGCTTAAAAGCTTTGTTTTTACTGGCTAAAATCAAACAAATAGTCCCTGTATGGGTCTGGCCTCTGCAGCTCATGAAGACACAAACTCTGTAGCACTGGGTGTGCAGTGTCTCATACTAACCAATCAGTGACCATCTCTTGCGTCCCTTTTAGGGTAGGACACTACACTGCACATCCAGCCCTAAAGAGTCTGCATCTTCATGATCTGCAGACTCTTTAGGCCTGGATGTGCAGACCCATACAAGGACTATTTGTTTGATTTTAGGCAGTAAAAACAGTACTTATATATAGCACTTATTAATAAAATAAAGAACATAAAAGTAAATAGATGCACAGGGATATTATACACCTAGTAGCTCCCAGGAACCGCACATATCCCTTTAATTAAAACAAGGTAATCTACAGATGCTTCTGTTGGATAACATATAGACAGTATACATGCAACAGGCATATAGGATGCAATAAAAGATACAGTGTCACGGGTGCCGATGTTTGATTAAACATTTCTGTCTTGCAAACATATTGCATGTGAGTTAGATCTGGGCTATGTGTGATGGTGACCAGTGGTCCAGCTAGGGTTACCCGGCAACATTAGAGTGTTATCCCTTGTGTAGTAAGGATACGGAGGGATCAGCTGGAGTAGATGTTAGACGCAGGACACAGGGGGATTTATCAAAGGGAGTTAAAGTGTAGTTAAAAAAGTGGAGTTACAGGATGCTGAACTGCTCTAAAAATACATAATTATGAGTTGGACAGATTTCCAACATACAAGATCTGTCTATATGTCTGTCTGTCTATATGTCTGTCTATATGTCTGTCTGTCTATCTATCTATCTATCTATCTATCTATCTATCTATCTATCTATCTATCTATCCCTCTATCTATCTATCTATCTATCTATCTATCTATCTATCTATCTATCTATCTATCTATCTATCTATCTGTCTGTCTATATGTCTTTCTGTCTATATGTTTGTCTGTCTATATGTCTTTCTGTCTATATGTTTGTCTGTCTATATGTCTGTCTATTTGTCTGTCTGTCTATATGTCTGTCTGTCTATCTATCTATCTATCTATCTATCTATCTATCTATCTATCTATCTATCTAACTCGCCATCTCGCCATCTATCTTGCCATCTATCCTGCTATCTATCTATCTATCTATCTATCTATCTATCTATCTATCTATCTATCTATCTATCTATCTAGCTATCTATCTATCTATCTGTCTATCTCGCCATCTATCTATCTATCTATCTATCTATCTATCTATCTATCTATCTATCTATCTATCTATCTGTCTATCTATCTATTCATCTATCCCTCTATCTATCTATCTATCTATCTATTCATCTATCCCTCTATCTATCTATCTATCTATCTATCTATCTATCTATCTATCTATCTATCTATTTGTCTATCAATTTGTCTATCTATCTATCTATCTATCTATCTATTTATCTATCTGTCTATTTGTCTATCTTTCTTTCTATCTATCTATCTATCTATCTATCTATCTATCTATCTATCTATCTATCTATCTGTCTATCTGTCTATCTATTTGTCTATCTGTCTATCTTTCTGTCTATCTATCTATCTATCTATCTATCTATCTATCTATCTATCTATCTATCTATCTATCTGTCTATCTATCTATCTATCTATCTGTCTATCTATCTATCTGTCTATCTTTCTGTCTATCTATCTATCTATCTATCTATCTATCTATCTATCTATCTATCTATCTATCTATCTATCTATCTATCTATCTGTCTATCTGTCTATCTGTCTATCTATTTGTCTGTCTGTCTGTCTATCTATCTATCTATCTATCTATCTATCTATCTATCTATCTATCTATCTATCTATCTATCTATCTATCCCTCTATCTATCTATCTATCTATCTATCTATCTATCTATCTATCTATCTATCTATCTATCTATCTATTCAGGACCTCTGATTGGCAAAGGGCCCCTTCAGCTCCTGCTCCGACCGATTTAGCCAAATATGGCGGCACCAGGGAGTGAGGCTGGG
This sequence comes from Discoglossus pictus, assembly GCA_027410445.1. Lineage (NCBI taxonomy): Eukaryota > Metazoa > Chordata > Amphibia > Anura > Alytidae > Discoglossus > Discoglossus pictus. The sequence continues at coordinate 392,211,370 of CM050167.1, read as the reverse complement.
GAGGCTGGCCCCCGGAGTGTGGCCTGGAGAGGTAGCTAAATAATGATAATGTCTCACTGAATTAAATAAAAAAAATTGAATATAATAATTACAATTATGTTTACTTTCTAAATACATTTACCCTTTACCCAGTTAGGTTCTTTAAATATGTAAATAATAGTGAATTAATGTGTGTCATTAATCCATGGGTAGACTTGTTCTAGAATGAAGGATAATGTGTAATCTGCAGAATAATATTGCGACCAGTATAATCTCCCAGGATCCCTGAGCTGGGCCACTCTCTTGGGCAAGAGGCTAGTGTGGACCCTTTGGACCTGCAAGCATCCCTGGGCAATTGCAAAGTATGAGCAAACAAAGCGTAGGAACACAAAAGTGGCAATTAGGGAGTAAAACAGAAGAACATGTAACCAAGGAAAGCTTGTTATTTAAAAACAGTTTATTTGCCTGACTTATTGGCAAGAGAAATGTTTTTTTAATCTTCTACAACTGGTTGACCATAAGCCAAGAACTGCAGCCCCAGATTGAAGATTATAAACAAGCTTACTCAATAATTCTGAATGATTTATGCAAGGTAATTGCTTTTTTCCAATTAGCTGGTGAATTTTAAAATGGTAGATGTGCCTTTGAATTGCAGAGTGGACCCGTAATTCCTGACACTAAACACGTCTTTAGAGAATCCCACTAGAATGCAAAAATAGTATTATCGACCAACATATAATTTATAGGGTATTTTAATTTGATGGCGAACAATCTTTTCTTCAGTTCTTATTCCTTTTAAGACTGCTTTTGGTATGCAGGATTAATATAGAAAATTTAACAGGAGGCATAAATGTCTACTCTAGCTCCATATTTACAATACACCTTTTGAAGAAATAGGCTAGTGAACAGGCGACCAGCCTTTAATTTATTCATTATTATATGCAATTATTCGTTACTGTGGGTGTTGCTTTATCAGCAGGACTTGTGCTTGTAAAATAATTAGATTTACAGGGCCAACTCATTATATCTTACTATATTAAATATAATTTATTTATATATATATATGTATATATATATATATATATATATATATATATATTTATATATATATATATATATATATATATATATATATATATATATATATATTTATTTATATTTATTTATATATATATATATATATATATATATATATATATATACATACATTTTAATTTAATGTATTCATTATTATGTGCAATTATTCGTAACTGTGGGTGTTGTTTATCAGCAGGACTTGTGCTTGTAAAATAATTAGATTTATGGGGCCAACTCTTAATATCTTACTATATTAAATATAATTTATTTATATGTATATATATATATATATATATATATATATATATATATATATATATATATTTATATTTATATATATATATTTATATTTATATATATATATATATATATATATTTATATATTTATTTATATATATATATATATATATATATATATATTTATATATATATATTTATATATATATATATATATATATATATATATATATATATATACATATATATATACATTTTAATTTCTGCCCTGGCAGTAACTCGGCCCATTGAAAGCACTGGCACTTTAGATTGCTATATGTTAGTTGTGTCTTTCTGTGTCAAGGCCTCCTCCCACTTATAGAAGCAAATCAGCAGAAATAAAATGGTATCCACCACCTCAGCACATGATAGCTTTATTATTATTTTACATTATAAAGGGTAATTCTTTCTAATGGATAGATTACATTAATATTAATATTAACATGTAAATATGGAGGTACAGTGGGTGTTACAGTTAAACATGTCAGGATTCACCTGATAAATGTAAAACTGCTGTACAAATTACTGCACATAACGTCTTTTTAGGTGACAATACTATTCTTTTGATTATGAAAACTAAAGCGAGAGCCCAGTGTGGTGTCAGGAATCCTGCATACAGAGGCAAGTCTAGAAAACAACACTCTATAATGAAGAACTATGAGGTAATTAAGGTTGTTTTGTGTGTGGTAATGGTGTCCCTATAAAGTGCTGACTATTCTGTGTCTGTATAAAGACTCTGCAGTCACTGCTTTGATTTGTGATACAAAAGGCTTCGGCCTAGTATATTACTGAGCAGCCTTTACCGTTAGGATGAAGGAGTGAGCTTAAATCATCTTTCTGATGCCAGCTGGTACAGTTGGTATCTGTGCCAGGGCTTCACACCCAACATATGTTAACCCCATTGCCCATTGTTGATATCAATTATAGGATTAATTATGGGATTAAGAAATATGGCAGGTCTGGTAATTGCGAGCGGGTTTTTGGGAATTAAGGCCTGATATGAGAGAACAGCTTAGTATCGGAGGCTGCACCTCTGTAATTGAAGGGAATAAAATTGTAAGGCTGGCAATGCTGTTTGCCACACAATGTGAGTCTTTTTCTACTCTGAGCACCTTTGGCGCTCATCGCGAGCCCCGCGTTGAGTGCCTTTGGCACTCATTGCGAGCCTCTCCCCCTGTGTCAACTTTCCTGCTTTGCAATGATTACCTTCCTCGCACATCGCGAGCCCCACGTTGAGCACCTTTGGCGCTCATTACGACCCTTTTCTCCCGCCTACTTTATGGCCCGCTCACTGCAGGACTCGTTAACCTGCAAGTTTTGTGCTTGGGAATGCCAAGTGTCTCTTTCCACCATTTCCCCCTGTAACTTCCCTGCGTCTTTCTCCTCTGTGTATCTGTTGAATCTTTGCATGGCGCACCATGACTGCCGTTGGTTTTATTTTCTTTGCCGCCGTGTATTTTATAGGTTCTGCGTGCCTGGCCTTGCTGAGCCTTGTTTTATCCTGTTTCAGAATTTTTAAGTTTTTTCTGGCCGCCATTTTTTATTCCCGCTTCGGCTCTCCCCCGTGTGCTGTGTATGAGTGTGTAAATTTATTTGAGGCATATTTGTGTGTTTTTGACGTATTTTCCAGTTCGGTGGTTCAGCAATTAAAGTTGTATTTTTGCGAGCCCCGCAGTCCATCATACGGGCCGTAATTTTGCGTCTGTCACAAAGTCCAGGGGACTCACGTTGAGGTCTCATTTCAGCAAAGTCCCGCGTGTCTCGGGATGAGCGACCGCTAAGCACTTGGGGACTGGCTGACTATTTTGCAATGCTATGTGGACCGGCTACTTACCTTCCAGTAATCATGGGGACCAGTGCCTACCTTACTATCCTCATGGGTACCAGGGCCTACATCACAATGCTCATGGGGACTGGCTTCTTACCTTACAATGCTTATGTGAACCAGGGCCAACATTACAATGGTCTTGTGGACCAGGGCCAACATTACAATGCTCAAGGCGACCGGCTCCCTACCTTACAATGCTCATGGGGATAGGCTTCCTACCTTACAATGCTCATGGGGGCTGGCTGCCTACCTTACAATGCTCATGGGGACCGGCTCCCTACCTTACAATGCTCATGGGGGCCGGCTCCCTACCTTACAATGCTCATGGGGACCGGCTCCCTACCTTACAATGCTCATGGGGGCTGGCTGCCTACCTTACAATGCTCATGGGGACCGGCTCCCTACCTTACAATGCTCATGGGGGCCGGCTCCCTACCTTACAATGCTCATGGGGACCGGCTCCCTACCTTACAATGCTCATGGGAACTGGCTGCCTACCTTACAATACTAATACGGACCGGTTGCCTACATTACAATGCTGGCGGGGATCCTCTTTGAGATTCAGAACGTTTCTACATTCCAAATTTTCATTTAATGTACTGATTTGAATAGAGAATATTTTAACTGCAGATATGTTCATCAAAATCTAATATTATGACTTGTGGTAATGTGTCAGGAGCTCCTCACCCCTCTGAGAGCCAGCAGATAAAGTCTCACCGGTTTCGTCTGTTGCAGGAAGTTAACGTGTTGTGCTCTTCCCTTTTATTAATATTATCTTTTAAATGTAACATGCCAAAATAATCCTTAGAGCTATACGGGTTAAGTACAATGAAAAACACAATATTAACCAAAGTTGTTTGTTTATAATTAGACTGGATTGCACTATAGCACCAAGACCTTTTCTAAAGAAATTAAGAATATCACATACTACAAGAAAAACGTTACATATTAGAGTCTTTAGAACAACTTTCTAAATTAAAAATATTTTAAATGAATAGTTTTCTTTCTCTGAATGATGAATATCACAGGAAACCCTGGAAAGCCACCTATTTTGGGATTAATTGCATTATTTAGAAAAATATGTCATATCCCCTAAAGGTGGCATTTTTTTTTCACCTTTAATGGTTTTGAAGTGAAAAAAAAAAAGAATTGACTTAATCAGGGCAATGAATTTCTGAATAATTTTTTCCTGTTCTATGTGTCAGAGAGTTGTTCTGTCTAATATTTCTCACCTCTCACAATCCTTACACCTCTGACACCTGCTCATTATACTCTGCTGCTAATTATCTTAACGAAACATTAGAGTTTTCTGATATACAGTTGCCGTGCAAAGAATATTTTCAGGACAAATGCCTGCAACACACACTTTACAGTTAATTTTATTTTTTATTGCTACAACCTGCACACAAATCAAATTTACTACAAGCTGACAATGAGATTTAAATAGGTTCCTCCATTGTGAACATTAGGAAGCGTTGGCCTCCAAAGAAGCAGAGAAATAGAAACAAAAATGGCAGCTCCCACTGGCGCATAATAATTTATACGTTCAATTCAGATTCTTTTCTTTTTTTAACTTGTTAGAAATAGTTTGCTTTTTACCAAATATAGTCATTTATCCTGATTACATTAAGACTAAAGAGAAAAGGTTTAATATTGAAACATGTCATAATAATAATAATAATAATAATATCATTAATTTTCTAAGTTGTACAAATCTTAAGATGATGAATTCACGTCCTAAGTGTCCTGACCATCTCAGCAAAATTCTGCAACATGAGACCTGTCCTAATAGGCTAGGACACTACACTGCACATCCAGCACTACAGAGCCTGTGTCTATATATGCTGCAGAGGACAGACCCATGCAGGGACTATTTGTTTGAATTTAGACAGTAAAAACAGATAAAACATCATAAAATAAAGTTCATTAAAGTAAATAAATTCACAAGTATATCATATACCTATACTCATATGCCTTTAATAATTAATATTTTAAACTAGCGAATTGCCCGTCAAAAAATGACGGCAATGAAATTGTAAGTGAGCTAATGCTATTTGGTGTATAATAATAAAATAAATAATACATTAATAAAGTAATATACTTACCTATTTTCAAGTAATATATGCAGGAAGCATTGTGTTGAGGAGCTGACAATCTGTGTTGATGTTGCTGCAGCATCAGTGCTGTGGAGCTGCTGTGTAAGCGTCATGAATGTGTGCAGTGTAATAGTGTGCGTGCGCGAGACGAAACCGTTAGCGTAGTTGTGTACTTCTGCATTGTTCTAAAATGGCGGGTAATGTGTGGTATGCGTCTTAGCGGAATATCCGTAGCTGTTTTGTGGTGTTTTGCGTGTGTAGAGTGCTGTAGCCTCGTTTTCGTTTTGTTCGGCGGCCATGTTTTCTCTTGCTTAGAGAATTTTTTAGTGTCTAAACTCTTTTATTTTGAGTTAAATGAAGGTGTAAATTCATGTTTTGAGGTCCTGGATGCTTCCTCTTGCTCTAGGTAAGCTTTTTATGTATGTGCTGTGTGTATTTATTGTGTTTTCCATTTTTTCCTGTCCGTGGGTTGAAGCCGATTTTTGCGAGGTCGTAATGGGTGGTAACGTGTCTCGTATGGTGTTTGCGTTACGACGTAAAGTTTGGGTCGCAGTTGCTGGCATGGAGCGCGAATTATTTTATTTGTCTTCTGAAATGGTGGTAACATAACTTTCTACAAAATGTATCTCCAGATAAATCCAATTATTCTTTGAGGCTTATTTGTCAACCAATGAGAAAATGAACCTATTACTTCCCTAGAAGACAAGATGTAGTGGGATGTGAGGTAAAATATCACGGTCTAGAAGTCTAGGCTTCTGTGTTTACTAGGCCGAGAGTGCAAACGTTCACACTACATTAGGGCTGATTGCTTCATTTTCTCTCGGCCCACCATCGATCAGTTGACAGTATGAGACCCTGGGCAGGTTGGCGTATCATTGATGTGTAGGTAGCAGGTGAACATTTTGCGCTGGTACCAGGGGGGCTTTTGTGTTTATGAAGGCCTTGATTATGTCCTCGGCACCTGTGTGTTAGAGGTTAATGGAATGTGAAGCAAGAACACTTACGCGCCCAGGAAGAGTTGATTTATATATGATTCATGGTGGAAAAAGCTGTGAGATAGATGTATTCTGCAAATTAATTACCAGAATTCGCTTTTTATGCTGGAATTATGAGCGGGCATTAAAGGTGAAGGAGCGCAGATGTGAGGGTCACTACTGTATGGTGTCTGGGCTTAGGATTTATGTGCGTGTGCAGATGGCAATAACATTAATACAACTCCCATTATTTCTTGTGCCAAATGTAGACGACTGAACGACTGTGAATTAAAGCGGTTACTGGGAATAGGAGTGAAAATTACTATCGAGTTCAACTGTATGAGTGTGTATGTACAAATGTTCTGTCTTGTCTTATTGATCATCACATGTATGTGCAGATTTATGTTATCCATGTAACCCGAGTGCTACAGGATCTACAGATGCTCTACATATAAAATATTATAATAAAGACTATTCTGTACAGCCAATCGGAGAGGGACAATGACTCTCATGTGTGATACAGTAGGGTAAAAGAAACAAGATGGCGGCATGTAAGGCAATAGGCTCAAGCTGTGGAGGTGGCTGTATTCAGTAGATTGTGCAGTTGTGCAGATTAAGGATGGTGATAAGATTTTTTATACAGATGTATTTTTAGTGAGGTTTTGAAGGCTTTTAGGCAGGAAGACAGTCTAGTGAGCGAGGCCAGGAGTTCCATTGAATAGGTGCAGAGGAGGTGATAAGAGAGGAGGAAAGCAGAAGGTCATTAGCAGAGCGAAGAGGGCGGTTGGTGGAGAATTTTGAGACTAAAGCAGAGATATAAGGGGGTGCACTGGTAATGAGGGCATTATATGTTAGGGTCATGCTTTTATATTTCATTCTGGAGGCTATGGGAAGTGGAGTAACACTGAGCGGTGAGTATGGCGTCCAATATGGATTTGAAACTAATGTGTGATGGCAACGAGCAACTTGCAGTAGTCAAGGGGAAACATTTTGTTTGGTTTAATAACTACACTTTTTTGTATTTTCACCCCAGGATAATAAACATACCCCAACGGCTCTATTTTTTGTTCTTTTAAAGGAGAGTAGTTTCATAAAAAATGTATACAGTAGAAGAATGGTGTAACTTGCTGGAGGCCTGTTTCTTTGTACATCGATGTAATTACTTTATCACAGTGTTATGATTATGTTTTAATTGCTCTAGTGAACTTAATTGTTTGCTTATGTTCTCATTTGGTAAATGGACTAATTATAATTGCATGACATAGGTGATTGCAAACACGTGTTTGATGTTTGTTTATACATTATGTATACCTTTATTGAGGACCAAATTTGTATTTTTTTAAATTTAATTTATGTTTCAAACCTGTGAGAAAATGATGGGAGTTGCATAAATATAGCATTTACATCTCTTATTGGATACGTAAGTATATCTGTATATGCAGCTATGCAAATGATCCATGGGATCTGATAGACAGACTCCTTTCTCACTGTGCCAAATGGGTTATTATAACAAATAGTTCTATATGGCACACAGTTCACCAGTATATGGATATGGAAGATTACTGGATGTTACTAGGTATATAACATCCCTTTGTATCTACTTTTATGTACTTTATTTTATTAAGAAGGGTTTATAAGCTCTGTTTTTACTGCTTAAAATCAAACAAATTTTCCCTGTATGAGCCTGCCCTCTGCAGTGTATGTAGACACAGACTCTGTAGGCCTAAATGTGCAGTGTAGTGTTCTAGCCTATCAGGGACCATGTCTCCGTAGTACGGTGCCGAATGTTTCTGTCTTCATGAGCTTTAGAGAGCAGACCCAAGCAGGGACTATTTGTTTTATTTTCGTCTGTAAATGCACTTCTTAATAAAATAAAGTACATAAAGGTAAATAGATAAATAGGGATATTATATACCTAGTACCATTAAGGAACCTTCCATATCCCTTTAAATTCCCACATATCCCTGGGTTTCCATGATGGATATGCCATGTATTTCCATGCTATATGATATGTTCTGTATGACATCCATTCACGTGTTTATCTGCGTTCGCTCCCAATGGCGGCTTGCAGGTGCAGCACCTGATCCCTCTGCAGCGCGACACATCCCGTGGCCTCTTTCCTGTGATTAATAGCCCTCTCTCCTCTCTTGTCCTTATCAGCAGCACAACTCCTGTGTCCCACTTAACTCGTGGCGCAGCGCGCTTGTGTGCTTACCATATCAAACCCTCTGTGCTTGGGCTGTTCCTCCCATTGCAATTAATTCATGACAATACCAAACTGGGAAAAAAGGGGTTAAATCTTAATATCACAACATTAAAAATTGTGTAAAATCGTTTGGATTCAGCTTTGTACATGCAAATAATCAGACATTATTAAAGGGCATGGGTGTAGGAACTGGGGGGATGTTAAGTGTTCTGTGTATCAAGTGAGCTGTACCCCCCCTGTCACCCCAACAGGAAGTTGATTTCATTATAATAGCATTACAGATTTGTTATACATTGTACTAGCAGTTTTTCTATGCAGTATATCATTTCTGAAATATTTAGAAATGATTTTTCGGCCCCTGTATGCTAATGTGCGGCTTAGAGTACATGATAAGGGTGGGGGAGACCAGATAGACTGCCAGATAACACTGGGGCCACTACAGAGACCGACAAGCAGACTGTAAAATCGGTAATAATAATAATAACTGTAATCCTAATTAGCACATCAAAGTGGCTAATTAATATGTGAGATGTTTATTTGTATAAAAATGCAACAGCCACAATTGTTTTTACTCATTGAAACCTTCCAAACAGCCCCTGTATTGCTCAAATATGTACTAACCAATCACAGGATGTCTCTGTATCAATTCAGCAACATAATGCTGAGACGTGGTCTGTGATTGGCTGCAGGTGCTGGACCTTTTTCTGGGACTATTTGGAAAGTTATAATGAGTAAAAACAGAGCTTTTGTTCATAAAATGATTTTTAGATGCAAACACATTAATATTAAAGCAGGAACCTTACATACGTCACTGCGGGGTAGTAGAAGGGACGCGCCCAGATTAGCCCCTGACTCATCTGTACCCCAGATCTTACAGTAAGTGGGACCCCTCCTCAAGCTCCGATTAATGACTCTGCTGGCTCGCATTATAATTTGTCCCATTGTACTTCTAAAGATTAATTCAACAATCAGGAATCCCTTTCGGGTCTCAGCGTGCCAATCACGCCGTGTCCCAGTGCGCAGTCTGGAGCGGCGCGGGGAGGGAAGGATTATATAGCTTGGGGTGGAAGGGATTTTATTTGCTTTCTCAAGATGTGGTAACCAGATGTAGGACAGAAAGCTATTACTTTATATACAAGGGAATTTAACCCTGGGGTTGCTATAGTTGCCAATTTAGCACCGAATATATATAGTTATTTTATTTTGCAGGTTGCATCATGTGTTTTCTTTTCTAAAATGAATGTCCCAGAGCAGAATAAACAGATTTGAGTGAATAATATATTTGGGGGAGCTGTGTTAGTTAGCCAATGTGCATGAATATAGGTGAATATATGAGTAATACTTGTCCGCCAATAAGATTCAGGCACAGATAGGCAAGGGATATGGAAGGTACCTGGATGTTACTAGGTGTATAATATTATTATCATTATATTCTGTACTGTATATAGATAAATACACAGGTATATATAATATACCTGTCTATCTATTACTTTATGTACTTATTAAGAAGTGCTTATAAGCTCTGTTTTTAACTCAAAATACTACCTGCTTGGACTGCCCTCTATAGCTTATGAAGACACAGACTCTGCTGTAATCAGTGGCCATCTCTTAGCAACATTCTGCACCATGCTGCTGATAAATGGGCACTGATTGGCGAATTTGAAGCACTGCACTTCAGAGTCTGTGTATTCACGAGCTACATGAGCTGCAGAGGGCAGACCCATACAGTGACTATTTGTTTGATTTTAGGCAGTAAAAACAGAGCTTGTAAGCACTTCTTAATAAAATAAAGTCCATACAAGTAAATAGATATACAGGGATATTATATACCTAGTAACATCCAAGGACCTGCCATACCCCTTTAAATAAACATGACATTTTTTGCAAAGTATTAGCGAGATTAATTCGTTATACTGTAACACAAGCCCCGATGCCTGGGATGGGCGTGCATATTAAAATGCCCCTTAAGCTAAGTAATTAGACAGTAATTTATCTGATATGAACAAATTAAGAGATATCATTCTTTAATTATGGAGTTTCAGCCCTAGTATCAGTGCTAGTGTCAGACGCCCTGGCAGATGTGCATGGTAGGTGTTTGGGGGCAGACTCCCCGGCAGATGTGTACAGTAGGTGTTTGGGGGCAGACTCCCCGGCAGATGTGTACGGTAGGTGTTTGGGGGCAGACGCCCCGGCAGATGTGCACGGTAGGTGTTTGGGGGCAGCCGCCCCGGCAGATGTGTACGGTAGGTGTTTGGGGGCAGACGCCCCGGCAGATGTGCACGGTAGGTGTTTGGGGGCAGACTCCCCGGCAGATGTGTACGGTAGGTGTTTGGGGGCAGCCGCCCGGCAGATGTGTACGGTAGTTGTTTGGGGCAGGCGCCCGGCAGATATGCACGGTAGTTGTTTGGGGGCAGCCGCCCGGGCAGATGTGTACGGTAGGTGTTTGGAGCAGACTCCCCGGCAGATGTGTACGGTAGGTGTTTGGAGCAGACTCCCCGGCAGATGTGCACAGTAGGTGTTTGGGGGCAGACTCCCCAGCAGATGTGTACGGTAGGTGTTTGGGGGCAGACTCCCCGGCAGATGTGCACGGTAGGTGTTTGGGGGCAGACTCCCCAGCAGATGTGCACGGTAGGTGTTTGGGGGCAGACTCCCAGGCAGATGTGTACGGTAGGTGTTTGGCGGCAGACTCCCCGGCAGATGTGTACGGTAGGTGTTTGGGGGCAGACTCCCCAGCAGATGTGTACGGTAGGTGTTTGGGGGCAGACTCCCCGGCAGATGTGCACGGTACTCAAGTCAGACAAGAAGAAAGTGTTCTATATGCAATCGGAGTTCTGTTTTGCTGTAAAAGTACCTTTATGCTCATGGCTTATATTGTTAGTTTGTCACATGATCACTAACAGGTTAGGTTGTTGGTCCATTGACGATGTCCCTGCATTGTGGCCCCTGCTGTATGTAGCTCATTGGATTCCCACCACCCTAAGCACTTGTGGAGTCCTCCTTGTAGAGATACCCGGATACTCTCCATTCCAACCATTCCCCGGCTCCTTCATATAAATCAGTTTCCGTAGCTTTCTGGCAGTCTGGACTAGAGGCAGCGATTGCCAACTGTCGCTGGCTGGGAACCAGATCTCATATTTCGGACTGCTGACAAGAAGGGCAGCCGAGACATGAGCAGCCAGGAAGCAGATTGCTACTGAGTTGGGTCAGACATCACATTTGGCAGAGACTGCTTAGAAAGACTTTAGTGAAGGCATCATGGCCCTCTAGAAGGTTTTGTGTGGGATGATCCACAGGGATTAGTTGGTGGAATGACTGGTATCCTGGTCTATTATACTCGTGGGAGCTCTAACTGACATTCAATACCAACTGTTGGAGCCAAAGCATAGCATGGAAAGTAAGACTGAGGGACTTCATACGTATAGAAGACTTGCCATTCCGAGGTTTAAAATACTGGATAGAACAACTGCTATTCATAGAAACAGGGGTGGATCTATCGCCATGGAGGCGATGCAATGCACCGGACCCCTCTTCTGCAGGGGCCCCATGGCGATCTAATCACTTTTTTCTGTATCGCAAGTTTTTTTCATGTGTAAAATATCTAGAAATTTAGAATATAGTTAGAATATATACAGCAATTATTTCACATATGGTGGGCTAAGAGTGATAGAAGCCCTCCACCGTACAAAGTACAGTAGTACAAATAAGGAATAGTACATTAGTGATTCTATTTGAATGTCTAAAAATAAGTTGACAAAAACGTATTTCCTGCTCAAATTTCTCAGAAATACAGTATATGCACTGCAGTCTGGGAAAACTGGGCGGGACATGCAAATGAGGCCACATAATGCACCATCACTCCACTACAAACCATTTTAAACAAACTCCTTTTAAGCATATGCTTACTGTATTTCACAGTTTTAGGCATAGCAACGGATGGATTTTTCACAAACCAGGTCACTTAACCACATACAGCACTGTTTCACGGTTTTTAGACATTCAAATAGAATCACTAATGTACTATTCCTTATTTGTACTACTATATATATATGTAAACACAAAAAAAAATCTGGACCTTCCTTCCACTAGTCATTTAAACATACTTATTTTGCTTTAAGATTCCGATTTCTAGTTGATTTCACAGAGAAAAAAGTGTTTTAGCTTTTGTGTGACCCCTTGAGCAACGTCCAGCTTAGATTTCTTACCCTGTGAGAGGACTCATCACAGAACATAAGAACATGACAGCTTCTTGTGAGGCGACTTCTATTGTCCGGGCTTAAGCGCTGTGTGGAAAATGAGACATTTTATCTGAATGTGTAATTTGCCGACTTACAATAAATGAACGGACAGAACAGGCCCGAAGCTGTTGGGGGAAAATAATCATAATATTTATTTATTTGTTTGCTTTTATGTAAGATTTGATGCTGGTGAATCGCATGTGAGACCTGAGCAATTAAATCTGGGATGTGCAAGCCTGGAGATGTCTAGTAAAGTGATTGCAGGCAAAATAATACAGGAATAAATCATGAGAGGTTAAAATCAGAATATGTGTATTGTACGGGGATCGGATGTTATTATAAAGGATTTTCTGTTTAAGGAAAGACAATTCTTCCTGATTTGGACACACATGGGTTAAAGGACCACCATACAATGAAAAATATACATACATTTGAAAACCTTTTGTCTAACTAAGAACATAATTATTCGGGAAAACATAGAAAAAAATTAAGTTTGAAGCATCTGCTGGACCCTGGAGGTCACTATGATAATTTGGTGGAAGTTTTGTGCGTGAGAGGGGTGTTTACATTTCTTGAGAGCAGTTTGTGCATCTATTGATGCACCGTCTGGCTTCTTGGCCTGTGAGAGGGAAGGAGTGTGCTTATCCAGTTATTATAAAAAATCGGGCCCTACATTTGGAGTGCGCATTAGAATCGATGGCGCACTAGATTCAATGTTTTAACCCCTTCTTCTGGGTTAAAATGTCAAATCTATTGCGCCATCGATAGCATTAGCGGTAATGGCAAAAAGGAAATCACAGACCAGGACATATCGGTATGCATTGCGACACCAGCATCTCAACGGCTCTCTAGCGTGGGTGACTGAGGCTCTCAGTGGCTCCTCAAAGACCGGCATTAAGAACATGCAATATGATCATATTGTTGTACAGAAGTGTCATTTATAATAAAACTACCATAAATTGGTACCATAAACTCACTGTTCGGTACTTCTTGCTCATTGGATTCATGGGTACCAAATTTGGAGTGTGCATTATATTCGATATACAGTAATAATAATAATAATAGTTTTTAACAAAAAAAAAAACATATGACGTTTTTTCCCACAAACAATTTTTAATCCAAGTAGTACTGAGGGGATTATCCCATAATTATGATGTGTTTATAATGATATCAAGCAATATATTATATGTAATATATTGCACTAAATGTAATATATTGTATGTAAACCAGCAGAGTGGTTCTGAATAGATCTGAAGGCTCTCTGGCCAACCGTTCCTTTAATAAGGCCTTTACAAGCCCCCGCTCTGCACAATTAATTATCCCCAATATTTGCATAACCAGGCTGCAAATGGCACCTTCTCGTCTCAATGCGCGGCAGAGTCTACTTGACCTTTCAATGTCACTCTGCTGCTTCCAGTCATTACAGGCTTGTTATGGATATAAGGAACAGTTAGTTCTGGATTTTATTAGTATTATACACAGAAAAATAGACTTGGACGCAGATAAGAACATACAGGTCCATTTAGTTGGAGCATTCAAGATGCAAATAAATAGAAACACGCACTACAACACCATTGCATATTAAAGATAAAATCAAAGTTGCTCATTTTTTCTTTTAAATAGCATTGCCATTATAAATATAGGTCTTCAAATCTATATAATATAACTATGAGACAACAGAGGGACTTTAAGTCATTGAGAAGACCCCATAGCTCTTCTTATGATATGAGGAATATTGAGAAATAAAAAAGCACTACGGTCATATATTTAAAAAATATTCTGTGACGAACGACATGAAAATAGGCAAAATGTTATATATATATAAGATTCATACAGTATAGTTTATGGGAATGTTTGAAGAAATGTTATAGACAAGGAAACTCCAGGAGAAAAGTCGGATCAATTAGCAATCCAATAATACAGGGACCAGAGCAGATGTAACAAGGTTGAACTTGATGGACTAAACTTCCTTTTTCACCCCGATTACTATGTTACTACAGTATATTAAAACGTTTAGAAAGTTGGCGACTGTATGCCCAGCACAGGATCCATCTACTTCAGGCTAGTAATGCACATCTGGCTGTGTACAGTATATATGGAAATTAAATTATACACATCTTTATAAAAATAGCTGCGGGAAATACAGAGATGATTTATAGAAACAATGTTTGTGTCCCCAGCGGGAAACTGGAAATTAAAGATAATAAGTTACATTGTTACATAGTAATTGAGGTTGAAAAAATATTTTAAGTCCGTCAAGTTCAACCTTGTTAGATCTCCTCTGATCTGCAATATGCAGATTTATTGTTAATTGTTCCAGAGGAAGCAAATAGAGAAAAAAAAACATTGAAACTTTGCCAATTGTCTCAAAAGGGGAAAAGAAAAAAAAATTCCTTCCTGACCCCAGATACTGCCGATCAGACTCCTCCCTGGACCAATTATCTCTAATTATCCAGGATAACCCTGAATGCCCTTTTTATTTAAAAACATATCCAACCCCTTTTTAAAGTTATCTGTTGAATCCGCTGTCACCACCTCATTTGGTAGAGACTTCCACAGATTATCCACCCTTATTGTTAAGAACCCTTTTCTTTCTTTAAGGTGAAATCCTTTTACTTCTAATCTCAAGGGATTTCCTCTTGTCAGGTGAAAACCTCTTGGCACAAAACGCTCACATGAGAAAAGCCTTGTATTGACCCTGGATGTATTTATAGAAGGTAATCATATCCCCTCTTAGATGCCTTTTTTTTCTATGGAAAATACATTTAAATAATAACTTAGCCCCTCCATTCCCCTTATTAGCTTTGTTGCCCTTCTCTGTACCTTTTCCAGCTCTAAAATTTACTTTTTATGAAGTGGTGCCCAAAATTGTCCTCCATGCTCCAAATGAGGGCGTACTAGAGATTTGTATAGTGGCAGAATTATATTTGCTAACCTGGCTTCTATACCCTTCTTAATACATGCTAATATTTTATTTGCCTTTGCAGCTGCTGCTTGGCTTTGAGCACTGTTACCTAGGTGGTTGTCCACAAATACTCACAAATCCCTTTCAATATCTGATACACCTAGATTTGCTCCATTAAGATTATAAATTGCATGGCTATTTTTCCTTCCCAGATGCATAACTTTACATTTATTTGTATTAAATCTCATCTGCCATTTAGATGCCCATTCCTCAATTTTATGTAAATCCCTTTGGAGGGAAAGCACATCACTATCTGATTTAATTACCTTGCACAACTTTGTGTCATCAGTCAAAATGGAGACACCACACTCCAATCCTACCTCTAAGTCATTAATAAATATGTTAAAAGGGAGAGGACCTAATACTGAGCCCTGAGGAACCCCACTTACCACATTAGTCCAATCTGAGTATGTTCCATTTACAACAACCCTTTGCTTCCTGTCTTTTAGCCAGCTCTCGATCCATGAGCAGATATTTACTGCAATTCCTGTACCCCTTAGTTTGCTCACTAGTCTTCCATGTGGCATTTGTAAAAAACAAAAAGACTTATTTTGATCCAGGTTCCTACTAAACTCTTCATAGAAACTACCATCAGGTTTGTTTGACATGACCTATCCCTCATAAATCCGTGTTGATTACTACTTATAATGTTGTTTAAATAGAAATATTCTTATATATTATCTATGCCAGGTTCATTACGGTTCAAAGTGGCACAATAGGGCTGCAATACACTGTACAGGAATCCATTTTGTGTTTGTTACATTACTCCTCAGAGTTAGATCCTGAGGTTGTGTGTTTTGTCTAGCATTGGCCCAGAAGCAGACCCTTGGCATCATTCACTGCAACAACAGCTCTCCTGAAATGTAAACACCTTCCTCACACACACAACTTCCACCAATGTATCATGGATCTCTCCAGGGTCCTACAGAGGAATCAAAATGTATTTATTTTTTATTAAGAACTAGCTCTTTAATTATCAGCTTTTTTTTCATTGTGTGGTGGTCCTTTAAAAATAATTTAATGTTCATGATAATTTTATTTTGTTACATAGTTGACAAATCTGCGAGGTTTCTGATAAAATATAGTGGTCCTTAATGTTAGGATAGCTGGATATTACGTTGACCTTTAAATAACACCCCAGTAGACCCTGGAGACTGAGATCTCTGTCCAGTACACTGACTATACTAGTACTGAGTACCCCAACTATTGTGCATCAGACTGGCTAATTCCCATTACCCCCTTGTCCTGGAGCACAGCAGGCTCATCCATGCAGCAGTAATACCCCAGTACACACAATGGAGCCACATGTGCACAGTCGGGATGGAGGTCCACCTCACTGTAATCACAGCACAATACCCCGGCCCCATTTACATGAGATATACACCGGAGCCCAGGCCAAGCCACATTCATCTTCATCAGCCACCCCGGCCCTCACTTAACCTCACAAGTAATCAGAGGTCAATGGGATCAAGTGCAGATTACGGGGTTTATGCATCAAAGAGCAGAATTTAAACCTTTTCACTTCATAAATCATAATGTGTTTTAGGGTATTTATAAAATATACTCCTTTATTTTTTTGCATTGATCTGTATCATTTGCCATAGGAAATCAAACCACTGACAGGTATTTTCAGGGTTAATTTATAAAGTATTAAAATATTGTTTTATGTACAATTTTGTGCCAGTCCCTTGGAAACGAGCTCTACGTACATTTGATTCTAAGCTCAAAAACAGGGCCTCCATTCTTTATAAGGTGTTCATTTTGTTTTTGCCATGTACTCAACCATTGTACGGCGCTACGGAATATGTTGGCGCAATATAAATAATAATAATAATGTATTAAAGCCTTGATACGTTTTATTAAACATACAGTACTTGTTCATGGTTGTACACTCTTATATTTAACAATACATACATGAAAACTACTATAGTTGTGCATTTAAAAGGACACACAATAATTTCTTAAGCAATAAATAATAATGAAGATATTGTGAATAAAGTCAAGTATACTTGTGCATAAATGTAAAAAAACCAAACGGATAACGTTCCCTAACATCAAACAGCAATATTTTGTTATACAACTCACTAAATTTTGTATTACATTCACCAAGGTGCTAGTCGTGCAGAAAGTATATTTACACTGATATATATATTTATACTAGGAAATTGCCTGTCAAAAATGATGGGAATAAAATTGTAAGGCTGGCAATGCAGTTTGCCACAAAATGTGAGGCTTTTTCTCATCTGAGCACATTCAGAGCCAAGTCCTGCGTGTCTTGGGATGAGCGCCAGCTAAGTCCAGAGTGTCCACCCCTGCAATGAGCGCCTTCAGCTCTCATTGCAGCCTAAGTCTTGTGTGACTCAACTACTCGCCTCGGTTTACGAGGCTTGCGGTTGTGGCCCTATGGGCCACAAACGGCTTGACTCGATTTGCAAGGCTCGCAAATTGTGACAACAACTCGCAGTATGACAGATATATATGTGATAATGGCTATGGATTGAAGAGTGAGGCATTTGCATGTCCCAGCTCAGCTTCCCAGAATGCAGTGTAATAACTTTTTTTCTCGGAATTCTGAGCTGGAAGCAGGTTTTTAAACTTGTTTTAGACATTCAAATGTGAACACAGATGTACTATTTATTTACTGTACCTTTGCGGCTTCTGTCGCTCTTTTGCCCACCATATTATAAATGATTGTTGTGGTGAACTATATTAGTAAATAAATAGTACATTGGGGTTAACATTTGAATCTATAAAAAAAGTTTCAGAATTCCGAGATATACAGTTATTTCACTGCATTCTGGGCAGGGACATGCAAATGTGCCCACGTAGTATTTGCTCTTGTAATCCAAAACCATTTTAAACATGGCTTCTTTTAAGCATATGCATGCTGTATTCTACATCTTCAAGCAAAGCTCAGGATAGATTATACACAAGCCAGGAAGCCTACCCATGTGCAGCTATTTCAAGGTTACTGCCTCTCACCAGCATGGGGCCATATATATATATGAAAAACTAGTACTCTGCATTTAAGATATAATTAGTCAGAATAGGGTTCTCTGGTGGTCCAGTGGTTAGGATTTGATGCCTTCACCACTGTGACCTGGGTTCAATTTCAGTCAGGGTATCAAGTGGTCACACTACTGTGATGCCATGCAGGGTTGGGTATGCTCAGTACTTGGATGAGAGACCACCTAGGAATACTAGGAGCTACAGTATGTGCATTTTCAATGTTTAATTCAATATATATAAATGTTCAGCTCTATAGCAATCTGCACCAAGAAGTATTTCAAGGACCTTATGGTATTGTTCCATGGCTGGCACCATCCTGTCTCATTACAACCCTCATATTACCAAGACCCAAGATGGATTCCAGCACATATTGCAGTGAGATCCTGGCTGCTTCACCTCTTTCCTCCGCACATTCTTAAGTGACCCTCACATTCGGTGTCCTGACGCACGCTCCAAATACCAAGTGTTAAAATAACTGAGGAAGAACACGGGGTCGGGCTGCGAGGATCCCATGAGGAAGCACATTGTAGTCTCTTAACACCTATAATCGGCATCTCCTGTATTTCTCCAGTCTTTGAGTCCCAATGGAGACAACTTGCTATGTGAGTGTCACCAGCGCAGGCAGCTGGAAAAGACCTAAGACGTCTTCACACTCACACTGAGACTTATTAAAGATTTCCAGCATCTACTAAACAAATCCAAAATACATCCTTGGATAGTCTGAGACATTTTAAATACATTATAGGGACACTGACAGATAACACTGTAACATCATGTATGAATAAAGCGTGATTCTGTGCCTTATACATTTACAAGGAAGTGACATCTTATAAGTAACTCATTGAATCACTTCATTGTTAAGCTGAAACTTTAAAAGCATAGCTCATCTTTTTGTGTGCAGATAACTAAACTGAAGACAATGTACCCATTGCAGTAACTAATGGCGCCGATCTCTTATTAACTAAACATATGAATCTTGGTTTGTAGGTGGATCAGAAAGGCTGAATTAAAATATTCAACTAATAAAGTACTTGTTATTACCTATAATTTTATATATTATCTATAAATTATACCAGAACTAGAACCTCCTCTGTGTCACCACTGTTTCACCTGACACTCTACAAGAACAGGGAAGATGTCGCATGTAACCGTTATATTCATATTAATAATTTATTTTGTAATTCTAATACAAGTTTATTTGATTTAACACTGATTTTGATAAAATAATAAATATAATCTTTACTATAGTGCTCAACTTTTTTTTTAGATTGTCTTTGGACTAAATGTCTTTAGAAAGCAAAAAAAAACAGCTTTTACATTTTAAAATGTTATATGCAATTACTCTCTACTGTTGGGCTCCATTCTCTTTTCTGACATTATACCGTCTGATACTTTCTGAGGAGGGTGTGTCTTTATAAACAAATGTGCTTTACAATAGTCATTTTGATAGCAACCACAGCTTTAGATGCCAAATTTTGCAAATTGAAACTTTCTCTGTATTCAAATGGTCCTCCTCCATCAGGGAGTTGATCAGCAGAAACCAAAATGGCCTATTGCACAACAGCACAATTGCATAAAAAGCTTATAAATTAGAGGCTGTATTATATACTAATATTCTATAAGTATATTGCTTTTGTCAATTGCAGTTCTTTAATATATAAATATAAGAACACAGTGGGCCTTTAAATGTCTGGTTTCAATACCCATTTTATTTTATCCTGGGCATCTTTTTTTTAATTTGCATCTAGAACAGAAGGAGCAAATATAAAATGGAGATAAGGGAGTATCCGGCTCCTTATGGGGGTTTGGATACGTCCCCTGCACTGAGTGGGATCATTGCAGTTTTATTACAAACAGCATCAGCTGCAGATCACAGAGCTGGAAAAGCAGTTAATACAGAAGCAGGAGGCATCCGTCTTCAGCAGTGATTGGGGCAGGGGGCACGTGTGGGGGCTGTGATAGAGTCCAAACACAGGGAACCGACACATGCAAAGGAAAATAACAAGTAAAATAGGGAAAACTTAATTTTCTGCAAGAGCAGCCCTCCTGAAGACTGAGACACAAACCAAGTGGGGGCTTGTCAAGGATGGAGATTGCATTAAGGTGCACTCTGTTTATATATAGTTTTATATTATACAGATACTGGATGTTTTGTCTTTGGCTCTATCTCCTTCCAGTGCTTATCTCCATTATCATCACGTGTCCTTCTCTTTCTTTCCATGGCTGTATCTTTGCTCCTCTACCCTTCACATTATTGTCTTTCTCCATCTTTCCATGGCTGTATCTTTCCTTCTCTATCCTTTACATGACTGTCCTTCTCTTTCTTTCCATGGCTGTATCTTTACTCCTCTATCCATCACATGACTGCCTTTCTCCATCTTTCCATGGCTGTATCTTTCCTTCTCTATCCTTTACATGACTGTTCTTCTCTTTCTTTCCATGGCTGTATCTTTACTCCTCTATCCATCACATGACTGCCTTTCTCCATCTTTCCATGGCTGTATCTTTCCATCTCTATCCTTTACATGACTGCCTTTCTCCATCTTTCCATGGCTGTATCTTTCCTTCTCTATCCTTTACATGACTGTCTTTCTCCATCTTTCCATGGCTGTATCTTTACTCCTCTATCCATCACATGACTGCCTTTCTCCATCTTTCCATGGCTGTATCTTTCCATCTCTATCCTTTACATGACTGCCTTTCTCCATCTTTCCATGGCTGTATCTTTCCTTCTCTATCCTTTACATGACTGTCTTTCTCCATCTTTCCATGGCTGTATCTTTCCTTCTCTATCCATCACACGATTGTCTTTCTCCATCTTTCCATGGCTGTATCTTTCCTCCTTCATCCATCCCATGACCACTTTTCTCCATCTTTCCATGGCTGTATCTTTGCTCCGTTATCCTTCACAAAACTGTCTCATGGCTGCATCTTTCCTCCTCCATCTGTCACATGTCTCCTCCTTTCCCTGACTGTCTACCTTTGTCTTGTTATGTCTCTGTCTCTGTTTTCCCTTTCCTAGCTCTGTCCTCCCTTCATTTTCCAGTCTATTTTCTCCATACCTCGCTGTCTGTTTCTTCCCTTTACAACTTTCTTACTGCTTTCTTCATATTCATATACAGGGGAAGTCTCTCTTTTGGAGAAATAGTCCTTTCTTGTATGTATGGCTCCCTTCTTACTTCATATGACTGTCACTCTTGTCCTTTCTGTCTCCCTCCTTACTTCCTATCACTGTCTCTTCTCTTCTTTCCTTTGGCTGTCTCTCCTTACTTCATGTGACTGTCACTCTTGTCCTTTCTGTCTCCCTCCTTACTTCCTATCACTGTCTCTTCTCTTCTTTCCTTTGGCTGTCTCTCCTTACTTCATGTGACTGTCACTCTTGTCCTTTCTGTCTCCCTCCTTACTTCCTATCACTGTCTCTTCTCTTCTTTCCTTTGGCTGTCTCTCCTTACTTCATATGACTGTCACTCTTGTCCTTTCTGTCGCCCTCCTTACTTCCTATCACTGTCTCTTCTCTTCTTTCCTTTGGCTGTCTCTCCTTACTTCATGTGACTGTCACTCTTGTCCTTTCTGTCTCCCTCCTTACTTCCTATCACTGTCTCTTCTCTTCTTTCCCTTGGCTGTCTCTCCTTACTTCATGTGACTGTCTCTTCCATCTTTTCCCTGAATGTCTCCCTCCTCGCCGCACCTATAAGTTCTGACAATTATGCCGAGGTATTGTATATCAGACATATCAATGTATTTTGGATGTGGATACATTGGGCTACTTTCGAGATAAGAGTTTTCTCTTTAGTGACCAAATCCGTTCAAATTCCACTGCTGTTCTACTGAGCCTTTTTCAGGCTGGACAAATCTCTCTAAAATAGCATAGTGGTTTCTCTCGCCTTAATGCATATAGGCCACGTAATCCCTAGTAACTTGAACACAGAAAGCAGCATATTATTATTATCTGCCCTTCCACTGGTATCGGCCTCTATGTCTGTCAATGACAAGAGTAACACAAATAAGCTTTATAGGTTCCTACAAGGTGACAAATCTCCGGAGGGTATTATCCTATTAATAGCGCCAATGTTCTAAACATTATTAGAATGAATTAACGAAAGAGAAGAAAATTCTAGCGCACCATTTAATAGGGCCATTATCATCGCGCTGACTGCTAGTGAAATAGGTCATTCAGCCAAAATGAGGTTTCTGTTAATATTTTTCTTTAACCCTCTGACTTGTCAGATCATTTATATGACCGCATATTAAACTGTTTAATCTGTGTCTTGACAGGACGCCGAGCTGATATTTACACGTGTTTAACCCTTTGGCCCATTGGTCACAATTTACCCCAATTCACTAAATCTTATCTTATTTTCTACTGATGAAGCTTTTTTACATTATGTTATATCAGGCACCTTTTTTAGTCATATATTTATTTGAGGTACATTTTCACTGTATGCTAAGTCTCCGTTATATCATCATCTACTGCAACTGCCATCTTGTGTTGCCGCTTGTTATATTAGGCTTGAGGCCTAGATTGAGCTAGACCGTTTATTTAGTTTCTGTTTATATATAAAGAAAAAACAACAACCCACCCCCTCAAAAAAATAAACAAACAAACAACAAAAAAAACCACAATATTTTAATCAACATTTTCCACATATTTCCACACGTTTATTATTATTGCCTAGTGGGGACAATTACCTTATGTCACTAAATATTGTGTTTTTCTTTATGGCTGAGTTTGCATTCAGTACATATTGTAATCTCTGATACCCTTTTTTGGATTTAGTCCTATCTTTATTTGTGAGATAACATTTTACTGCATGCTAAGTCTCAGTGTATGTGGCAGCCATTAATATCATGTACTGCAACTGCCATCTTGTATTGCAGCTAGTTGTATTAGGCTTGAGGCCTAGATTTCATTGAGCTGGACAGTTTTTATTTAGTTTTGGTTTATATAGAAGGGGGGAAAAAAGTTAATGGAATACATATTCATAAAGTTTTGTGAAATGTACTTGTGTTTATCATTATGGAAGAGTGTTCATAATTACCTCATGCAACTAAATGTTCCGTTTTCCGTTGCAGTCAGTGAGTATTTTAGTCTACAATACATCAGATATTCTTTGGATTTAGTCCTATCTTTATTTGTGAGGTAAAATGTCACTGCATGCTAAGTTTCCCTCTATGTATGTGGCAGCCATTAATAGTATGTACTGCAACTGCGATCTTGATGCTTGTTGCAATAGGCTTGGGGCCTACATTTCCTTGAGCTGAACAGCTTATTTAGTTTCTGGTTCTGGTCATAATTTCCTCATGTCATTAGATGTTTTTTTACTCTTTGCAGTCAGTATTTTATTATCCAATACATAGACCTTCTTTGGATTTAATAATATCTTTATTTGTGAGGTAAAATTTCACTGCATGCTAAGTTTCACTCTATGTATGTGGCAGCCATTAATAGTATGTTGTATTGATGTATTTATGCTTGTTGCAGTAGGCTTGGGGCCTAGATTTCCTTGAGCTGAACAGCTGGTTCTGGTCATAATGTCCTCATGTCATTAGATGTTTTGTTACTCTTTTCAGTCAGTATTTTATTATCCAATACATAGACCTTCTTTGGATTTAATAATATCTTTATTTGTGAGGTAAATTTTCATGTATGCTAAGTCTCAGTCTATGTATGTGGCAGCCATTAATATCATGTACTACAACTGCCTTCTTGTATTACTGCTAGTTGTATTAGGCCTGAGACCTAGATTTTCTTGGGCTTATCCGTTTATTTGTTCTGTTTATATACAAATACAAAGAAAACAAACAAGAAAGCAAGTATTGTAATCTCTAAGACACCAGGCCTTCTTTGGATTTAGTCACAACTTTATTCGTAAGTTATGTGATGAACAAATGACACCGCCATCTTGAATTTCAGTCAGCGATATCCATGAAGTACTTTAGCTTCTAGTTATGAAAGAATGAGATCAATGCACTAGGAAATATTCATGTTTTCCTCGTATATGAAGGTGGATACAATACTTTAGCTTCTTCTTCTACATTTAAGACTTTGCATTGTATCTTCTTCATTCTAGTTGTTTTGCAGCATACATTAATTAATGATCTGTACTTTTGTTTTTAACTGGTGTTGCAAAATTACATATTCCTGGCAAGAGCCGCCATGTCTTGATCTCTCCAGGAATCTGCATAGTGCGCAGTCAGACGTTTTATCATTTTGTATTCCTAGACTCAGACCTTTTTATAACGGAGCAGGCAGTGCGCCTGTCATTCCCACCGCCGTGCGGCTGAGTAATGGTGTAGGGAAACAGCTGGAGGAACGGTAGCTATCAAAAATGCCGTGTAATGGTTTGGTGAGTCTTCGAAAACAAGACAAATAGTGACAGCAGCCTGAGCTCGGGCCTGAAAAGCACGCTCGGAAGGGCCTGTGCAAAGTGATGCTAATGTGGTAATTGCAAGCAGTTTGATTCTTCTAAGCTGACTCTTTAATGATTCATGTTTCACAGGAGAGCTGCTTGCACAAGAAGATACAAACCGCCATTCAAGGGGAAAAACAGACTTGAGCACGGGGCCATCACTTACAGGTGCCAGGCCTCTGGGATGTAAAATCAAGTAGCGGGGTAATGTTACTCATCTCAAGTCTATTAATCACAACAAATATACAGAACAAGTTTAAATGAGCTTATTTGGCTACCGTGACATCATATAAGTACCCTATTTTGCTTGTAGTTTTCCTCACTACTGGCATGGTCACTTGGGAAGAATGAGAGGATCTTGGATGCAGATAAATCTATTCCATTCTGACTGACACAATTGTGTGACTCTTGTCAGTAGTATTAAATGGAAGTGTAACATACACTAGGATAGCCCTTTGTCCCATAAGACTGATTGAAATCCACTATAGAAATCTGCTAAAAGGATTTTATTACCCCGGTCTAACAAATATCTTACACATGTCTTCACAAATATGTGAAGTTTTTCTCAAACTTGTCTTTACTACTGATTTAGTCACTTAGGAAGAATGGGAGGAATCTTAGATGCAGATTCTGTGCATGTATATTCCATTATGTTGAAAGGCTGACACAATTTGTGGCACTTGACAATAGTATTAAATGGAAGTACAACCCACAGCAGGATAGACCTCTTCCCCAGATACCATATTACAAAGCCAGATAGAAATCTGCGAAATTGATTTTATGCCCATGACTTACATATGTCTTAATAGGTAAAGTTTTTCTCAAACTTCTACCAATTCATCCTGCTCATTTAAAGCAATCACTTTCTCCTTCATTATAATTGATGTCCAATACAGGGAAACCCTGAATCTTGGCCAATGATATGGCAGTCACGTGGGTGCAATTAGCATTCATTACGACATAAGGCTACCCCATCAGTACCCTATTTTATTTGTGAATTCACAACAATGTGTCCATACTTCTGGTTTAGTCACTTGGGAAGAATGGGAGGAATCCTGGATGCAGATGCATCTCTATTATATTCTGTTGAAAGACTGCCATAGCGCTACGGAATATGTTGGCGCGTTAAAATAAACAATAATAATAATAATAGTTTTGTGGCAGTCCATATCTCCATACAATACACAATATGCAGATGAAGTTTAAAAAATGTGAGCAGAAAAGTAATGTAGACAATGAGCTTGCTTGTACCAGTTATTAGGTTTTATTTATTCTGCGTTGTTTTTCAGCAATATGCATATACACTTTTTATACTGTATGTTTAAGCAGTCATTGCCAGACTGTTTTTTTTTTTTTTAGTGCTCAAAGTCTAAGCTAATAAGTAGAATGTTACTTAATAGTATTAAATGGAAATGCAAACCACAGTAGGATAGACCTCTCTCACAGATCCCAGATTGAAAGCCAATCTGGTTTTCTGTCCACCACTTATGTTTCCTGTTATCTGCCCTCCACTTTGTTGTTATGGATAGGGGATCTTTTCTTTTATGTGCCACTAACCCGAACACCAGGCAGATAACAGGAAGAGTGCCACTATTTTCTCTGATTTTATGCCCATGTATTCACAAACATGAGAGTTTTTTCTCAAATTACTTACCAGATTAAAAGCCGTTATAGAAATCTTCTAATATGTCTTCACAAATATGTGAACTTTCCTTCAAGCTACTACTGAGATTCATCTGAATCACTTTGTCGGTCCTTATAATTGACCCACATGGGA
The DNA here is from genome assembly GCA_027410445.1 of Discoglossus pictus. Lineage (NCBI taxonomy): Eukaryota > Metazoa > Chordata > Amphibia > Anura > Alytidae > Discoglossus > Discoglossus pictus. Next base: position 392,184,538 of record CM050167.1, on the reverse strand, counting down.
AATCCTGAAATCTTGGCCAAGGATATAGCAGCCATATGGAAGCACGTGACAAACTAAAATGATTATCTTCCATTTAGCGTGGTCACCTTTTTTCACCCCAATTCACATCAACTTTGCTGCTCTCTACTCTAAAAGTTTGCAATCAAAAAACAAACAAACAAACAAATCTCGTCTCACTATTGATTGAAAGAATTCATAATAACGGAGAGAAAAATGATTTGCAATTTTGTTTTCAAAGCCTGACATTGTAATAACTCTCTGTCGCATTTATTTGCAAAACGTGAAATAATAAGGTTGAGTTGTGAAGTTTCTTACATGAGGATAGCTACTGACGCATCCACTTTGTACCAGTTCTATATGACTAATAGTTATGAGTAGTTAGAAGAGCATCAGCTTTTACTAATGTGCTTGTTTTTTAATATTAGGACTATGAGTAAGTGCAGAGACGCATATGATGGAAGTGTTTGTTATTCAATAAAATAAACTTTTTAAGGCTTTTAAATTAAAGCTGCAAGGTCTGTGAAGTGGTAATTATCATGGGGCTGCTGTGGTCCAGCCGTGGTTGCCCTGGTAACGCTAGAATGTTATCCCTTGTGTGGTAAAGATGCTGAGGGATCAGAGATGGATGCAATTAGAGGCAGGACACAGAGTCTTGCACAAACTAAGGAGTTATATGCAACAGTTGTGTAAGGATACTGCAATACCAATAAATCTCCTATATATAATACTCTTATATATTTACTATTTACTTTTATGTACTTTATATGTTTAGAAGATCTGTATTTACTGCCTAAAATCCAATAAATAGTCCCTTTATAAGTCTTCCCACCACAGCGGATGCAGACACAGACTCTGTAGGGCTGGATATGCAGTGTAGTGTCCTAGCCTATCAGGGACCACATCCAATGTTGCTGAGAGATGGCCACTGATTGGTTAGTATGAGACACAGGAAGTACAACGGAGTGTGCGTCTTCATGAGCTGCAGAGAGCAGAGCTATCCAAGGACTTTTTGGTTGATTTTAGGTAGTCATAACAGAGCTTATAGGCACTTATTTATTAATTAAAGTACATGTCAGTAAATATATACCTATGAAAATCCAGGAACCGTCCATGTCCCTTTAATATCTATACCCAGAGCTGGAATGGAGGCCGTTTCCCGTTCAGTTGCCCAATATGGGAGTGCTCGGTCTCTCTATCCCGATCTATGATCCATTTGATTTGAATAGTAATTCTACAAAATGATTACTCCAAACATTACACTCTAAGAAAAGCCATGTAGTGAAAGTCAAGGAAAGAGGATTTTGGTTGAAATGATTTAAAGATCTTGAGAAACAGACCATAGAGCTATTGTGGGGTAAATAGAAGGGCTTTTGGGATCCAAGGGAGACATTTTGGATTCATGGTGTTCCATCGATACCCCTGAACCCCAAATAAGTCTGAACATTTGGGAAACTCTGCGCTAGCTATAAGACTCTGGTGCATGGCAATCATTTCTTCTCCGCTGCCCACTTGCAAACATTATGAACCTTCTGTTGTTCGGTCATTCAGTCATGTCCAACTCTCCATGACTGCAGCATGCCAGGCACATATATTGTTCGGATTGTACTTATCCATAAGGTCTTCTTGCCAAAGATACTGGAGCGGGTTACTAGTTCCTTTTCCAGTGGACCATGATTTGTCTGACCTTTCTGCTATGACCTCCCCATCTTGGGTGACGCTATATGGTATGGCTCACAGTTTCATTGAAGTACACAAGTCCCTTCACCTGGACAAGGTAGTGATCCAGAAAGGGTATAATGAACCTAGACATACGTTCCCTAGTGTCTTACCAGTCTCTCCATTTTGTGGCATGTTACCGGCCAGACAGGTTCCCTTGTAGGTGGAAAGGCCTAGGCCTTAGCAATAAATCCCTATCTCATGTGGGGTCATGTTATTAGGCACCTGCCCAGTAATTGGAGGACACAGAGCTTGTATGTTAGAAAGAACTGACTGGATATAAGATTTTGTTGCACCCAAAAGATGCCAGCGTCCCACCGAGCCACAGTGAGAGGAGACGACCTGATCTTATTCAGTAATATACATTTCAAAAGTTGTTAACTGCATTGGAATTCCACGTCTCGCCTGGCGGGAGACGATACCGGGAGCCCAGTTTCTAAGCAACGGACCCTCCTGACCTCCTCATGTGTTAGAAAGCCATTATAGAAATGCTCCAGAATGAGCTCATATTTAGCTGTCCCCTCACTATATTACCGTTAATTGCAGGCTGTCTTTGCATGACTTAGAGTTTAGGGCCAAAGAGGGTAAGTGGGATTTAAGATATGAAGAAATTATTTGAAATTATTTTAAAACATCTAATGGCTGTTAAAAACTCGCTCTGAAATAGAAGACTATCTTTTTTTAAAGACACAGCGCTATTTGTGATATTATAAGATTTATTATTCTAGGTATTTGCTTTTTGTCTTATTAAAACCATGTACCGTTATAGAATTAAATGACCCTAAAGACCAATTCATGATGACAAAATATATGTGTCTGAAAACTTTGAGGATTATTAAGCGGGGAAGTCTCATAAAGCCATTTTTTTTAAAAATTAGAACACAAAGAGTTGGATGCATCTGCGGTCACTGGAGGCATCCATGACCCTTTGAAAAAAGTTGCATGTATAAGAGATGTTAACATTTCTGCATGAGCAGGACTTGCAGTTATTGTTATTAGTTGCCGCCTCCTGTGAATGTGCAGGGGAAGAGGGTAGGTGTCACATACTAAAACCTTTAATGGGCTAAAGTTTCCAATTTATTTAAAGGGATTTGGAAGATTTTCAGGATTTTACTAGGTACTGTATATATCCCGATGTATCTATTTACTTTTATGTACTTTATTTTATTAGGAAGTGCTTAAAAGCTCTGTTTTTACAGCCTAAAATCAAACAAATAGTCCCTGTATGGGTCTACCCTCTAATAGTAGGAGCCAAAGAAAATCTGTGGGGGATAACGCATATAGTATGAAAATACCACACAACCTCTTCTCTACACATAAAAACATACATTTGTCCCTTTTGTCCCCCCAGTACCTACACCCATGCACTCTGAAGCTCATTAAGACACAGACTCTGTGGTACTTGCTGTGCTGTGTCCCATACTAACCAATCCGTGACCATCTCTCCGCTACATGCTCCTGAGATGTGGTCCTAATAGGCTTGGACCCTACACCGCGCATCCAGTCCTACAGAGTCTGTGTCTCTATATGATGTAGTGGGCAGTCCCATACAGGTACTATTTGTTTGATTTTCAAGCAGTAAAAATAGAGCTTATACTCACTTCTTGATAATATAAAGTGCATAAAAGTTATTATTTACCCAGTAAAATCCAGAAAACTTCCATATCTCTTTAAAAGAGCAAGGAAGAATATGAAGGCAGAGCCATTATCTTCATGATCATGAGAGGGCACCAATAATACAATTACAGAGTGACTTTGTGAAGGTCACACTCCGTCTGTCTGACACCGCACACCATACGTCCGCGTGACACTATCACACCAGCCTATCTAGGAATCCAGATTTCATGTCAAGGCCTCACATTAACATGTCAACAAACATGTATGTGCCACTTACTGCAGCGTGACAGCAACAATATAAGTCCAGAGCAAACAAGAGATTGCCAATCATTTATAAGATAATAATATGTGGGAGCCAAGGTAGCACTTGTGGGTCACAATACCATAATTAGAATGTACATGTCTCTTTAAGCACCACTACAGTCCCTTTTTTATATATGGCTTATGGAACAACTATTAAACGGATATGGAATTCACTAGGAATATAACAAAATATATAATGTAATGTATAATATGTAATATACCGTAATATACCATAATATATAATATATAAAATATATTAAAATACATAATGTAACTATTTACTTTTACGTACTTTATTTTATTAAGAAGTGCGGACCTTTCCTGTTGGCAACCCGTGTGCAGTGCCGCCCATCGCCTGTCAATTTCTTATGGTTTAGTGTTAGGGTGAGGGGTTTTAGTGGTTAGGGTGAGGGGTCTTAGGGTGAGGGGTGTTAGGTGTTAGGGTTAGGAGTGTTTAGGGTGAGGGGTGCTAGGGTGAGGGGTCTTAGGGTGAGGGCTGTTAGGGTCAGGTGCGTTCGGTTTACTGACGGACCCCTCGGACGTGCCACCTACTGCCCAAATGGGTGCCACTGCGCATGACAAATGAACAGGGAAGATCCAGGAGTGCTTATAAGCTCATTTTTTCTGCCTAAAATCTTACAAATAGTTAATAATTGGTTTCTCCCCTGTGCAGCTTTTAATTACAGGGGTTGCAATGTCTCCTAGTAACCAATCAGTGGCAACATTCTATAATATGCCACTTGAGAGAGGTCACTGATTGGCTATTTTGAAACACTGCACTTAACAGTCTGTGTATTCATGAGCTACAGAGGGCAGGCCCACTTGAAATTTTGGAAAAAAACCTGTGTTGACAGCCCATTGTTTTGTTGATCAAATGAAATTCATAAAAGCAATTTTAATTTACTGTGCTAATTTATAAAAATATATTTCTTATTTTTTTGTGATTTTTGTAATCAGCTGGTTTGTATCCATTTAACGTATTACCATTTAGATACAGTGTTGAGAAACAATATGAAATAAGTATTTTAAGCATTTTTGCAGAGTTTCCCCTCATCCCCTCGCCCGTGTCTGGTTGTGATTTGGGAAGGTGATTATCAGGTGGGTGAAGGGCAGATTACCACTTGTATACTTTACAATGAGACCCATAAATCTCTACATCTGGGCCCCATCATTTTTCCACCTATGTATTTTATTAGTGTCTCAAATCTCTACCACTTTGCAGAGCATCTGCTCCAAATATACGGCACAATTTTTTTACCACCTGTAAGGCGGAATAATCAAATACATATTATTATATTGTTTGGTTAGATGTTCAATCATGTCCAACTCTTTGTGACCCTATGGACTGCAGCACTTCTATCAGCCACTGCGTCAGGTGTGAATAGTAATAGCCGATCAAATGTCCCCAGAAAATGTTGGACATTTAATACAATACACATTTTTACGACTTGTTGGCGAGTGGAAATTTCAAGCCCTGTAAATTTGCATTGGAGTTTGCACCCAATAAATCTTGCAAAAAAGTATTAGTTTCACCCAAATTCTGCTGTTACAGGTGGTCAGGGAGTTTGAAAGTATTTTCAGGAAGTGCACTAGCAAGAAAAAGGTGGAGTGTCCAGAAATAATGATCGGTAATTAGCACTCCAGGGGGACGCGCCTAGTGTCATTAAGCTCTGCGATTTCGCACTTAGCATTGATTGCAGTTATGATATTGTCAGCGTCATTATAGACAGTAACATAGTGTGAAACTCTGACTCCATTATATTATAACCGGTACCTATCATCTTAATATTATTATATACATCTTAGCTTGAAGCTTGCAGCTGTTACCTATCCATCAGCTACCAAGCATGCTTACTTATCCCATTCATTTGGGTAGTTATTGCATTGTTATTGCACTTTAAGTCTAGCTATATACACTATGTGGTTATCTTTATCATACTTTCCCTTTAACCTGTGCAGAAGTCTCTAGAAATCACTTTTTATGTGAGGTGCTCTTGGAATCTGCAAAAAGCTGTTAATTAACACAAGCTGAAAGAAGCTGCCTTTTGGGAGCAGGAATAGCTGTGCCTCATTAGAGATTCATAGTACCTGCCTCACTCAAGAGGGATGTGTTAGCCAAGGAGCTAAGAATATCAGAGCCAGTACGGTAAGGGGGATATAAATCCCATAAAATACGCAGAATTATTCCTCATCGTAAAAACTGTTAAAGTGACACTGCACTCCTATAGGCACCATAGGGCAAACTGCTTTTAGAAAGTTCAACATTAAAACTTCATATAGCAGCGAACACATAGAAATAAATTGCAAAATGCCAGGTAAACCCCAGATGTACGTTTCGGCCCTCACTGGGCCTCGTCCAACATACATTTTGGTATTCATTGGGCTTCTTCAATAATATGTAGCTGAACTCCCTAAATCTCAACCTGGAATCTCCTATCGCTCTTAAATTTTGTCACCCTAATGGTGAAAGGAGGCTAATGACGTTAACTCCTTCCTCACTGTGCCTTAGGGAGCTCACCTACATCCCGATGACGACGCCCAACTAAGACCACAAGGTACATCTGGGGTTTTATGTTTCTCCTGTTCAGGGTAGAATTGCCTGGCATTTCAGGGCTGGATCGCTTTAGTGACGGAGACCAGACTGATATAATATGGGATAGTTATCCCTGTGAAGGGCACAAGTGGCTAAAAGAGGCTGCTCTCAGAGTGGGTTATCATGTCCATAGAACTAACCTACTAGGGTTACTTCATTCTCTGACTGAGCACCTCTGATTTGATTGTTTGTTTTTTATATAAAAAAGTATAATTGCAATTCATTGTTATTTTAACTAGGAAACTGAATTAACTGTATCATCGTCAATGGAATTGTCATATAAAGTTTACTCTTCTGCTACTTCTCAGAAACCTCTAGAATGATACATTCTCACCTTCCGGAACCTCGCCATTTCTTCATGTTCTCTCTCATGTAAGTTGCCATGTTTCAAAGCTGTGACCAAAGGGGCTTCACAAGTCTGATGCAATGCTGCTGAATGAGGACATGCTTTGAGGCCACTTTCCTGTCCATTGGGCACAGATGTGAAACATGGCAACCTGCATGAGAGAGTACAGGAATACTTTATAAATAGGTCAGTATATTTTCAGGTGTTGATGGTAACAGATGATCAACACATAAGTGAAGTGTAATTTTATATAACAATTACTTTGAGGAAGATGCAATTAATTAAGTCCCATATTTAAAACATGTATATAAAACTAAAAATACCTAAATACACAAATCCAATTGCTCACTAACCTTTGGAATACCTTGTAAAATATCTAAGTTTATTAGAATTGTAATATCAGCTGAGCTGTTCCACCCCTTTGCAAAGTTTGTTGGCTTTTTAGGGGATATAATGAAACTGATGACAAACTTTATATTCTTCCATATAGAGAAATATGAAGAGGCCAATTGAGAGAACGATAAATAAATAAGAAATACAATTATAAAAATATGTTTTAATCGAATTCAGATTTATATGGCAATGATGGTATTATTAAAATATGTTTATCATCTTTATTGAAAGAACAGATAATGATTTCAACACGGGTAGAGAAATATATTGATAATTGAGTTATATAGTGTTCAATCTTCCAAATATTATCCAAAAATACACAAAATCATAGCGTTTTCACACTTAAAATGTATTTATTTAAATCCTCTGCTTTACTTTGATCCGTGGCAGGTGCTGCAGAAGTTTTCTTTGAGTAAGAAGTTAGATTTATTTGGCTTACGGAGACGCCACTGAGAGCTCAGATTTAGAGAGTCGGCAGTAATTGTATGAGAGGAATAGTGCTGTGCGCACATCCTGCGGCTATCCATCATGTCTCGGTGTGCAGACAGAGCGCGCCTATTGATCTCCAGTGATTTTCCTATCTTAAATTAGTTGAGTCTTTCATCATCTTTCTATATCTTACATCAAATCCAGTGAAAACAGCTCATTGGATAAAACTTAACCCCTTCGCTATTTAACTATAAAAAAATAGCTAGTTTAGTAGTATGTAAAGTCACAACTCTCATTAGATTGAAAACATGAGGTAGCAAAACTTAGTGAATATGGTACAAGATTTGTTTTGTAAACTACACGCTCATACAATATGGGGTCTTTAAATAACTAATTAGCAATAAAATCAGCATTTGAAGAAAAAAATCAATATATGTCTTAAAACTTACATTTGACCTTTTAGTGTTTTACACTTCAGCAGATTTGTTTCTCCCCTTTCCCTACCAGGTGTCCAAGTGGTGCTAGAGGATGGACTCTCTCCCCCTCTCTCCCCTCTCTCTGTCCACCGCTCTCTAGTTTTCTCCCTCTCTCTGTGTCTCCTTCTCTTTCCCATCTTCTCTCCCTCTCTCTCCTCTCACTCTTCCCCTCTCTTCCCCTCTCTCTCCTCTCCTTCTCTCTCCTCTCCTTCTCTCTCCTTCTCTCTCCTCTCCTTCTCTCTTCTTCTCTCTCCTCTCCTTCTCTCTCTTCTCCTTCTCTCTCCTCTCCTTCTCTCTTCTTCTCTCTCCTCTCCTTCTCTCTCCTCTCCCACTCCTCTTTCTCCTCTCCCTTCTCCCTCTGCCCCCTCCCTTTCTCTACTCTTCCCCATTTCCTCTCCCCCTCCCCTTCTCCCTCTGCCCCCTCCCTCTGCCCCCTCCTTCTCTCCTCTACCTCTCTCTCCCCTCTCCCTCTGCCCCCTCTCTCATCTCCCCCCTCTCCCCCTCTCTCATCTCTCCTCCTCTTCCCCCTCTATCTGCTCTCATCTCCCCTCTCTCCTCTCATCTCCCCTCTCTCCTCTCATCTCCCCTCTCTCCTCTCCACCCCTTTCTCCTCTCCACCCCTTTCTCCTCTCCATCCCTTTCTCCTCTCCATCCCTTCCTCCTCTCCACCCCTTTCTCCTCTCCACCCCTTTCTTCTCTCCACCCCTCTCTCCTCTTCCCCTCTGCCCCTTCTCCCTCTCCCCCCTCTTGCTTCCTATCCTCCCTCTCTCTTTTTCTCTCCCCTCTCTCCTCTCACTCTTTCCCTCTCTCATCTCTCCTTCTCTCTCCTCTCCCACTCCTCTCCCTCCTCTCCCTCCTCTCCCTTCTCCCTCTGCCCCCTCCCTTTCTCTCCTCTTCCCTCTTTCCTCTCCTCTTCCCCCTTTCCTCTCCTCTTCCTTCTCCCTCCCCTTCTCCCTCTAACCCTTCTCCCACTGGCTCTTCTCCTCTGCCCTCTCCCTTTCTCCCCTCTTCCCCCTTTTCTCTCCTCTCCAGTCTCCCTCCCTCCCTCCCCTTCTCCCTTTGCCCCTTCTCCCTTTGCCCCTTCTCCCTTTGCCCCTTCTCCCTTTGCCCCTTCTCCCTCTTTTTTTGCTCTTTCCCGACACAGGTTATTGCAAACTTACACTATCAGAAAATAATTTACAGGAACCTCCAGACTTGATCCCATTTCATCCCTGGACATCTAATAGGAGGTGAAAGCTGCAATGCCAAAAATCAAATGTATTATTTTAAACTGCATTGATTTTTTTAAATTCAAATATTGATTTTATTGCTAGTAATCAGTGACTAAATATACAATGAAATCCTATTTTGCTTGACCATTACAATTGCCTTTCAACACTACATAAAGAACCACTCATGTATTATATATGTACTAGCGTATTGACAAACCTATCTTGTTTGTTGAAAATATAAATACATAAATAATTAAATACAATCTTTCTTTTTACCTTTTGGATTCAGTTTTGCTTTTTTTGGGGAGCAGACATCAACATTTAAACAATCCATCACCAATATGTTATTCCCATATATTCACACCAGTAAATTCATTTACTGCCACAATACAAACATCAATACTTTCTGACTGATTAGCAGAGCGGTCCTACTGTGTATAGGGCATTTACCTATAGTACACGGTTCATTTGTTTATATCTAATTCACATTGAGCTTCCTCAATGATCTGACACCGATTTCACGACTGCCCCATACATTTCATTCGGATTGAAGAACTATACATTGGAGGGCATTTATTTGGACGTTATCTTTAATTACTGTCCATCATGACAGTATCCCATGAGGACAGCCATTGTTATGGTCATGATGATTACCCAGAAGCCAGTCTGAAATGTGCTCAATCAATGAGATCACAACTTTACACTTCAATTCCTCCAAATGTCACCAAGATATAATTATAGAGAGACCTGATATAATCTCATAGGACATTCACTGCATAGAACAGGACAATCTCCGTAAAATAGTTTTATTAGTTTCAGATGTTTCCCAACATTGTTCTGATTATATTTAGAACTAGTTAAACAATACTAGACAATGTAGTCCCATTTATACATTATAACATATTTTTATACTGATAGAAGGATCTACAATGTAGATTAAAATGAGATGTCTCAAAAATATATATTCATTTAGGGACACTTGTAGCCAGAATCTGGATGCAAAAATATACAACAGACAAGCTCTTCCTAGATTTGCAGGTCCTGTAAGGACCACAAACCACAAGCAAACTCAAATGGCAATACACTTTGCAACCAAAAAATGTGATCTTAGGGCCTTCTGTAATTCTCTAACTCATAATATTACAGCACTACAATGTAATTCTACTTTAGCTATTCTATTCACCCAGTTTTTCCTGTTTGTGAGTAAGATTTAGATATTTGCAAGCAAACTGCTCAATCTGCTCTGGAACAACCTGCTTTCATAATATTACAAGTTGTCCTCAATTAATTTACAATCAAAGCTATTCAATTCCTCACTCGCAAAATGACTTATGACTCATAATATTACCGAATTCCAGAAGATACATTTACGTGTAATGAAGAGCATCCACAAATGGTTTTAAAAGCCGTTCTGAGACCTGCAAAAGCAGCTAAACAGACCGTAAATTACAAAAAAAAGTATGATAAAGCATGTAACGGCCTTAGAATTCAATGCTTAACAGGCACATAGGCACAAATGTGCAATTAAAAAATATATTTATTTGAATTAATATGTTTGAGTCCGTATACATATGGGAACATATAACACACCTTCACATAACATATATAAACATTGCATAAACATTGATTGCAGTACACACAATGTTAATACAGATCAGGAAACCAACATGGACTACAACCGATTGCCTATTAGAGTGTTAGCCCTATGGGAAAATTTGATGTGTTTACTTGCAAAGATGCTTACTTGTAATTGTGGGTGCTTTATATATATCTATATATATATATATATATAGATATATATACAAAATCATGATGTTTATGTTTTCTATTGGTTTCTAGGGCTGTGTCTCCTTAGAAATTTAAGTAAAATGCAGGGTTTGGTGTAATATGAGTAATTCTGACCATTGTATTTTACAGATAAGACAAGGATTTACGTGTATTGAGGGAGATACTTTATAATTACGAGTGAAGGCAATTGAATACATGTGTAACTTTACTGGAAAAAAAACGCTTCTAGTTTAAACAAAGTAACTGTGTGAGTTACAAGTCTGGAATTGAATGAGGCCCTTAGTCTCTTTAGTTCTTTAGATATTGTAGCCCCAGAGGATACAGAATATGAACTGTAGTAGTGCAGTGAATGGAATATATTGGCACGTTACAAATGAAAGCTAATTATAATAATAAATAAGTAATTGGCATGACCACATAAGCCCAGTACATCCAATATATCAGTTAGACTCCTGCTAACTCAGCGTATATAAAAAGTATAAAATAGTGAAAAGCTTTCTACTTGATCTTTGAATGCTCTACATGATGGTGCAAAGCCGTATCCACAATTGAAATGGAATGGAAAGCAATAATGATTATAATGAATAATTAGTGCATTTATTCCTACTAATTTCTTTCCTCTTCCATAGTTTCGTTGTATTTCTGCACTGAGCTGTGCGCCTATGGGGAGAGATAATGAATAGGAGTAAATAACAACTCGAGATAATGAATAAAATAAATCTGGTGGTTTCAGGTAGCTAGCCAAGAGGAGAGTGTGTATAAATATTGATCGTCTCCATGTTGTGTTTGAGAGACTGCCAGGTACGCAGGCTGCGGCCGTGACGTCTCATACTAAGGCGTGCAGCATCCCCTCTACCCAGAATACTCTTTGCAGGAGCATTGGTTCACGACACAGTTCAAGCAGAGCATCCAAGAGGCCAAGTGAATGGAACTTCTTGCTCTAAATGTCCCAACCTCCCTTTTTTAATTGCAGTGGATTCAGCATTAATTGAACGTCTAGAAGCTATGAGTGCCATGGATAATTAGACAAATTAATGTCAGACCATGTAATGCCAAATGCCAACTGAATGTGTTACTTGAAGGGATAGTTATCCTACTTAGACTTGACAAGATGAGAGAAGGTGCAATTACTGCTCTGCATTAAGTGGGCTTGTCAAAACATTTGGGCATTTTATTGAGAACTTACCCAATAAATGCTGATTTGATGCTCTTCAAACCCAACGCAGGTGTCAAACTGCGCAGCCTGGCGCACATCTGCATTATAACATTGCGAGAGTCTACAAACACAGGGCACTTTATTATATTTATATGTTACATCCATTTTGTTTAAATTAATTGGCATTAAAAAAATAAGATAAAAGTTAACTATTGAAAGACTATATATATATATATATATATATATATATATATATTTTTTTTTTTTTTTATTTTTTTTTATTTTTTTCTTTATATATACACACAAAATACCAAAATAGAGCTGCTCAATCAGATAATTAAGTAACCTTAATAGGCTAGTTCTATGGACATTAGAACCCACTCTGAGAGCCACTTGTGCCCTTCACAGGGAGAAATATCCTGTAGTATATCAGTCTGGTCCCACTCACTAGAGCGATCCAGCCCCGAAATACCAGGGAATTCTACCCTGAACAGGAGAGACTGCAAACTCCTGACGTACGTTTCAGCTATCATTGGGCCTCGCCAGTGAGGTGTAGCTGAACTCCCTAAGGCACAGTGAGCAAGGGGTCCACATCTGGAGTCCCCTATCACCCTTAGGGAGACTAATCCCTATGGGTTAATTTGAATAAACAAAATACCAATATATATGTATATATATATATATATATATATATATATATATATATATATATATATATATTAAATGGAAAAACTGATGATTTGTGATTATTTTTTATTTTTATTAAATGTGCCTATCACTAGGTAAATAATGAGTGAATCAGTTGAAATAGTGACTTATCTCTATACTGGAAACAATGTATCACAACTTTAGTTACTTTGCTAATTATACTGCATGGAATAATACACAAATAGGCTTTATTTCATTTTAGCTTTTGATAAGTAAGCCACAGCATGAGCAATGTGCCCTTTAAAAGTGCAGGGCCCTAGTGTATTGCACCGCTTGCACCGGCGGTTGCTCTGCCACTATTCAGATTCCCAAATCATGTTATGGTACATGAAAACATAATAACAATATAAGATTACACTTAATGTTTTAATCATGACAAGCATTTGCGTGAAAATGGGTGCTGCAAAGGTAGAATGCTTATTTAATACCTGTACAGGCTGATTTGTAGGAAACATCTGATATGTTTTATTGTATTATATACAGTCTGTGGAGCAAGAAACTGATATTTATTTCCATAGAGCTCCATAACTCAGCTGGTGCAATCTGAAGAAGGACTTTACTTTCTTGCAAAGCTGTGTTTCCAGTTTTTTATCTTTTGCAGCATTCATAAACAATAAAAATAAACTTGTATAGTCTGTGAGATCACGACAGGAGCCTCCTGTAAGGTTCGGAACCTGCTCCAAATACTGTAGTTGGCTATTTGAGGATATGTCTGGTAACATAATAATGCGGGAGGAAGATAAGGTGCTAAATAACTGCTGCATATGATACATAATTGTGCTTGTGACCCCTCCAGTCTATTTATATCCACTCCGGCCATGTCCAGTTTGATAATATGGACTTGCAGATCTTTCTTGTGAGTCATAATTGAAAAGCACAGTAACGATGGCATTAAAGGGATATGGGAGACTCCTGGCTGTTACTAGATATCTGATATCTCTGTGTATCTATTTACTGGTATGTACTTTATTTTATTGAGAAGGGCTTATAAACTCTGTTACTGTATAAAACCAAGCAAATAGTCCCAGTATGGGTCTGCCCACTGCAGCTTATGAAGATACAGACTCTGCTGTACTTGCTGACCATGTCATGGCAATAGCAGATGTGGTCCCTGATAGACTAGTACACTACACACCCAGCCCTACAGAGTCTGTATCTGTATATGCTGCAGTGGGCAGACCTACACAGGGACTATTTGTTTGTTTTTAGTAAAAACAGAGCTTATAAATATTTCCTAATTGATTAAAGTATATAAAAGTAAATTGATACACAAGGATATTATAGGACACCCTGATGAAGTATATAAACTTAACGCGTAGGTTAGGAGAGGGATAGTAGCAACATTGTTTACAGATACATTATTTTATATATTGAATAAAGAAGCGGGTTTATTATTATCTTTGTAAATATATTACTAGTTCACGTTAGGGCTGTTTAAGAGTTTTATTGAAAACATTTATTTCACCCACCTTTTTTAATATCTCTATTTTCCCTCATCCTGGGTGGTAAGATAGTGTCTTTTTCTTTAATAAGGTTTTTTATATATATTTTTACATTTTGAAAAAATCTGGAATTATATTTTATATAAAAAAAACATTTGACGATTAAACGTTTATTTTTGTTGCTGTAAATAAACAACCAATTTTGTGGGTATGTTTTTTATTATATATATATATATATATTTATTTTTTATTTATTGATTCTTGGTTGTGATGGAAGAATATAGTTTAAAAGTTTACTTACATAATATTTGATTTTATTCCTATAAATATTATGCTTGATTAAAGGGTCACTGTGGCGCTGCATTTAAAATATCCTCTTTTGAAGAACTACACTTACAGAGACTAATGTTTTTTAGAATAAGCCCCTATTTTCTTAGCTTTTATATCCATTTATGCTGCAGTGTAATCTACCATTTTGGTTGAGGAGACTTTGAATTTACAGGAAGCACAACAGGAATTTGGCATCTACAACTGTCATTGCTTTCAACGTCAGTAATGGAAAGCTCATTGGTTTAAAATGGTAAACCGGACACAACCTCCTGAGAAAATAGAGAAAACTGAACCATGAAGTAAAGAAAAGACACATATAAAAGTTAACAATGTGAAGTTTGTGTTTACTAATAACCCCATTTTGCCCGTTATCAGGTTTAGTTATCTAAAACAAACAAATAACAGCCTTATAGGATCATTAAAAATGTCTAAGTGGTCTTCCAAGATTCTCAAGTTTGGGCGTCTCCCAATATTTTGATTACTCTCTTATTTAGATGCACGCCGTTACTTTGCTGTCTGGCGATGGCCATTCATTGGACCTTCTCTGATCAGGTCCTCGAGGTATTGATGCCATCTGGAGGTGGTTTGTTTATCGGATCCTGACAGAGTGACAAATGGTGATACAGGTGACGAGACGATGACAGCTGCTAATCTTCGTCTGCCCAATAATTCCATTACTACACATTAATTAGTTTGCATCTGTTTGTATTACTGAAGAGCATCTGGTGTTGGTTACCATTGATAGCGCATTGGCAATGAGGAAGGCGACAGACAACTGGAGCAAATGGGGTTACGCGCACTAAATGTGCTCTTGGATTGGCTTCTAATTAGCTCTGGACCCACAGGAGATGAACGAGGCTTATCACAGGACGCCATTATAATGGAGTCATGTCCATAACAGTCAGAAAGATTCCTTGGAGCGATTTATCTTTTTTCTCTGGTCTTGGATATTCATAACACATGTAAAATAAAACAGGAAACAGGCAAATATAGATGCAGAAAAGAACCAGTAAGCCCATGTATTCTGCATATTCAATCTACCCAAAAGCTTGGTTTAAAGGAACATTGTAGCCCAATATTTATATTATGTTATTTAATTAATAGTGGGCAAAGATGATTTGTCTCATATCAAATAATTTTATTGAGGGATTTATTATATATATTATAATTCAATGAACATTTAACATTACTTATGCGAGCTCCCAAGGCACCTATGTAGGCAGAGCGTCCTAGCCAATGAGTTGTGTCCTAGCCAATCAGCTGTCAGTATCATGGCTGCAGCTTTGCCACAGCCAGTGAGAGCGAAACATATACATTGTGGTATCTGACTTTGATTGGCCACAACTAATTATGAATATTATGCTAATTTAGCTTGGAGGCGTTCCTTCTCAAAATCAAGTTGCTAAATTTAGGGTACGTTTATTAATGATTAATTTGGGATTTTGTCATGCAAATAATTGTTTCCATGCACTACGTATTCTCCTCTATCAGATGCATTCAGAATCCAGCTTCGATATACCTTTAAGGTAAAAAGTCAACATATGGAGAGATTAGTAGACTGAAGTATCTCATTAGGACCATGGCGGCCTCACATTTACAATACAGGGACTATTTGTTTGATTGCAGACCACAAAACGGAGCTTATAAGCACTTCATAATAGAATAAAGTACAAAAAAGACACACAGGGCTGTTATATACGTAGGTTCATCCAGAAACCTTCCATATCCCTTTAAATCTCCTGACCGCGAGGACTTAATTCTTTATCTTTAGTGTCATATTATATGATACAGATTTCACTGTCGCACCTTGGGAAGTTGATAAGATATCATAAAGTTACAAATATGAATATTTAATGTTATTTAGTGTTTTATCATTGGTTTAGACAATCAATATGTCCCGGAGTGATACAATTACAAGGCCTGCTTTGTTTGTACTGATATGCCCAGTGATACATGATGATTGCTATTGACAGTCCCACATGAAGCATCTTGCAGGAGACAGGCTAAAATCATCTGTAATGAGCTGAATTAGACTCCTCAGGCTCCCCTATTAGACGACTAATCTCATGTTCATCCGCTACCCTGCAAACTAACTCGCGCAATCCTCGCCAGCGCAAATAATCAAAGCAGCATATGGAGTTATTTAACCAGTGGCTCAATTGATTTTTTTTTTTTGTTGAAGAGAAGATGAAGTCTGTAATTCTTTTTAATTGCGCAGATCACTCTCCCCCAGTGTCATTTATCATATTATAAAATATAATGCAAGAATTGTAACATCTGTTGCACGGCCGTCAAATGAGAATGTTTTCAGCTTGGTATATTTATTTATTCTCATGAATTTAGCAAAAATTCAGTCATCATTAAAGGTATTTGTGTGGCCTCCTGTGTGCGTCTGATCCGGCGTCTCATATCAAATGATTTTATTGAGAAATTCTGTATATTTGTAATTCAAAGTACATTTGACATTTTCTTGTGTGAGCTCCACCCCTGAGGCACCCATGTAGGAAGAGCACCCTAGCCAATGAGCTGTGTGAAGCTGTGTCCTAGCCAATCACCTGTCAGTACCACTCCTCCTTCCAGAACAACTTTATACCAGATACATTGTTGTGCCTGCCTCTGATTGGCCACAACTAATTATGAATTTTATGCTAATTTAGCTTGGATCTCAAAATCAACTAAAGAAATTGAGCAAACTTTAGGATAAGTCTATTTATGTTTATTTGGGGATTTTTTTCATGAAAAAAAATGTTTTCATACACTACTGATCTTCCTCTATCAGATGCATCATAATCCCGGAAACCTTGTCAGCCAATGAGTGTATACGTGTCTGCCAATGAGAGTCCTGCAAACTTCCTGTAGCATTTCCTGTTATTTTCGAATAAGTTTAAACAAGTTTTACTAAATATTTTTTCCCGAAAAAAAAACAAAAAACTTTTCTAAGGTTTAAAACATGTTGAAATGCAAGATAGAAAAAGGTGCGCTCCATGTCCAAATTCAGCTGAAGTTTCATATTTATAGCATATTTGTTGTTTGAAGAACTCGACTTGTTAATTGACAAAAATCTAAGAAAGTAAGAAAAAATATAGCACTTGATTTTATTACTTTTGTAATCAATTTTGATTTTATTTACTGATTTTTACTTGCTGAGGTTTTGCTTAAAGTAAATATATAGTAAATATAAAGTAAATATATTAAAAGCTATAGCATGGGGGGGGGGGGGGGACAATTCAACTCTCCACTGCTGCGGTGCCACACAAAAACTTTTTAGCTTAATTTTGTCAATGCCACTGTCCCCCTCAATACATAAAAAAAAATAAAAAAATATATATATTTCTGCTCCATAGCCCTCAAGTGGCCAAATCTGGTAATACAGGATTAAGCTTAATTTTGCTATTTTTTGTATCCCCTATTCATTTAATCTGTGGGGGGATTTTTCCCACCAGTTCCTTCATGTATAAAAGGAGTGCAGAAGACAGCAGAATTACTTGCTACACGGCTCCTCATGCATTTGTGCAAGTCCTGTCTATTATTCATCTATTTAGATTGCATTGTGTTCAACTTCATCAGAGAAACAATACTGCATCATACTAACAACCGCGTTTTAGGTATCTCTGGGTAATAATGAAATTAAGGGCATGTCTGGGTGACGGAAGCTACAGAAAGTTAGATTGCATCAGTTTAAGGGACCAAAAACAAGTTGATGAATATATGTTGCGTTATCCATTTTTTTCCATTTTTATATTTGTTTCTCCCCTGTGATGTGTTACTATTTTGCCAGTTTTCAGTGTATATTTTACATTGATGACCACAGTGCTCCATGAATTTTATTTTGCTACTTGTATCCTTTACAAGTGTGTCTTGAATATTTAAGTATTGCAACAGAGTTGTTAAGTGATATGAAGAATGGGAGACGTCCTGAGAGCTCACATTAGTGCTCCTGATTACTAAGGTATATCTGGCAGCCCATCATCTCCTTGCAGCAACTGTTTGGACTTTTATGGGAGATGATCTAATGACAAGTGGATCCAGATATACCAGCACCTGCTCTGTTCATCAGAACCCATTAATGCTGTAAAGTCCGTTGACCCTTGCTCAGGATATCCCATAAAGGACCACTGAAGAGGCATTTTCATAGTATAATATTTGAAAAGTACATTTGTGTTCACATTTGGACATTTAAAAATAAGTTAAAAAACTTTCCTGATCAGAATTCCGAGGAATACAGTTTTTGCACTGCACTCTGGGAACCTGGGCAGGCGCATGCAAATGAGTCCACAATGCATTATCACTCTTTAATACAACATCACTTTATACATAGTTCCTTTTTAGGCATATGCTCAATGTATTAAAGAGCTTTCAAGTTAAGGATAGGATGGATTGTGCACCAGTTAGGAGACCTACCCACAGACAGCTGTTGTAACCATAAATGGATCTCATCAGTGTGGGGCTGGTACCTAACTCATGCTATAGATTTTGTGGGAAGGCTACTAACCACAACCCAGTCTGGATCGCTGTCTTTTGGTGGGGAAGGGGCTTGTGTTTCTCAATGAAGCTGTGAGCTATACCATGTAGGGTCACCCAAGATGGGCAGGTCTTCTCATAGAGATCAGACAAATTGACTGGAGAAGGAACTGGCATCCTACTCCAGTATCTTTGCCAATAAACCATATGCATATGCACAACCAGGAACTTAGATATCCCTGGGTGTTGTGTACCATATGGTCACGAGAGTTGGACACGACTGAAGGACTGAACGACAACATTAACCACATCATCATTTAACTTATGGTGGGAAAAATAGTGATAATACGATATGATAAGCCCCCATAGGATTCCCTCCCCCTCATTCTACAGACAGATTAGCAATCCAAAATGGAGATCTAAATATATTTCTATTACATATTTCTCTATATGTATTTTTATGTTCCTGCCTTCTATAGCTGTCAATTAGTTTTGGTCCATATTTCACAAACACTTGAAGATTTTACCAAACTACAGTGATGCTTTTAAGTTCAAGGTCAAGGAAGGTCATGCCCTTATCACCCAACCTCCCAAACACGTCCCCAAAGTCATGTCCGCAAAACCTGGACGACAAAAAACAAAATGAAAAACTACAACACCGGAGACGTCTGCAGTTGGATTATTTGTGTCTCCGGTTATCATGTTTGCAGTTTCCACGGAAACCTAAGGCAAGCGAGCTTTACAAAGACGCGCGTGAGTCACAGGCGCTGCACACCGTGCGCATCACATTGTCTCTAATTGACTTTGCAATATTGTATCAAACGCCGATAAATAATAAATAGAGAAAACAGAGGAGTTTTAAGGTTGTCAGTTTTTATGTTTCAACTCTACATTGAGGACATTTCCAAAATATATTTCATTAAATGAACAGAAGTTGTATATAACTCACAAATGATGTATAATGCGCTGAAACAAGAGCGTTAGAAATATTACAAAAGTAACGAATGATTGCTGTAAAGGTTAAAAAAAAGCTAATTCCTTTTGCTGTAAGATCTCCCACTTAGATCTGATTTTATCCGAGCACTGCGCCATAATAGATATTGCTGGACTTGAATGATTGGCTGTGCTTTGTGATCATTGTGCAAACTGGAATTGCTGATGACTTTGGAAATTTGTTTGTATATATATATATAGTAATTAAATTACATGCATTAAAGTACATTTATGTTCACATTTGAACATCTAAAATCAGTTAAAAAAACATGTTTCCTGCTCAGAATTCTGATTAATACAGTTATTGCACTGTCCTCTGATAAACTCAGGCCATTAAAGCAATGGACATGAGCTTGATGGAGCTCCGAGGGGCAGTGGCTGACAGATGTGCTTAGCATGCTGCTGCCAATAGGGTCATGGAGAGACACGACCGAACAACTAAACAACAACTGCTGTATTGCACAGCTTTATATCATAGGATAGGATGGATTGTGTAAATAAAAAACAAAATAGAGGTGCTCAATCAGTCACCTTAGTTCTATGGACATGGCAACCCACTCTGAGAGCAGCCTCTTAGCCACTTGCGCCCTTCACAGGGAGAAATATCCTGTAGTATATCAGTCTGGTCCCACTCAAAAGAGTGATCCAGCCCCGAAATACCAGGCAATTCTTCCCAGAACAGGAGAAACCGCAAACCCCAGACGTACGTTTCAGCCTCTATGGGCCTCGTCAGTGAGGTGTGGCTGAAAACTCCCTAAGGCACAGTGAGCAAGTGGCCCATGTCTGGATAGTGCATGGAATTAGGAGACCTACCCACAGACAGCTGTTTCGATGTTAAACTGATCTCATCAGCATAAATAAAGAAATAAATATATATATATATACAACCATTGTATTGCAGTATATTGGACCTGCTTCTGTATCCTTCTTCCCTAGTGTTACTATTTTGCGCAGCCATCTCATTGGTGACTAAGCCTTAATTACAGCATCTTCCCTTTCATGCTCCTCAGCCGTATGCCAGTGGATTGTATCTGGATTCATACACAGAATTACTGGCGTTGGGCAGATGTTGGAGGGTGTACCAGCTGTTTGTGGCATGTATGAGACACATCCAGCTTCACAACCTTGTCAGAGAGAGACGGCGTCTCAAGCAGTGATTAAATAATAACTAATTGTCAAGTTTGAGTCACCAGCGAGAGGTATCGGAGCCTTTGATCTCGAGTTGTTTGTTATACAATGTAACGCCCAGCTGACACATCGATACATTATATCCCTGGAAGAAAATGGCAATGTGTAGGGCAGGTAATGGTACAAATAGAAAACTTTTAGAATATTTGTAGAACTGTTTGCTAATTGACATGGGTAGGAAAATAAATAAATAATAAAATATATATATATATATAATAATTTTTATTGATACATAATGTGCCAGATAAGGAAGAAGGTGACAGGTCCCATTATGAAGATTAGCAATTGGTGATTTGCTATACATTTCCTGGATTTATTATATATTTTTGATTAATATAATTGGTCACAGAGCACTCTGGCTGTCCACATGATTAAGTAAACTGTATAATAGCGCTGTCACTTTAGTTTCTGTAGGTTTATTATATGATAAGTAATAGGTAATCTGTGTGATTGGAACCTGTGCTGGAAACAAGATGCAAAGCAAAGACGCTGCTCGTGGTTAAATGGCTACTACAATGTTCTACCTTTCATAAGGTTTATATAATAAAGTTCAGCATAAAAAACTTTTCAAATTATTGTTCTTTAACAAGATGATGTTTTGTGAGAACTTTCTATACATAAAGAGAGTCTTCAAAAATTCAGATTTTCTCTAAAAAAAGCTGTTCTTAGTGTATTCCATTCTTCACAAACAAGTGCAGCATTTCTTGAACTTGAGGGGTCACCCAGGACCGCCCCGGCTCGGTAACACTGAAGCACCGCATACGCATCGCGCCTCTAATTCCATCCATTGCGTTACATTCATTTTTTATTCAATGTGCTGAGAAACGGATCTGATTTCTCTCCCTCAGAAGGTGGAAGTGTGAATTCTGCCCGCAGCGATGTTTGTATAAAGTCTCGCCCGTATGTTCCCTTTTCATCAGACATCAGTGTCAACAAAACCTCCATTTCCACATTCATACATTTTGCAAATCAACTTTTTCCTTATCTTTTTTTAAATTTAATGTAAAGGATCTCTAATTGTGTGAGCTCCGGCACCCGCTAAGATTGCCATATGCCGGATAACTGTAGTTTCCGGTTGCTTGAGAGTCACTATTAAAATAATAGTATTAATTAACCCTATACTACCCACCCAAAACCATACACAATGTATGCAATTGCTACCGCTAATTAAATACATTAATTAAAAGCTAAAACAAATACACAGAGACAAAGTTCATTTAGCAAAGCATTTTATTATACATTGCGTACATTACATGGACACTTACAGCTAGATGATGCAGATAGGCACCTCCAGGCAGAGGCTTCCGATGGGCTCCTATAGGGTCACTTGGGCACTTCTAGGCGGATCATCCTGTGCTGAAGGGTCACTTCCTGTTGCTTCAAGTGCCGGTTAGGTGAGAGTTTCTGGATAACGCGAATGTAGGTAGGCGCCGGCGCTTGAGCTTTACGGATAACTGAGATTCTACTATATATATATATATATATATATATATATATATATTTATTACTTCATATTAAAGCACCAATGATGTTTTGAAAACTAGATTGTAAATATAAAAACATTAAAGTAAAATGCAATTGTTTGCCAAGTAACAAGTCATGGACATAAAAACATTTTGGGGGAAAATCTACTTTTTTGACTCTGTTTATGAGTACAGGAATCCATTTTGTGTTTGTTACGTCCCATCCTGAGGCTGGATCATGAGGGTGTGTGTTTGTAATTAATCAATGGAGGGTGGATGGAGCAGGATAAGTTCAGTCTTTATTAGATAATAGGATACCATTAAACTTGACAACGCACTCCTTCCCCCTCACAGGCCCAGAAGCAGAAGGTTGCATCAATAGATGTAACCACAGCTCTACGGAGATATAATGCCCCCCTCACACACAGGACTTTCATAAAGTATCATGGATCCCTCCAGGCTCCTGCATAGACATCATCATTTATTTTTTTCTAATTAAAAACAAGCTGTATGTTCTTTTCCTGATTAATTACGTTCTGCTTTTTCTCGTGGCGCAGTGGTCCTTTAAACAGAGGAGTTTCCTTTGTCTTTATGAGGTGTGTGATTGCAGAGTTTAATGGCAGCCTTTATGACAGGATAAATGGGCGCCAACGCGCTGACAGATTTCACACAGGCTTTTTCAGCTTGTCCAGACCCTCCAAACCTGCCACATATCGCAAGGCGTGAAATACGGAGGTGCAAAAATACAATTACCTCAGAAACGCGTCACTGTCAACACCTGTAATGTGCGCGGTACGATGTGCTGAATATGAGTGTGATTATATATAGATAAATATCGCAGAATTAGCATGGAGAACAATGGTGTCATCACGTAACAAGACACTGCCAGTCATGGGGGAGAGGTTCATTTAGTGGGTCGCGTCCTTTGTGTGTTGGACGCCATTTTGAAATTCTAAGCATGCTGCAAACTGTAAAGAGTTAATGAGAGCAAACTCTTTTAGCCACTTGTGCCCTTCACAGGGAGAGATATCCTGTAGTATATCAGTCTGGTCCCACTCACTAGAGAGACCCAGCCCCGAAATACCAGGCAAAATCTCACTGTGCCTTAGAGAGTTCAGCTGCACCTCACTGACGAGGCCCATAAAGGCCGAAACGCGTCTGGAGTTAGATGTTTCTCCTGGTCAGGGTAGAATTGCCTGGTATTTCGGGGCTGGGTCACTCTTTTGAGTGGGACCAGACTGATATGCTACAGGAGATTTCTCCCTGTGAAGGGCACAAGTGACTAAAAGAGGTTGCTCTCAGAGTGGCTTATCATGTCCATAGAACTAACCTATTAAGGTTGGTTCGTTCTCTGATGAGCACCTTGGACTTAGTTTTTTTTTTCTTTTTTTTTTATATAATATATGCTCAATCCATTGGCACCTACATCACACACTTTGTGTAATAACAGGTACTGTCAATGCTATAATTTTATTTTTAATGTATTTATTAAATAATATTTTAATGTAATTACCTCATATATATGACAATAACAGGTAGCACGATGTGGTACAATGTGCTGTGCATTACATTAATTACTTTTTTAAATGTTTTATCAGTTATTTAAAATGATCTTTTTTTCTGTAAAATATTGGTTTTAATCAGTAGTAAAGTAGTGTAATAAAGAACAGGTAAGGTGTGTAAAGAAGGTTCCAGAAGTATCCCCCCAATAGAAAAGGAATGGGTGGGATGAAAAAAGAAGAATGCAGATAATCATATAGAAGAAGGCCCAAAAAAAACATTATAGCATTCCAATTCTCTTTTTTGTATTGAATTTTTTTTCCCTTCAGAATAGGTCTTGGGGAGAGGAGCCACTATGGGAAGGAGTCTTGGGGAGAGGAGTCTTGAGGAGAGGAGCGGATATGGGAAGGCATCATGTAGAGGGAAGCTGTTATGGGAAGGGGTCCTGGGGAGGGAAGCAGCCATCAGAATGGGTCTTGGGGAGGGGAGCTGCTATGAGAAGGGGTCTTGGGAGGAGAGCCATTATGTGAAGGGGTCTTGGGGAGGGAGATGTTATCGGAATGACTCTTGGGAAGGGGAGCGACTAAGTGAAGGAGTCTTGGGAGGAAAGCCGAGATGTGAAGGGTCCGTGGGGAAGAGAGCAGCTATGGGAAGGGGTCTTCTGGAAGGAAGACTTTATCGGAAGGGGTTTTGGGGAGGGGAGCAGCTATGGGTAGGAGCTTTGGGAGGGGCACTGAATGAGTTGGCAATGGAGGTGGCTATGGGGAGCCCAACATAAAAAAAAATTGGGGGGTAAAACTTATTTTTGTACCGGTGACCTCCATTCACTAGCTCCGCCATTACCATTTTTTGTAACAACCTCTCCGTTTTAAAAAGCATTTGCTTGTATCGGCATTTAAGATGTAGCGGTCTCTCAATCGTGAGCAGAGATAAAAGTGGGACTGAAGTATAAGAGATGCCTTGAGTATATAATAAAGCACTTAGCGCTCTTTGGTTAGCTTGGTTGTATATGGTAATGGCACTTGGCATCCCGATATTTACCTCCTTGTGCACAGCTGACTTCAATAAGCTGCAAGTAAAAACATCTTGCGGGTCTTTATTTATTGAAAAGGACCCGTTCAATCCTCCCAAAGTATAATATCTCATGTCGGAGAGAGGCAGGAGCCGCAGAGTTACAGTGTCTACCATCAAAGGCTGGAGGTTAGTTTATGATGTGAAAGCTTTGAACGCTATTTATGTGTGAGATTTCCGCTGACATCTCAAAAAGATGGGTCCCTGTGAATCATGTTCTCAGTAATACATTACAATTGTGATAAGGTGGTAAAGGAGACGTCTTTTGATGTTATACATCCTGGTTCATGCTCTGTCCTGGCTAATAATCCAGAGAAATCACCAGTAGCAGAAATATGTATAATACTACTACTACTACTACTAATACTACTACTACTACTACTAATACTACTACTAATAATAATAATAATACTCTCATCAGCTCCTTCTGCTCGATTATTAATATACATATGAAAGGATTTCTGCTGAGTCCGTGTAGTAAAATCTACTTGTGGTCAAAAATACTAAATATTACAAATACTAATATTTAAAGGGGAATTGAAGGCTCCTGGGTGTTACTAGGTATATAATATCCCTGGGTATCGTTTTACTTTTATGAACTTTATTTTTTTAGGAAGTGCTTATAAGCTCTGTTTTTACTGCCTAAAATCAAACAAATAGTCCCTGTATGGGTCTGCCCTCTGCGGCTCAGAAAGACACAGACTTTTTAGGGCTGAATGTGCAGTGTAGTGTCCTAGCCTATCAGGGACCGTGCCTCAACCTGATGTTGCTGAGAGATGGTCACTTATTGGTCAGTAGAGCAGAGTATATGCGGGAGAGGGCAGACCCAAGCAGGTAATATTTGTTTGATTTTAGACAGTAAAAACAGAGCTTATAAGCACTTCTTAATATTATGTGATTGGGAGTAAAAAAGAAATGGCCATGAAGGAGGGAGAAAAAGAGATTGAGAAGGGAAATAGATGGGCCATCCTAGGCTGAGTCTTGTGGGATATTGTGTAAGTCCAGTAGTTGAGTAGTTTTTTTCATTATTTTCTCTGTATATTTGAGTGAACCATTCTTCTAATTTTATACAATATACCTTCACGCATGCTGAGGATGGTCGAAGAAGAGTTAATCTTTTTTCTCGACCTTGAGAAACTTTTTGTTGTTCTCGCAGGATGGAAAGTTTCCATGTCTAAGGCAACAGGAAGCAATGGGTTAATATAGAGATGGATAAACATATATCATTGAAGTTGATTAACTGAAGAGTGATGGGAAGAAACGAAGGATTGACCATGAAGAGGGGAAAGAAAGAGATTGAGAAGGGAAGTAGATGAGCCTTCTGGGAGAGTTAAGTCCAGCCTAAGTTGAGTAGCTTTTTGATTATTTTCTCTCTATATTTGAGTGAACCAATCCACCGTCTCCATTTGTACAATATAATGTCACGCATGCCGAGGGTGGTATTTACCAGCAGGTAGAAGAGTTGCCCTTTTGTCTCGACCTTGAGAAACTTTTTGTTGCTCTCGCAGGATGGAGAGTTTCCACTGGCATTAAGTAGACACTCTGGGCAATGTATTTAAATGAACCTGCAGGCTGGCACACTGGTGCTTTACAGGGAATTATAATCAAAGAGGTGGCTTATTGTGGGGATTAGTTCAGTCTGTGCAACTGATTTCGCCTGAGGGTGAAAAAGAAAAGTTGAAAGGAGCTATATCGGTCACAAACTGCGGCGAGATTTTCTTCTCTTTGGAAAGCCTCTTTAAAGATGCATCTACATTGGAATCGGTTTCAACATTCAATTGTCACCCGCGTGCCAGCCATGTAGATGTTTATAATGCAGGAGACATACAAAGATACGTAAGACAATAAAATAGCTTCCCTGCTCATTCCCATTAGTCTTCAGTAGCAAGAACAAGCAGAGAAGGAAACCAAGGGACAGAGAAACCAATATATATATATTTATCACGCATGTAAAAAACATGTTATTAACCAATAAAATATTAATATATTAATATATTTAGAAACTTTGTCTCAAGGCATCATATCGGGATCTCCTACTGACAAGATTTGATTGTTCCAGTTTCAGCCAATGATAGTCTGCACCAGCTGAGTTATTGAGTTCTATGGAAAAAATATTTACTTCCCAAAAAAGTATATGTTTCTACATAGAAATTGGATTATAGTTGTGGTTTGCTGTATCTGACACACTGAAACCTACTACCTAGGTTCTGCCTCCTAGGAGGGCTACAAATGAATTAAAGGGTTAAGAATATATAGATATATAATATCCCTGTGTATCTATTTACTTTTATGTATTTTATTTTATTAAGAAGGGCTTATAAGCTCTGTTTTGCTGCTTAAAATCAAACAAATCATCCCTGTATAGGTGTGCCCTCTGCAGCTCACGAAGACACAGACTCTTCTGTACTTGCTGTGTAGTGTCTCATATTAACCACGCAGTGACCATCTCTCAGCAACATTCTGCAACCTGCTGTTGAGATATTGTCCCTGATAGACTAGGACACTACACTGCACATAAGACCTACAGAGTCTGTGTCTGTATACGCTGCAGAGGGCAGACCCATACAGGGACTATTTGAGTTTAAACAGTAAAAACAGAGCTTGTAAGCAGTTCTTAATGAAATAAAGTACATAAAAGTAATTAAATACACAGGAATATTATGGAATATGAACTTTTTGGCATCCTCGTAGCATCTCCTTTTCCAAATATAATTCTAATCCCCCCGGGTGGCTTAAAATACAATAAAATGATTCTGGTGGATGCAACAAGAAGAGGTGGTGTTGTTTTTTCATACACAGAGAAGACAGGAAAATAACTGTGGCACATTCTCTCGGGGAAGGATAACAGTTTTACTGACAGATTTGTGCCGAAGTTTTGAGAAAGATGGTTTGTGCATGAAATTAATAGCACACATTCATCTGACTTCAGTCCCCGCTCCTTCATTACATAGGCACATTCAAAGGAAAAATATGTGATAAGAAAAGCGTGACCTCTGAAGGTCACAGGATATGGAAAGAGCAGTTTTTACATTTTTTTTTGCAGTTTAAAATATAAAAATTAAAACATTTTCTTAGCTTTTAAACTGTGTGTTTTCTCCCCATGCAGCGCTGCATATCTCCTCCTACCTGTGTCATCAAGGACATGGTCAGTTCTTCTTGTGTCCTAACTAAAAAATGAAGTCTGACCGGTGTAGATTCTACTTCAGACTGAGCATGCTCAGTAAAAGGGCAGGGCCTGTGGGGCAGCTGCAATTGGGTTACAATAGAGCTTTTACCTCTGTACTTTACACAGTAAGGGCAGAGCTAATGATGTCATGGGGCTGGGCCAATGACATTAGCCCAGTCTATTTCCAATATCCATGATAGTCCAGGCAGAGCTTACCATGCCCGTCATAGATACAGATATCAGAAGATACACATATGTGATTGAGGGGAAAACTGGCAGCTTAAAAGCTACCCCAAAGCTACCCACCCACAAAAGTAAATAATTCCGCAGGTTATGACCAACATATGGGAGGAGAATCAAACGGACAGAGACACGGACACCTAGAGTCCAGCAAATGTCCAATGAAAAGTTGAGTACAATATTTAAAACATTGGAGCTTATTCTATTGCCAAAATCATAAATTTATACACACTTAAAACCAATACTGCCACATATTCTATTAGCTACTCGCAATCCGATTTAAGAGTTCCCCGCCCACAATCACTACCGGCCAGCCAATGACGCAAAAATGGCCTTAGAACTCCATTGGTTTTAGTACAGCTCGAATAATACGAGCTCTAAATAATTAAAGTTACACAAAATGTATATTCTATTAGACCCTTAGCTCTAGCTCGCAACTAGAAAAAGTATCACATTTCTGCCAAAAATATTACGAGTACTAAATAGGACTCTCAAGGGCTTTTACAAAAAAATACTTATTAGACAACTGTCTTAAACCCACAAATATGCAGTTAAAAATATATTTTTTAAATGTTATTTCTGAGTAATATTGATCTTGGGACTCAAGGGGTTAATATATATCCTAAAATCCACAATTGACTAGAACAGATGAACTAATGCATTTTATAGAGTGCTAGATAGCGAGCCCGATTGGCATATATTATTTATTGGCTCTCATTCATTTGTTGCCTCCAATTGCAGATTACGTATAACTTCCATGTTTGACGGATGTCATGATGATGGACTTATTTACTATTGGATCTAAAATGTAAATTACGGGCTTGCGTTAATATTATCAGATTTACGAGTTTAGGTTTAAGAAGGTAAATTGCCTAGACATTTAGAGAAAAAAACATCCGCAGCCAAAATTACGGGTTATAGTCACTTGTGGGCTTCTAATAAATAGGGACTATTGTTGGGACCAAATATGGACAGGTTGTGCAATGCACCAGGGCCCTCCTCTGGGGGTCCCAGTTCTGTGTAATGTATTTTTTTTGCATTTAATTATTTTTTGCATGTGCGCCCTCCATTCCCTAGCTATGCCTCTGAATATGGTTACTTGTTTTTACTGTAGTTCCTATGTTTCGGTTTAAAATATTTCCTATTACAGCCTTATTCTGGAAATACATTGTAAATGGATTTGTTCAATAAAACGCAGCAATGTGCCAGTTTTCTGACACCACTTCATGGCAGTCTTATGAAGACGGGGCCCCCGTGCGCTGTGGCATATGGCATTTAAACCACCATCCAGCTGATATTTGCACACAGAAAGGTCAAGGAATTTGTGGGATTTGGCTGTTCCAAGAGAGGCTTTTCTGAGGTCTGCTGACCAACTGGAAGCCTCTTTCTTGTCTATTTTCTTTTATTCTTCCTCCAACATCAAAGCCGCTTTGTGTGTACCCAACATGTTCCCTCCACATGTTTGGTTTTTAGAGTGTAAACATGTTACCAATAAT
The DNA here is from genome assembly GCA_027410445.1 of Discoglossus pictus. NCBI lineage: Eukaryota > Metazoa > Chordata > Amphibia > Anura > Alytidae > Discoglossus > Discoglossus pictus. The sequence goes on along the minus strand of CM050167.1, from coordinate 392,154,452 downwards.
ACGCTATTAAAATATTCCCCCTCCAATCCTATCTGCAGGGGAGCATCTGAGTGCTGTTCTCATTAGCTCTTCTGCATGTCAAAGATTACGTCTAATAGAAGCATGCTTTATAACCCCGGGCTGCGTGCCTTGGATGATAAAATGGGCTGGGGAGACAAGAGGCCCGCGTGTCGTTTGCAGACTGCCCGTCCTTCCAGGGTGCATACTGCGAGCTGCGGCATGGGCAGAGTAATGGGCGAGTCTCCCCGCCAGCTCGTTAGTGAAGAGAGACAATCTCCAACTTGTTACATTGTATTATAGAAACATAACAGAGAAACTGAGATACAATAGACACATACGAGCCTGAAAAGCAATGGCGGGCTAGTGAATAGGGCCCCATCCTGTGTCACATATATATATATATATATATATATATAGTTACAAAGTTACATAGTATTTAAGGTTGAAAAAAGACTTTCAGTCCATCAAGTTCAACCTTTTAAGATCTCCTCTGATCTGCAATAATATATAATATATATATATATATATATATATATATATTTATATATATTTATATATATATATATATATATATATATATATATATATATATATATATATATATATATATATATATATATACCACATCATCATCATTTGTGTTTGTAACGGAGTTGAAACAAGAATCCAATATCTCCGCTGGTATATGGTAAAATACCCAAGAGGCACTACAGTTTCACCATTCCCAACCTCCCATATTGGACGACACTCAATTTGGGAGTTCAAGACTACTGACTTTATTTTGTTATGTGCAGAAATATTTATACACATCTCTTCCCACAGGCAATACACATTCCTCATAGTTGGCCACACAATACACATAGAGGGACAATAGGTGGGTCACACCTCCCTGAGGCTACCTGGCAACTTTGATACAATCAGACATGGATTAGATCATCCTTCTTTGTTCTTATGTCTGAGAATGAAAACACTTTATACAATAGACTTCCTTATCTTATGAGGAGTCTCTGTAATAGGATTATCTATTATGCCAAGGTCTGCAATAGTCTGGGCTAATATTCTGCAGAGCATAAACTAACATACATACAGTATAATAGTAGGATCATATTTTAACCATAATAATAACCATAAAACAGGGTAAAACAGTGATGGGTTCCATTACAGTGTTCACATGTGGGCTTGATAGGGGGGTCCGCGGGAGTTCATTGGAGACTTCTTCCTCCCCTGTCTGTGTGTCTTATCACAAGGGCAGGGAATCATGAATGACATAACTCTCTTCGATGAAACTCCTGCATATCCTGAGGCTGAGGGGGCCAGGGGTCATGGGCCATGGCGAACAGGCACCAATAGGCCACTACACACACACAAAACTCAATACAAAACTCACCACCACCACCACAAGAGAGCCCTGGTGCATTGCACCACTCACACCACCAATAAATCCACCCCTGCTTAATAGGACTACCTATCATGTCCATTCTATCTACCGAAAAGTTCATCTTCATTAAACCTCAGGACTGTTTTATGCTTATCCTAACCATCATTATCTTACTGTTTCCAAATAACAAACACAGTCATCATATATTGGGTTAATTATGCATGCCAGATTACCAGGGGCATGCTCACTTTGGAGAAGTGGCAAACACAAAATGTAACAAAAACAAACAAATAACGTATTTATGTCCATGACTTAAACAGTTGTAGTCGGCTACTTTATAAACTGGTGCTTTTTTTCTTGAATGACAGGGGGGTCATTTAACATGTCCGACCCCCCTGACTGCAGAGAGTAATATTTATATATAAGACCTTTCCTCACACTAACTGTGGCAGTGAAGGGTTAAATGGATGAAAAGTTCATTCCATATAAAAAGGTGAAGCTGAGAGGTTTATAATTGTATGTCTTTAACTATAGAAGATGAAAAGAGTTTCCTAATAAAACTATGTGTATATAATGGGATACAGAAGGTAATTTATAGCGAACCCAGGACCGCTCTGTTTTCATTTATACATTATGGTTTTAATCAGAGTAAAAAATACTGAAAATGAATGATTTTTATGAAGTTAATTCCTGTTTTTTTAGTTTTTGTGTGTGTGGATTTTAAATGGACACATACGTCTCATGTACTTAAAAGAGAATGTATAAAATCCACATTTTTTGGGAAAAACAAGTGAAGTTGTGACTGGTAAATTTACATTTTCTAGAGCACAGGAATGTCTTTGGCCATTGCTTTGGTATACTCCGTAGTGTATACAGGGGAATATGCGCTAACTACATGAGCACAAAGATATGGAGCGCCGCTCAATTCGAAGGACGCATTTCGCGAGATACAGGCCGTATGTCTGCGGGCTTGAACGCTGATACAATTTGGGTGCTATTCAATTGAAGAACCCTGCAAGTTACGGGTTGAACTCCGAAACCGTAAACCATGCACTCGTATGTAGCAGTTCAGGACGGGAACATGATCAATTAAGCAAGGCCGTAACTACCCATTGAGAAACAGCCAATAGTAAATGAGACCGCCATCATTACGGCAGCAAAACATGGAGGTTACATGTCAATCAATTAATGTAGGTTTGGGGGTCCGATATGCGATCGGACTCGCAAAACCGCAAAATACTAAATAATAAAAATGAATGCCAATACTGTTCTAGTCCATGTGGGTGGCTTGATATATATTAACTCCTTGATTCCCAAGATCAATATAACCCCGAAATGAAACCTAAAAAAAATATTTTTTATTGCCGATTTGCGAGCGTGAGACTTTTGTGCAACTAATTCTAATGTCTGTCATCACTTTCCCCGTTACAGTGCAGTAGTGATTTTCTTATTTGCATTTACAGTGCTAGGACAGGGGGTAGCACTCGTAGGATTTTCTTCTACATTTGACATTTAAGGGTGGAAAAATATTTGCGGGCTTGGGGAATTGTAGTAATTGAATGGTGATTTGTGATTTTAGCATAAGGATCCTCTCTCTAAGTCCCTTTACCTTGGGCCATTGTTGGGGGGGTGTCATCATATTAGTTGGCATAAAAAGTATAGTCACAAGACTCTTCTATGGAAGTTTTCTGGATTTAAAAAAAAAAAATATATATATATATATATATATATATATATATATATACGTAGCTGTGTATCTATTTTCTTGTATGTACTTTATTTTATTTACTGCCTAAAATCATCCAAATAGTCCCTGTATGGGTCTTCCCACTGCAGCATGTGCAGTGACAGACTCTCGTGGGCTGGATGTGCAGTGTAGTGTCCTAGCCTATCAGGGCCGCATCTGCTGAGAGATGATCTCTGGTTAGTATGAGACACAGCACAGTAAGTACAGCAGGGTCTGTGCCTTCACGAGCTGCTTACGGCAGACCCATACAGGGACTATTTATTTGATTATAGGCAGTAAAATATAATACACAGGGATATTATACTTTTAGTACGGTCCAAGAACCTTCCATATCCCTTATAGTGGTCTATAACACCCCAATAAAATGCCAATTCTGCTTAGGTTTCTTGATTGAATACAGCTCTCACATATTTTTTGCTAGGCCACTCCAAATATTTTAAGCAATATAAATAAGTGTATGATATTGATATTGTGGTGTATGACACATTTTGAGTGGCCCAAGAATATAGTCCTGTTAGTGATGGGGGCAGAGTTAAGTAAACAAGCTGCCCATCGCTCCGAGCCAAATACACCATTATGCATTTGCTAAGATCATTGATATGGGTCAGGAGAGTGGCTCAACTCTACTGTTAGATTTTCCCTCCGGATCAACAAATGGGACAGATTGAGAGCCAAAATACTAAAGTCCATTAAACTTCAGTGCTCTCTTGGATCGCGTTACTATATTACTAGAAATCAAGAGCGTAATCAAAGAACGAGGGGTGGCTGTGCCAAAAGGGACCAGTGTGGGGTGGAGGGATCTGCAGGTACGGGCACTTGTTCAAACGCATGAACCAAATTAAAGCCAAATTTAAGAATATAGAGTGGAAATGTCCTTAAACAGCAGGAAGTGGCTTGCTCTTGTATAAATATTAAGAAATGCTGCCAAAAAACTGTTAAGAATCACTTAGCCCATATATCAAGCCCATTATCTTACCACAAAAGCATATTTGGCCCGTGTGCTATGTTCAACATACGCCATGTTTGAATGTCCTGGTGGTGTTACCAACCAACACTGGGAGGTGGGTCCATGTATTCATCACCATTTTTAATAAAGTAATAGGGCCTCATTCAATTGTGATTTGCCCAATTGAATAGGGCTCTATATAAGCACAGGGCAATTGTTTTTATAGAAGTTTTTAGTTAGTGACTTCTATCCAAAAGCAAAGTCTTCACTAACTAATAACTTCTAGAAAAAAAATGCTATGTGCTTATATAGAGCCCTATTTAATTGGCCAAATCACAATTGAATGAGGCCCATAGTTTCCAAGCATTTCACTTTCTAAGTTCATAACATTATAGAATTTATTTCCTATGTCTTCAATCTTGTAATTTGTTGAATGGATTAAAAAGTCTTTATAGCAAATAAAAACAAGTACATTTGCAACTGAATGATATTTAAAAATAATTTAGTCAGCTAAATCATAGATTAAATTTGCTATATTGTTGCCATTAATCATTGATCTCCCTGCATCTGCGTGATAAGCTTCATTACTTTTTAAAGTCATAATTGGGGCCATCATCAGAAATCTTGAGGCCCAGTACAAATGAAGGACCCCAAACCCAATGTACACCTGTTTTCCACATCTTGTATAGCCAGGCTTTATGTTAACTGCACAGATAGTCCATATAGGGCCTCATTCAATTGTAATTTGGCCAATTGAATAGGACTCTAAATAAGCACATAAATATCTTTTTTTTAAGTTTTTAGTTAGTAAACATCTATCCAAAAGCAAGGTTTTCACTAACTAAAAACTTCTCTTATCTTATCTTATTTAGAGCCCTATTCGATTGGCCAAATCGCAATTGAATGAGGGCCATAGTGGTGAAATATATATTTTTCCATTTGAGTATATTTCATAGACTTATAGTATAGCTCATCCTGGCAATGCCAATATATATTTATACAAATGCCTGCCAGTCTGTGGCCTCCCATATAGGATGGGCCCCTCATTGAGTACCTATCCAAACATGTCCTCACCAAAACAGATAGTTTCCTCACCTTCTACACTACACATGTATGTCTCCCATGTTATCTCCCATCACAGATACTCTTAGACCAGGAGTAGGCAAAATCAGGTCTCAAGATAGCCAGGGTCTTCCTGCTGTGCCAAGACAATCCTTGGCTGTTCTGACTCACTCGGGCACAAGAAGTGGAATCTCGAATTGCTGACCTATATGTTCACACTTGGAGACTGACATTACCGAATGCTCCTTTTGGCTTTGTAGTATGGTTATCTTTGGTAACCTACTCATTTATTTATATCCTGTAATGAAAGGTAAAGCGTTGGAGAATTATTGGGGTTGTATGTCAGTAAATATAACATAGGAAATAAGGCATTTCCCATAGTACACATGGCCTGGGCCTCAAAGTACTGGACGGAGGGGTCTAGGTTTAGCTATTAGTGTCACCTCAACTCTTTTTTAACTTTTTTTTCAAAATAAAAAACCCAACCCTCTAAACCAAAACCCCACAATGGCGCTGCCCATTCTCTTGTATCTTTAGCACTGATAACACAGCCCAACCAGTAGTGATGATGTCAGCCTGGACCGGTATGCAACCTCAGCAAACCGATAGGGATGTGCCAGATGAATCATTTCTTCGAGAAGTCATTTGCCCATTAGCTTTTGTTTTAATGCATTTTTTATTACATCACTTTTCATTAATTTCTTGGTAATGTATTCAGAGATCTTCAAGGATGCCCGATCACTGCATGCCACCACTGCGTAGAAACAGTGACCAGGAAGGTTAATGGTCTCTATATACTGACACCAATCTGTGGGCGCCCCGAGTGGTAATGTGCATCTTTCCATAAAACTTTCTGATTTATTTTTTTCCATTAACATATATATTAATAAATGGTTTTTATACTCCGTTGAAAGTGTGTACATATACATCATGCTCCCAGAGCGGGAAAAGAAAAGCTGTTAAGAAAATGCAACCCTTGCACTCCGTAGGATGTGAAAAAGCGATGGAGAGAGACACGCTCAATAGACTAAAACCATTAAATAGGCAAATCATATAGTATGTTGGAAAAAGAGACACCCCAATGTGAGACTTGACCTTTACAAACAAAGCCTGTAAGAGCACCCCTTATATCTCTCTCCAAGAGCGCCTCTACTTAGGATCTATACCTCTCCTGTTTTGTGTTTGACTTTCTTAAATCCTTGGGGTTATCCTGGCAAGGATACTGGAGTGAGGTGCCAGATCCATCTCCAGTGGACCATGATTTGTCTGACCTCTCTGCCATGACCTGCCCATCTTGGGTGACTCAACATGGTATAGCACGCAGCTTAATTGATGTACACAAGCCCCAGCACCATGGCGTGGTAGAGGTCCAGAAGGGGGTTTTGTGGTTATCTCCTCTCAATCCTCAATCATCCTAATGGGTTATGGCAGGTTCCTGGCTGTTACTATGTATATAATATCCCTGGGTATCCATTTACTTTTATGTACTTTATCTCATTAAGAAGTGCTTATAAGATCCCTTTTTACTACCAAAATCAAACAAATAGTCCCTGTATGGGTCTGCCAGCTCATGAAAACACAGACTCTTTGGTACTTGCTGTGCAGTGTCTCATACTAACCAATAATTAACCTTTCAACAACATTCTGCTGAGACGTTGTCCCTGATAGGCTAGGACACTGCACTGCATATCGTACAGAGTCTGTGTCTGCATACGCTGAGGGCAGACTCATACAGGCTATTAGAAATCTTATAAGCGCTTCTTAATAGGATAAAGTACATAAAAGTAAATGGATACACAGGTACATTATATACCTAATAACACCCAGGAACCTTCTATATCCCTTTAATATCTGCAACCCACACACCCCACAGGCTGCAGTTACCCCAATATTCACACATCCACATTATTTCAGCATCTTGCTCCTTGAAATGACTACTCTCAACAAAGCATACCCCAAATCCATCCCCAAACCAGAACATACTCTATACATTGTAACAAACACAACTTGATACCAAGTAGGAACCAAGTAGTCTGCCCATTCTATCTAGTTAAAGGGCTTTAATACATTTCCAGGATAGTCTTTGTGTATCCCAGGCATGCTTGGACTTGTTTGATGTTCTTATCTCTATGCCATGTCCAATAGAAACCTGCTCCTTTATCTCATTTATTAGTATCCTTTTGAAGAATTGGACCGGTGTGTCTGGAGCAGGGATCTCCGCTTCTTTGTAGCATATGTACGTCTTGATATAGTTATACTTTTCATGAACTTACTCTACATCTGGCGTTCATCACTGCAGAGAATGGTGAATTATAAAATAACCGTATAGTAACTGTGATGCAATGAGTAAAAGAGCTAAACTTCAGAAAAAGAAAATGATTCTTTATGGAACTTAATGTCAACAAATTAATGGAAAGACATTAAATATGCAGGGCCAGATGATGTTTTAGAGGAACATTCCTATGTTATCCTATGGGACATATTTACTAAACTGTGAAACTATCCATTCCCATCTTATTCTATTGGCATTTGCAATACCCTATAGGACGGTAGATGGAATAGGTCCCATTAGTCCAGCTAGATCAGCAACGATGTACTGAGATCATGAGACGTGACATATTTTAATACACACCGCTCAAGGGAATGTGTTTGCTAAACATTATAATTAACCTCCGGTGATGAATTTTTCAGCACATAAATCCACAATGATACACATTACCATGATCAGTAAAGGCCTATCATTTACATATGACATACAATTATACATCTTGATTAGGTCACTTCTCCCATGAGACTGGCTTTATAAACTAAAGATGGCCCACTTACAAATGATGCCAGAAAAATAGAAACACAAATTAATATTTGGGAACAGTGATAAATGGCTGGCAAAAAGAGATACAGTATCATTTAAAACAAATAGAGAAGTTAAGCTAGGTACAATGTATCAATCTGATGCAGATTATACACCAACAAGCAGCCAATCAGAGGCTGGCTAGCTGACTCAGGATTTTAAATTAAAAAATATATATATAAGTAGTTCAAATTACCTTTACAAAAAATGGAATAAAATTTTTATTCATAGATGTAAAATTGTCAGCTTTGGTGAGATATACTTTTTTAAACTATAAAAATAACTCCGTAAAATGCGTGATTCATTCCTAAAATATTTAACATCGTGAATCCTTTTCAATTTTATAAAAATAACTGTATGGGAATATTTTTTAAATATTTGAAAGTTTTACTTTTTATATTTCTAGTAAGTTTCTTTTTTTTACTAAACCACACCTGAAGTGAATACAATGCGATGTAAAATTGCAAGTGTGCGATTAAACAGCCAATCAGAGCCTGATTTTTTTTAGAAACACGTTTTGACATTTTACATATTTTTTTTCACCGACTCAGTAACTCGTAAAAAAAATGTAGTAATGTTTAGATTTGACTTGTAGACTGCAAAATAGAGCCAACTAAAATTATAATCCATCATATCTTGTCTCAACTACTGTAACTCGCTCCTTGCTGACCTTCACATCACCCGCCTGTCCCCACTCCACTCCATAATGATACCTCCATTAGACTCATCTACCACACTCATCGCGCCGTGTCCGCAGCGCCTCTCGATCAGTCTCTCCACCGCCTTCCCATAGAAGGTTTTCTCAAGAAAACCTTACAGATAAGCACAACCAGGCACATAACGATAGACGTATCTGGCGTGCTGCGGTCCATACATCACGGAAAGTCGGAAACAACTGAATGACTAAATAACAAATAATCTATAAGCGCACTTGATACATTTGCGTCACAGAATAACCAAATATTAAATACTGCAGCACTATTATGAATCCACCCCATATACTTTAAGATGGTGGGATTTCATAAAACTAAAGTACTAAAAAGACTGGTGAACCTTCCCATCCAAAAACATTTATTCCTGATAATTGCCCATTTCAACATGTATTGAAGGCGAACAAAACGTCTACTTGAAATAATGTGTTTATAAAGTTTGATTGTGCATGAACGCTAACGGATAATCTCGCTATTCATAAGACACTTAGTAATGTTTACCATGTTATAATTGGTATCATTAAGCTTAGGTGATGTTATTAATATTACTAATTAAAATGCTGTAAACCTCACCAGCATAAAGCAACTTTTTATTGCTTTTACATTGAAATGCTTGGGAGATAGTGTCGGTTGTTATGGGAACTGGAGGAATTATACGGGAGAAGCAGTTTGATATCTTGGCCACATTTATGATGGAATATGAGAGAGGCCATGTCAGGAATGGGTGAACGTGCCACCTCTTGGCCCTGTTCTGCCTTTTTGGCCAATGAGTGCCATTATGTATTGATAGATGGACTTCACATGTCAAAATAACGGCACACATTTATCTAAAGTATGTTTATAGTATGCTCTTAACCATATTTTAGGCATAGGAAGCACCCATGACTCTCTAAAACTAATGACATTTTTATGTTTATGGAATTAACATCTATGAGGGAGTGATCAGAGAGAGTGGATGACCTGTATGGGTTGGTGATGTGTAAGAGAGTGATCAGAGAGAGTGGATAACCTGTATGGTGATGTGTAAGAGAGTGCTTAGAGAGAGTGAATGACCTGTATGGTGATGTGTAAGAGAGTGATCAGAGAGAGTGGATGACCTGTATGGGTTGGTGATATGTAAGAGAGTGATTAGAGAGAGTGAATGACCTGTATGGGTTGGTGATGTGTAAGAGAGTGATCAGAGAGAGTGGATGACCTGTATGGGTTGGTGATGTGTAAGAGAGTGATCAGAGAGAGTGGATGACCTGTATGGGTTGGTGATATGTAAGAGAGTGATCAGAGAGAGTGAATGACCTGTATGGGTTGGTGATGTGTAAGAGAGTGATCAGAGAGAGTGGATGACCTGTATGGGTTGGTGATGTGTAAGAGAGTGATCAGAGAGAGTGGATGACCTGTATGGGTTGGTGATATGTAAGAGAGTGATTAGAGAGAGTGGATAACCTGTATGGTGATGTGTAAGAGAGTGATCAGAGAGAGTGAATGACCTGTTTGGTGATGTGTAAGAGAGTGATTAGAGAGAGTGAATGACCTGTATGGGTTGGTGATGTGTAAGAGAGTGATCAGAGAGAGTGGATAACCTGTATGGTGATGTGTAAGAGAGTGATCAGAGAGAGTGGATAACCTGTATGGTGATGTGTAAGAGAGTGATCAGAGAGAGTGGATGACCTGTATGGGTTGGTGATGTGTAAGAGAGTGATCAGAGAGAGTGGATGACCTGTATGGGTTGGTGATGTGTAAGAGAGTGATCAGAGAGAGTGGATGACCTGTATGGGTTGGTGATATGTAAGAGAGTGATCAGAGAGAGTGGATGACCTGTATGGTGATGTGTAAGAGAGTGATCAGAGAGAGTGGATGACCTGTATGGGTTGTGATATGTAAGAGAGTGATCAGAGAGAGTGTATGACCTGTATGGGTTGTGATGTGTAAGAGAGTGATCAGAGAGAGTGGATAACCTGTATGGTGATGTGTAAGAGAGTGATCAGAGAGAGTGAATGACCTGTTTGGTGATGTGTAAGAGAGTGATCAGAGAGAGTGGATAACCTGTATGGGTTGGTGATATGTAAGAGAGTGATCAGAGAGAGTGGATAACCTGTATGGTGATGTGTAAGAGAGTGATCAGAGAGAGTGGATGACATGTATGGTGATGTGTAAGAGAGTGATCAGAGAGAGTGGATGACCTGTATGGGTTGGTGATATGTAAGAGAGTGATCAGAGAGAGTGGATAACCTGTATGGTGATGTGTAAGAGAGTGATCAGAGAGAGTGGATGACCTGTATGGTGATGTGTAAGAGAGTGATCAGAGAGAGTGGATGACCTGTATGGGTTGGTGATATGTAAGAGAGTGATCAGAGAGAGTGGATGACCTGTATGGGTTGGTGATGTGTAAGAGAGTGATCAGAGAGAGTGGATGACCTGTATGGGTTGGTGATGTGTAAGAGAGTGATCAGAGAGAGTGTATGATCTGTATGGGTTGGTGATATGTAAGAGAGTGATCAGAGAGAGTGTATGATCTGTATGGGTTGTGATATGTAAGAGAGTGATCAGAGAGAGTGGATGACCTGTATGGGTTGGTGATATGTAAGAGAGTGATCAGAGAGAGTGGATAACCTGTATGGTGATGTGTAAGAGAGTGATCAGAGAGAGTGGATGACCTGTATGGTGATGTGTAAGAGAGTGATCAGAGAGAGTGGATGACCTGTATGGGTTGGTGATATGTAAGAGAGTGATCAGAGAGAGTGGATGACCTGTATGGGTTGGTGATGTGTAAGAGAGTGATCAGAGAGAGTGGATGACCTGTATGGGTTGGTGATATGTAAGAGAGTGATCAGAGAGAGTGTATGATCTGTATGGGTTGGTGATATGTAAGAGAGTGATCAGAGAGAGTGTATGATCTGTATGGGTTGTGATATGTAAGAGAGTGATCAGAGAGAGTGGATGACCTGTATGGTGATGTGTAAGAGAGTGATCCGAGAGAGTGTATGATCTGTATGCGTTGTGATATGTAAGAGAGTGATCAGAGAGAGTGGATGACCTGTATGGGTTGGTGATGTGTAAGAGAGTGATCAGAGAGAGTGGATGACCTGTATGGGTTGGTGATATGTAAGAGAGTGATCAGAGAGAGTGGATGACCTGTATGGGTTGGTGATGTGTAAGAGAGTGATCCGAGAGAGTGTATGATCTGTATGCGTTGTGATATGTAAGAGAGTGATCAGAGAGAGTGGATGACCTGTATGGGTTGGTGATGTGTAAGAGAGTGATCAGAGAGAGTGGATGACCTGTATGGGTTGGTGATATGTAAGAGAGTGATCAGAGAGAGTGTATGATCTGTATGGGTTGTGATATGTAAGAGAGTGATCAGAGAGAGTGTATGATCTGTATGGGTTGTGATATGTAAGAGAGTGATCAGAGAGAGTGGATGACCTGTATGGGTTGGTGATGTGTAAGAGAGTGATCAGAGAGAGTGGATGACCTGTATGGGTTGGTGATATGTAAGAGAGTGATCAGAGAGAGTGTATGATCTGTATGGGTTGTGATATGTAAGAGAGTGATCAGAGAGAGTGTATGATCTGTATGGGTTGTGATATGTAAGAGAGTGATCAGAGAGAGTGGATGACCTGTATGGGTTGGTGATGTGTAAGAGAGTGATCCGAGAGAGTGTATGATCTGTATGCGTTGTGATATGTAAGAGAGTGATCAGAGAGAGTGGATGACCTGTATGGGTTGGTGATGTGTAAGAGAGTGATCAGAGAGAGTGGATGACCTGTATGGGTTGGTGATGTGTAAGAGAGTGATCCGAGAGAGTGTATGATCTGTATGGGTTGTGATATGTAAGAGAGTGATCAGAGAGAGTGGATGACCTGTATGGGTTGGTGATGTGTAAGAGAGTGATCAGAGAGAGTGGATGACCTGTATGGGTTGGTGATGTGTAAGAGAGTGATCCGAGAGAGTGTATGATCTGTATGGGTTGTGATATGTAAGAGAGTGATCCGAGAGAGTGTATGACCTGTATGGGTTGTGATATGTAAGAGAGTGATCAGAGAGAGTGGATGACCTGTATGGGTTGTGATATGTAAGAGAGTGATCAGAGAGAGGGGATGATCTGTATGGGTTGTGATATGTAAGAGAGTGATCAGAGAGAGTGTATGATCTGTATGGGTTGGTGATATGTAAGAGAGTGATCAGAGAGAGTGTATGATCTGTATGGGTTGTGATATGTAAGAGAGTGATCAGAGAGAGTGGATGACCTGTATGGGTTGGTGATGTGTAAGAGAGTGATCAGAGAGAGTGTATGATCTGTATGGGTTGGTGATATGTAAGAGAGTGATCAGAGAGAGTGTATGATCTGTATGGGTTGTGATATGTAAGAGAGTGATCAGAGAGAGTGGATGACCTGTATGGTGATGTGTAAGAGAGTGATCCGAGAGAGTGTATGATCTGTATGCGTTGTGATATGTAAGAGAGTGATCAGAGAGAGTGGATGACCTGTATGGGTTGGTGATGTGTAAGAGAGTGATCAGAGAGAGTGGATGACCTGTATGGGTTGGTGATATGTAAGAGAGTGATCAGAGAGAGTGGATGACCTGTATGGGTTGGTGATGTGTAAGAGAGTGATCCGAGAGAGTGTATGATCTGTATGCGTTGTGATATGTAAGAGAGTGATCAGAGAGAGTGGATGACCTGTATGGGTTGGTGATGTGTAAGAGAGTGATCAGAGAGAGTGGATGACCTGTATGGGTTGGTGATATGTAAGAGAGTGATCAGAGAGAGTGTATGATCTGTATGGGTTGTGATATGTAAGAGAGTGATCAGAGAGAGTGTATGATCTGTATGGGTTGTGATATGTAAGAGAGTGATCAGAGAGAGTGGATGACCTGTATGGGTTGGTGATGTGTAAGAGAGTGATCAGAGAGAGTGGATGACCTGTATGGGTTGGTGATATGTAAGAGAGTGATCAGAGAGAGTGTATGATCTGTATGGGTTGTGATATGTAAGAGAGTGATCAGAGAGAGTGTATGATCTGTATGGGTTGTGATATGTAAGAGAGTGATCAGAGAGAGTGGATGACCTGTATGGGTTGGTGATGTGTAAGAGAGTGATCCGAGAGAGTGTATGATCTGTATGCGTTGTGATATGTAAGAGAGTGATCAGAGAGAGTGGATGACCTGTATGGGTTGGTGATGTGTAAGAGAGTGATCAGAGAGAGTGGATGACCTGTATGGGTTGGTGATGTGTAAGAGAGTGATCCGAGAGAGTGTATGATCTGTATGGGTTGTGATATGTAAGAGAGTGATCAGAGAGAGTGGATGACCTGTATGGGTTGGTGATGTGTAAGAGAGTGATCAGAGAGAGTGGATGACCTGTATGGGTTGGTGATGTGTAAGAGAGTGATCCGAGAGAGTGTATGATCTGTATGGGTTGTGATATGTAAGAGAGTGATCCGAGAGAGTGTATGACCTGTATGGGTTGTGATATGTAAGAGAGTGATCAGAGAGAGTGGATGACCTGTATGGGTTGTGATATGTAAGAGAGTGATCAGAGAGAGGGGATGATCTGTATGGGTTGTGATATGTAAGAGAGTGATCAGAGAGAGTGGATGACCTGTATGGGTTGTGATATGTAAGAGAGTGATCAGAGAGAGGGGATGACCTGTATGGGTTGTGATATGTAAGAGAGTGATCAGAGAGAGTGGATGACCTGTATGGGTTGGTGATATGTAAGAGAGTGATCAGAGAGAGTGAATGACCTGTATGGTGATGTGTAAGAGAGTGATCAGAGAGAGTGGATGACCTGTATGGTGATGTGTAAGAGAGTGATCAGAGAGAGTGGATGACCTGTATGGTGATGTGTAAGAGAGTGATTAGAGAGAGTGGATGACCTGTATGGGTTGGTGATGTGTAAGAGAGTGATCAGAGAGAGTGAATGACCTGTATGGTGATGTGTAAGAGAGTGATCAGAGAGAGTGGATGACCTGTATGGTGATGTGTAAGAGAGTGATTAGAGAGAGTGGATGACCTGTATGGGTTGGTGATGTGTAAGAGAGTGATCAGAGAGAAAGTGGATGATCTGTATGGGTTGGTGATGTGTAAGAGAGTGATCAGAGAGAAAGTGGATGATCTGTATGGGTTGGTGATGTGTAAGAGAGTGATCAGAGAGAAAGTGGATGATCTGTATGGGTTGGTGATGTGTAAGAGAGTGATCAGAGAGAAAGTGGATGATCTGTATGGGTTGGTGATGTGTAAGAGAGTGATCAGAGAGAAAGTGGATGATCTGTATGGGTTGGTGATGTGTAAGAGAGTGATCAGAGAGAAAGTGGATGATCTGTATGGGTTGGTGATGTGTAAGAGAGTGATCAGAGAGAAAGTGGATGATCTGTATAGGATGGAGATCTGGGAGGGAGTGATCAGAAAGAGCATGGATGACCTGTATGAGATTATGGTATTTAAGGGTGTTTTCAGGGAGATAGTGGATGATCAGTATGGGATTATGATCTGTGAGGGAGTGACCAGAGAGAGCATGGATGACCTGTATGAGATGATGATGTGTTAGGGAGGGATCAGAGAGAGAGTGGATGATCGGTATGGGATTATGATCTGTAAGGGAGTGATCAGGGAGAGGATGGATGACGTGTATAGGATGATGATGTGTTAGGGAAGGATCAGAGAGCGCGTGGTTGATCTATATTGGAGGATGATGTTTGAGGGAGTGATCAGAGAGAGCGTGGATGACGTGTATGAAATGATGATGTGTTAGGGAGGGATCAGAGATGATCTGTATCAGAGGAGGATGTTTGAGGGAGTGATCAGAGAGAGCATGGATGATCTGTATCTGAGGATGATGTTTGAGGGAGTGATCAGGGAGAGCGTGCATGACGTGTATGAGATGAGGATGTGTTGGGAGTGATCAGAGAGAGTGTGCACTAACTGTATGAGATGATAATGTTTGAGGGAATGATCAGAGAGAGCGTGAATGACGCCTATAGGATAACGATGTTTGAGGAAGTGTTCAGAGAGAGCATGGATCATCTGTATGGGATGCTGATGTGAGTGTTCAGAGAGAGCATGGATCATCTCTATGGGATGATGATGGGAGTGTTCAGAGAGAGCATGGATCATCTGTATGAGATGATGATGGGAGTGTTCAGAGAGAGCATGGATCATCTGTATGAGATGATGATGGGAGTGTTCAGAGAGAGCATGGATCATCTGTATGGGATGCTGATGGGAGTGTTCAGAGAGAGCATGGATCATCTGTATGGGATGATGATGGGAGTGTTCAGAGAGAGCATGGATCATCTTTATGGGATGATGATGGGAGTGTTCAGAGAGAGCATGGATCATCTCTATGGGATGCTGATGGGAGTGTTCAGAGAGAGCATGGATCATCTCTATGGGATGATGATGGGAGTGTTCAGAGAGAGCATGGATCATCTGTATGGGATGCTGATGGGAGTGTTCAGAGAGAGCATGGATCATCTGTATGGGATGATGATGGGAGTGTTCAGAGAGAGCATGGATCATCTGTATGGGATGATGATGGGAGTGTTCAGAGAGAGCATGGATCATCTGTATGGGATGATGATGGGAGTGTTCAGAGAGAGCATGGATCATCTGTATGGGATGATGATGGGAGTGTTCAGAGAGAGCATGGATCATCTGTATGGGATGATGATGGGAGTGTTCAGAGAGAGCATGGATCATCTGTATGGGATGATGATGGGAGTGTTCAGAGAGAGCATGGATCATCTGTATGGGATGATGATGGGAGTGTTCAGAGAGAGCATGGATCATCTCTATGGGATGCTGATGGGAGTGTTCAGAGAGAGCATGGATCATCTGTATGGGATGATGATGGGAGTGTTCAGAGAGAGCATGGATCATCTGTATGGGATGCTGATGGAAGTGTTCAGAGAGAGCATGGATCATCTCTATGGGATGATGATGGGAGTGTTCAGAGAGAGCATGGATCATCTGTATGGGATGATGATGGGAGTGTTCAGAGAGAGCATGGATCATCTGTATGGGATGCTGATGGGAGTGTTCAGAGAGAGCATGGATCATCTCTATGGGATGCTGATGGGAGTGTTCAGAGAGAGCATGGATCATCTGTATGGGATGATGATGGGAGTGTTCAGAGAGAGCATGGATCATCTGTATGGGATGCTGATGTGAGTGTTCAGAGAGAGCATGGATCATCTGTATGGGATGATGATGGGAGTGTTCAGAGAGAGCATGGATCATCTGTATGAGATGATGATGGGAGTGTTCAGAGAGAGCATGGATCATCTGTATGAGATGATGATGGGAGTGTTCAGAGAGAGCATGGATCATCTGTATGGGATGCTGATGGGAGTGTTCAGAGAGAGCATGGATCATCTGTATGGGATGATGATGGGAGTGTTCAGAGAGAGCATGGATCATCTTTATGGGATGATGATGGGAGTGTTCAGAGAGAGCATGGATCATCTCTATGGGATGCTGATGGGAGTGTTCAGAGAGAGCATGGATCATCTCTATGGGATGATGATGGGAGTGTTCAGAGAGAGCATGGATCATCTGTATGGGATGCTGATGGGAGTGTTCAGAGAGAGCATGGATCATCTGTATGGGATGATGATGGGAGTGTTCAGAGAGAGCATGGATCATCTGTATGGGATGATGATGGGAGTGTTCAGAGAGAGCATGGATCATCTGTATGGGATGATGATGGGAGTGTTCAGAGAGAGCATGGATCATCTGTATGGGATGATGTTGGGAGTGTTCAGAGAGAGCATGGATCATCTGTATGGGATGATGATGGGAGTGTTCAGAGAGAGCATGGATCATCTGTATGGGATGATGATGGGAGTGTTCAGAGAGAGCATGGATCATCTGTATGGGATGATGATGGGAGTGTTCAGAGAGAGCATGGATCATCTCTATGGGATGATGATGGGAGTGTTCAGAGAGAGCATGGATCATCTGTATGGGATGATGATGGGAGTGTTCAGAGAGAGCATGGATCATCTGTATGGGATGATGATGGGAGTGTTCAGAGAGAGCATGGATCATCTGTATGGGATGATGATGGGAGTGTTCAGAGAGAGCATGGATCATCTCTATGGGATGCTGATGGGAGTGTTCAGAGAGAGCATGGATCATCTGTATGGGATGATGATGGAAGTGTTCAGAGAGAGCATGGATCATCTCTATGGGATGATGATGGGAGTGTTCAGAGAGAGCATGGATCATCTCTATGGGATGATGATGGGAGTGTTCAGAGAGAGCATGGATCATCTGTATGGGATGATGTTGGGAGTGTTCAGAGAGAGCATGGATCATCTGTATGGGATGATGATGGGAGTGTTCAGAGAGAGCATGGATCATCTGTATGGGATGATGATGGGAGTGTTCAGAGAGAGCATGGATCATCTGTATGGGATGATGATGGGAGTGTTCAGAGAGAGCATGGATCATCTGTATGGGATGATGATGGGAGTGTTCAGAGAGAGCATGGATCATCTGTATGGGATGATGATGGGAGTGTTCAGAGAGAGCATGGATCATCTGTATGGGATGATGATGGGAGTGTTCAGAGAGAGCATGGATCATCTGTATGGGATGATGATGGGAGTGTTCAGAGAGAGCATTGATCATCTGTATGGGATGATGATGGGAGTGTTCAGAGAGAGCATGGATCATCTGTATGGGATGATGATGGGAGTGTTCAGAGAGAGCATTGATCATCTGTATGGGATGATGATGGGAGTGTTCAGAGAGAGCATGGATCATCTGTATGGGATGATGATGGGAGTGTTCAGAGAGAGCATGGATCATCTGTATGGGATGATGATGGGAGTGTTCAGAGAGAGCATGGATCATCTGTATGGGATGATGATGGGAGTGTTCAGAGAGAGCATGGATCATCTGTATGGGATGATGATGGGAGTGTTCAGAGAGAGCATGGATCATCTGTATGGGATGCTGATGACGTGTGAGGGAGTAATCAGTGAGATTGTGGGTGATCATTATGGGACAATGATCTGTTCTATAAGGAAGTAGCTGAGGAAGAGGATGAATGGTAGTTATGAGATGATCTTTCCGTTGAGTGATAGATAGAAGGTGGATGATCTATAATAAGTGAAAGTATAGGATAAAGTCCTTCAGCGTACAAGGATCCACAACCATGACAGAGGCATAAAAATATCTACTTATTTTATTATTGTCACTGATACATCTTCTTAAAAACAATATATGGTCACATCAAATATAAGGAAAAAGGTGCATTTTGGGATGTACAAGGCACTTAATCATAGGTCAAAGTATAAGATTATCATAGAAAGCATGAATGATTGTGGTGGTCTAATAGAGATTACCAGGGAATGGGTGGATGATCCTAAACTGGGGTGCAATATTGATGATTACTGATGCAATATATAGACTTTATAAACTGTATATTTATTTATCTAATATATATATATATATATATATATATATATATATATATAAATAGATCACATATATAGTTGTGGATCTGCGTGGTTGTTCGAACGTTTGCGATGTTGATAACGCACTTGCGAGCCGTTTATGCAGGACTTAGGCTGCAATCAGCGCCAAAGGTGCCCATTGCACTGCGAGCCTCGGAAAGCGAGGCTTGCATTTGAAGCATGCGGGTCTTGCACTGCAATGAGCGCCAAAGGCGCTCAAAAGAAATGAAAACACACTCACACACAGCACAGGAGGAGAACAATGAAGCATGGGAGTGAGGTTGCAAGCAATTTTGAGCCATATTTGCTATTTTTTTGCCATGATGAGCTGAAGGCGCTCTTCATGGGGCTTGCAATGAGCGCCGAAGTTGATCATTGCAAAGCAGGAAAGTTGAAGTACACGGGTGGAGAGGCTCACAATGAGCGCCAAAGGAGCAAAAGACTCACATTGCTTGGCAAACAGCATTGCCAGCCATACAATTTTATTCCTGTCATTTTTGACACTCTGCTGTCCATACTTTGGCTAGTATTTTCTCAGTAGTGTCTGTCCCATTTTCCCTGCTAGCTGCTGTCTCTTGCTCGTCACTGTTAGACTGATCTGTATGTACATTACATACGTTGCTCTCACTCCTCCCAGTGCAGCGGTGGGTCCCAGTCCACGTTTGATATCTCCGCTTCCTTACAAACCTCTCCAGACAGTCTGTGGCACTCTATGTACAACACGTGGGCTCTACACGGCGATGATTTTGCAGCCTAATGATCCAGAGCTTGGAATCGGAGATGTGCACATTAGCAAAACTGGAGGATTTTGACATATTGTCAGGCAGCCAAAAAGAGGTGTTAAAATGATGAAGTCTTACTCTGGGAAGAGAACATCACACTCTCTAAGTATTCACATGTCTCTTCTCTTAATAATATACCGTAAATACATCTCTATTCACCCCACTCACACAGCTTTAGCAAATCTACATACAAAGAGCTACCAGGATCAGTTTTTTCTAAATACTTTTTGGAATAACTAAACCTGAAAATGGGTAAAATGTTTATAGAAAAAGAAATAAATAGCGGTGGTGCAGCAGGTGCAAAATACCAGTGCCCACAACATGTTTAAGGATCTCTGTTACTGGCAGGCACACAGAAAGGTCATGGGATCACTGTATAAATGATCTGACCACCCACATATATTATTATATTATATATTTTTGTTTTTTTTGTTCAGGCCTACCTTGTATAGAGACGTTGTATACATTATTGAGCATTAGGACCCTACACTCATTAGTTCTTCCACTGATAATACAGAAATAAATATAACCATTACATTTTTATTTCTTTAGTCCAGTTAGTCGTATCTCCATTTTCTTTTCTCAGTGGATTTTTCTGCTATTTTCTCAGGAGCATGTCTCCCGAGGCATTACCGTTTCTCATCACTGATCTAATTATACCACTCAAGTTTTAGCAGCGCTAATTTATGATGTGCCTCGTTAGATTGCGTTAACGAGCATCCTGTTAGTAAATTCCTCTGTAGTGTTAAGTATCCTACAGGGCACCGTCTCAAGTGCTCTTATCTCACCTTTCTGGACTGTCCTTAGCTCTCGTTATTCTGATATGCAACAGAAAGAAGTGAATTGAAACCAGAAACTATACCAGCACCCCATGTTGTTCAGTTATTCAGCCATGTCTGACTCTCTGTGACCCTTTAAGGTTTACTTGGGAAAGGTACTGAAGAGGTTTGCCACTTCCTTCTCCAGTGGAACACAGTTTGTCTGACCTCTCTGCTATGACCTGCCCATCTTGGGTGACCCTACATGGTATAGCTCACAGCTTCACTGACGTACACAAACACCTTCACCTACGCTATAGGGCGCCCTAAATATTTCTGTTAATTTTCAGACACAATCTATGTATAAAGAGACTTATGACTTGGGGTGCAGGATACAATCTATACACTGGGGACACGCCCGGTATACGATAGAGGACACGCCCGGTATACGATAGAGGACACGCCCGGTTATTAAAGTAGAACTGAATTAGATTGTAAGCTCTGTAGATTACAGACTTTTGCATAATAAATCTGATAAAATATTCCAGTCAGAGCCTGCAGTAAAACGCGCTCGTTCGGCTCAGTTCATGGGCGGTTTGGGAAATCAACGAGAAAAAAAACTGTGTAAAGAGGCTGAAAATAATACAAGGACAAACGTGAATAAAACAGGAATACGGGTAAAGAGCCCCCTGTGTGCCCCTCCAGTGACTGCAGGCGAGCCGTAAATCTGCTGTATATCAGCTCTGCCAGTGTGCTCTGTGCTGTAATTATGGACATGCCCAAGAACCCACTGACCATCTGGATAATGCTAATTGTGATCCATGGCTGCGTCACTTCTCACACTCGTAACTGCTTCACTGCCAGCGGCGTAGTGGGTGCGAAAAATAAGTGTATGCGCATTTATACCCAGGCTGTCGCAGAATTCTGCATCACTGCAAAATAATATATATATTTATTATTATTAATGTTATTATTTTATTTTTTATTTTTATTAATTAAATAAAAAAAATAAAACTAATGTAATAATAATAATACAAATAAAAATAATAAAGAAATATATATATTTTTTAAATATGTTTGTTATTTCACCTATTATTTTTTTTTAAATATTATTATTATTATTATTATTATTATACTATTATGCAGTATTAATCATAGTCACATAGTAATTGAAGCTGAAAAAATACTTTTAGTCCATCAAGTTCAAATTGTATTATTTTTATTATTATTGTTTATATTATCAAAATAATAAAAATACTTAAAATATATATATATATATATTATTATTATTATTATTATTATACTACTAGCGACTTGCCTATCAAAAAATGACGGCAATTAAGGCAGGTAATGCTGTTTGCCACACAATGTAAGGCTTTTAGTCTTCTGAGTACCCTTGGCACTCATTGCGAGCCTTACGCTGAGCCCCCTTGGCCTTCGGCGCTCCTTGCGAGCCTCTCCCCTGATATACTTTGGTCGTCTGAGCACCTTCCTTCCAAATAGCATTTTCCGTCCTTCCTAATAGTGTATTTTGTACCTTGTACGTTCCTGGGTAAAAGTCGTATGTGCCGGCGATGTTTTGCATATTTAGGGTCCATGTAGCCTCGTTTTTTTTTTTTCGGCCACCATATTTTCTCTCGCTTAGACGATTTTCGAGTGCCGAAAGTCTGCGAATTCCACTTTTGCGTGCAACCTCACTCCCAGACATCCTGGCTGTCCCCCCATGCTGTGTGTGATTATTTATATATTTTTTGTATTTGTTGTGTTTTTGTATTTGCTCGGTTTGGCCGTTATGTTTGTATTTTTTTCGCGTCATATTTTATTTTCTCTAAGTGGTGGTTTGCTTTTCAAAGTGTTACGGGCCGTAATTTTTTAAGGCAATTTTTTTCAAAGTGCTACGGGTCTTGCAACTATGAATTGTGTATTTGAGTTTTCTGTTGTTCTGTAGTCCTGCGGGCCATAGGTATGATACTTAATGCGTGCGGGGTCATAGGGATGAGCGCCTATGTTTTTTGGCAAGCCTGCACTGCTGAGAACTATATATGTGATTATGTGGTACTAGGAAATTGCCGGTCAAAAATGACGGGAGTAAAATTGTAAGGCTGCTGTTTGCCACACAATGCAAGGATATGGCCCCTCTGTGCCCCTTCGGCGCTCATTGCGAGTCTCTTCCCCCGTGTAATTTACAAGCCTTGCGATCACGAGCCCCGAAGTGCTCATTGTGAGGCTCCCCCCTCCTTTATTTTTGTCGTGTTTACTTTTTTTTCGGGCAATATATTTTTTCTTGCTTAGGTGATTTTACTTCTTGAAAAAAATGCTAAATATGCCTCATTTTTAGCAGGTCTTTCGAGTTCCTTAGTCATAATTTTCCGAAGGCCCACAGTCCATCTACTTCCTTCAGTTCCTAAGACCTACAAGCCGTTATTTTGTGCACCACGCTAAGTCCTACTGGCCTCGGCGCTCATTGCAGCCTCATTCACGCGTGCCTCAACCTCTCGCCTCGCTTTGCGAGGCTCGCAGTGCAATGATCGCTTTTGGTGCCCATTGCAGCCTAAGTCCCACAGGGTTGACTGCTCGCCTCGCAAAGCGTTACCAACATCGTAAGCGTTCGCAACAACCCCACAGATCCACAACTAGTGATTAATCATAGTTACATAGGCCCTCATTCAATTGCGATTTGGCCAATTGAATAGGGCTCTAAATAAGCACATAGCATATTTTTTTTAAAGAAGTTTTTAGTTAGTGAAAACCTTGCTTTTGGATAGATGTTTACTAACTAAAAACTTCTTTAAAAAAAATATGTTATGTGCTTATTTAGACCCCTATTCAATTGGCCAAATTGCAATTGAATGAGGGCCATAGTAATTGAGGCTGAAAAAATACTTTTTAGTCCATCCGCTTCAAATTTTATTATTTTTATTATTATTTTTAATAATAAAATAATAAAAATAATAATATTAAAAATAATAGAAATGCAATAATAAAATAATGTTATAATAAAAAAGATATATATTTTTAATTTTTTATATTTTATAATTTTAATTTTTATTATTCATTTCATTTTCTTCTTTTTATTATACTATTATGCAGCATTAATAATATTTACAAAGGGCCTCGCGATTTGGCCAATTGAATACGGCTCTAAATAAGCACATCACATATATTTTTTAAAGATGTTTTTAGTTAGTAAACATCTATCCAAAAGCAAGGTTTTCACTAACTAAAAACTTCTTTAAAAAAAATATGCCATGTGCTTATTTAGAGCCCTATTCAATTGGCCAAATCACAATTGAATGAGGCCCATAGTAATTAAGGTTGAAAAAATACTTTTAGTCCATCAAGTTCAAGTTCAACCTTTTCAGATCTCCTCTGATCTTTGTATTATGTGATTAATTAATTTTGTGACCTGGATTAATTGTTGATCCAGAGGAAGGCGAACATAAAACTCCATTATAACATTCTTTCATATACAATTGAATTATGTAATTTATTTTACTTTCGTGAAAAATGTTCTAAATTTGTTACAATGTAAAACTGCAATTAAAACTTTTGCAACTAAATATTGTTAAAAGGACACAACAGCAGTTCTAAATATTGTGTAATATAAAACTATATAATATTCAACCTTTTATTAATGTTATTTATGAATGTTGTTAAAAAAATGCAATGTTTACCTGTCAGTTCTGGAGATTATTGTCAATGATTGCTAGCTGTTGTCTTCAGGGTAAGGCCAAGTGCAGATGAGAAGACTGGGCATGCTCAGTCCCAGGGGGTAACATATTCAGCCTAGTTACTCCCTGGGGTCTGGAACCTATGCTCTGCCACTTTAAATAATTTACTAGGAACAAATGTAGTATTTATGCTCATGAAGTAGTGTGCACTCCTCTGCGTGTTATTTATTTTTTATTATTATTAGCGGCTCAAAATGATTTCGGCAAATGGATGAGAGGAGAATATGACTATGCTGTTCTGTGCTAAATAGGGTTGTTATAGCACATGCTCAAAATGACTTAGCCAATTGGATGTTAGGCCGATATGCCTGTGCCATTCAGTGATAAATAATCAGACAGAGCCACAAGGTAGGTGGCTGCCGCAAGCCATGTGAGCATGTGAAATGTGGACGTTGTTGTCCAGGAAATGCTCATTTGTAATAAACTCTCTGATCCCCAACAGTCTTCATTTCATAAACTGTAGATATTTGTGGGTCCGTGTCTTTAAAACAGAGAATAGGAATAAGGAAGCACAGATCTGAAAGCAGAAAGGAATCAAAAGGCCCATCTCTCCCACCTGTTATGTCTACTTAAACACTTATGCTTAAATTCCTTTGCAGTGTTTGAACCAGCCCCTCTGCACCTCATGAAGATATAGACTATGTAGGGCTGGATGCGTGCAGTGTAGTGTCCTAGCCTATCAGGGGCCACACCTCAACCTGATGTTGCAGAGAGATGGTCACTGATTGGTTAGTATTAGACACAGGATAGCAAGTACAGCAGAGTCTGTGACTTTTTGAGTTGTAGTGGGCAGACCCATACAGGGACTATTTGTATGATTTTAGCAAGCAAAAACAGAGCTTATAATCACTTCTTAATAAAATAAAGTACATTTCCGTAAATAGATTCCCAGGGATATTATGTACCTGGTACCACCCAGGAGCCTCCCGTATTTTAGGAGAGTTTGCTCAGAGCAGTCTCCCAGATGCTGTTAGGGGTTAATATCTGATTGTATTTTAATGAAAGTTCCCTGGCCTTTTTTCCAATTAGCTGTCTATATTATGTCAGAAGGAATGTGTGTCAATCCTAATATAACATAATAAACCTTAAAATGGGACCGTGCTATTATAAGCCAGAAGGTTTAATTGGTTTTCTTCAAGAACACCACAGGCCTAATAGGAGTGAATTAGCCCCTTTAATCTGTAACTGGTCCCTACGCCCTCTCGACAAGTAAATTCAGCACACAAAATGTTGCTTTGGCTTCTATATTATTTATCACTTGTTTTAGCACTTGGGCGAATGTGTTGTGGTCGTGTTAAAAGCCGCGTCATGTGGTGAATACAGGGGACTCCAGTGTCCAAATACAGATTACCCTAGGAAAATGGCAAATTCAGAATATTGTCGGATAATTTATTCTTAAAGGGTCTCTGTCACTCCAACATGAAATTAATTTAATTTGAAAGAACATTAAAAACTGGCTGGACATTGTACTAGCAGTTTTTCTCTACGGTAAATCATTTCTGAAATATTTGAATTGATTTTGCTGGTTCTATGTGCAGCTCTAAGTGCGAATGTGTGGCTCAGAGTGGGTGGGATAGGGGTTTAACTGCCAGATAACACTGCAGGTCTTTATTTTGGTCACTAAAAAGACAGAAAAGCAAACTATAATGTTAATTAGCACATCAAAGCAGATAATGAATATATATATATATATATATATATATATATATATATATATATATATATATTATTTTTTTTATTTTTTTATTTTTTTATTTATATATATATTTATATATATATATATATATATATATATATATATTTATTTATATATATATATATATATATATATATATATTTATATATATATATATATATATATATATATATATTTATTTATATATATTTATTTATATATATATATATATATATATATATATAAATATATATAAATATATATATATATATAAATATATACATATATATATATATATATATATTTATTTATATATATTTCTGTATATATATATTTCTATTTTATTCTGTGTTATATGTTACCTGTAAAAGATTCAAAGCAGAAGGTACTTTTCCAAATCTGCAGACAGTGCATGTGGTATAACCCGTTAACATCGCCCTACACAGCAGTTCTACAAGCTGGCGCTACGCACGGACATTTGGCTAATTATAATTAGTGTGTGAGATGGGCCGGTCATGTTGTTGGGTCATGTTTTAATGGTCTATTTTACAGCTTGGGGCACTTTGGCCCTTTAATAGACCATTGTGATTAGCCGCAGAGCTTGTGATTAGGAAGATTCGTTTCAAATTATTTTAGTTTGGTTCAAAGGTCGGTCACACCCCCGTGTCAGATTCATCAGTGTACATGTCTTACATTGCAACCTTTCATCTTTACGGGGTGTTTTTGCACGCAGTGTATATTTTAGAATTACAGAATTGTAATACACTGGAGGAACTAGTGGGTGCAAGGCCTTGGTGCAGAAAAACTGGGGACCCCTTAACTTGACTCTGAAATTAAAAGCATTTTTTAAATAAGGTGTTTGATAACGTACAACGGCATGATTTATTTTTTTCAAATGAAGCTCTCAAAGCAGAAAAAAATGATTCAGATATTTAACTGATCTGGGAACTTGCCCCTGTCAGCCAATGAGCAGTAATACAGCTGTATGACTCATACTTGTCTGCCAATGAGATCTACAGACATTATTATTATTATTATCCTGTATTTGTAACCGCCATAATATTTCATAACGCTACATATGTATGCTCTATACATTTACTGTTAAATTCAATGAAGTTTAAAAAGGTATAAAGGGAATATGAAAGGTTCTTGGGTTACTATAATATCTCTGTGTATAGATTTACTTTTATAGTGATTATATATTATATAGTGATTATAGGCTCTGTATTTACTGCTTAATATCAAACAAAAACTTCCTGTATGGGTCTGCAGCTCATGAAGACACAGACTCTGCTGTATTTGCTGTGTCTCATACTAACCATCAATTTCCACAACACTCGGCAAGCAGAATGTCATCTCATACTCACCCTACTTCCCACTCCCTCTCGCAGGCAATGAAACCAAGAAAAAACAAAGTCCTTTGGTTATTTCTCACGGTGAGTTTATTTAGAAAAGATGTGGAATAATAACAAACCAACATGGCTACCACCAATTCACTCAGTTACTGAATTGCTACTGAAAAATCAGCAGACAGGACCTTTTATAATGTTTACATAACAAATAAAACAAAAATCCATTACACAGCCAATTGAATTTTATTTACATATAATCTCCAATAAGAATCTCACACATACTTTGATTATATCTTTGCGTACATCTTTTTTATATGATTCACTTGAATATGACCGATTATTATGTATAAAAATCTGTGTACTGTCTGTAAATGAAATTGCTAAGTCATGGGTCAGATGTAGTTAATAACTATTTATACCTAATCTTGCAATGGAAAATGACTGATTCACAGCCCATATCCCAGCTAAATATTACACTTACATGGAAAGAGTGCTAATTGTATATATATATATATATATATATATATATATATATATATATATACTGTGTATATATATATATATTTATATATATATATATACGCTAAAAATGTATGGATATTTGTATCATTTCTCCAACGTGAGACATGGTCTATGATAGACTAAAACACTACACTGCACATCCAGCGCTACATAGTCTGTGTCTGCATATGCTGCAGAGGACAGACCCATACAGGGACTATTTATTTGATTTTAGGCAGTAAAAAACAGAGCTTATAAGCACATCTTAATAAAATAAAATAGATAAAAGTAAATAGATACCCAGGAATATTATATACCTAGTAACACCCAGGAACCTTCCATATCACAAACATAACTTTGGTGATGTTTAAAGCTGCTCTTTTAAATGCATGTCATAACACATTGAGTTCCATGTCCCTTTAATAGAATATATAAGTGCAGTATATATGTATGTCTCCCTCTATCTGTGTGTGTATAAGTTCTAATGTTTAAAACTAACTATAGATCTATATGAAATATAAATACTCTCATGCAAAATCTAGAAAAATAAAATTAAAATATGTGCATTGCATATATATATTATATTGATGTTTAGTCATTCAGTCATGTCTGACTCTCCGCGACCCTGTGGTCCGCAGCACGCCAGTCCCTTATGTCTCTGGATGTGCTTATCCATTTCTGGGCAAAGACACTGGAGTGCATAGCCAGTTCCTTCTCCAGTGGGCTGTGATTTGTCTGACCTCCCTGCTATGACCTGCTCATCTTGGGTGACCCTACATGGTATAGCTCACAGCTTCATTGAATTACACAAGCCCCTTCACCATGAGTAGCGATCCATATTGAGATATTATATTATATTTTCATATAT
>CM050167.1:392018129-392120629 GCA_027410445.1 Discoglossus pictus | reverse complement strand
TTAAAAGACTTTTCTGCTCAGAATTCCAAGAAATACAGTTATTACACTGCACTTCGGGAACCTGGGCAGGGACATGCAAATGTGCCCACAAAGGCTTCACTCTTTAATTTCAAACATAGCTCTTATTAGGCATATGCCTTCTGTATTCCGCAGCCTTAAGCAAAGCTCAGGATGGATTATACACAAGCCAGGAGACCTAACCACAGACAGCTGTTTCAAGGTTACTGCCTCTCATCAGCGTGGGGCCGATTCCTAGCTTGTGTAGTAGATTTTGTGAGGAGGTAGTTTACCACAACAATCATTTAATTTATGGTGGACAAAAGATTGATAGAAGGCTCCACCGTACAGTAGTTCAGTATATAAATAGTACATTTGCTCACATGAATGTCTAAAATAAATAAAAAAAAATTGTTTCCTGCTCAGAATTCCAAAAATACAGTTATTACATTGCATTCTGGGAACCTGGTCAGGCAAATGTGCCCATAAATGCATATATATATATATATATATATGGAACACATGGCATATGAATGTCAGGCTGTGTGACGTTAACTTGTGGCAGCTAGAAAGCTGTAATATGAAGTCGCCCTAACCACGGAATTCTGCCGATGATCCCAGATTTAAGCAGGAATTTGCAGTTCTGAGGTGAATCTATATTTTCCAGCATTACATTACATGATCTCATCATTTCTGCCACATAGTGTCATCTTTTGGAATCTAGCTCAAATGTAAAAAAATAAATCGCAAAAATGAAATACATAAAGAAAAACGTTAATATAGTAAAATATGGAAGTTTCTGGATGTTACTAGTTATATCATACCCCTGTGGATATAGTTACTTGTAGGACATGTTATATCTCTTATCTGTGATTTATCATGAGAGACCCTGTGTCAGGGAAGCAGACTTTCAGTTGACCCCAGTCTTCCCTTAAGACATCACCTCTAGTCTTAAGATGATTGAATATCAACTTGTACACTATATTGTGACGCGTCCTATTCAGGTGAAGGAGAGCCACCATGGACAGACTAATCTTTCAAATATTTGTCATCATATGAATTAGTTTTAAGCTTAAATATGTTTCCGTGGTCAATAGTGAGATTAGTTGTTTACAAAAAAAATCAGTACATTTATTTACATAATTTTAACCAGTTGGAGCATATAGCTTGAAGATATAGGGGTAATGTGCAAAAATAACTATTTACTCCACTCCGGAGCAAATGCCAGAATTACTCCAGTCAAGATCACATCCCGGAATTACTCCAGTCAGGATCACATCCCGGAAATACTCAGGTCAAGAACACATCCCTGTATTACTCCAGTCAGGATCACATCCTGGAATTAGTCAGGTCAAGAACACATCTCGGAATTAGTCAGGTCAAAACCATATCCCAGAATTAGTCCGGTCAGGAACACATCCTGGAATTAGTCAGGTCAAGAACACATCTCGGAATTAGTCAGGTCAAAACCATATCCCAGAATTAGTCCGGTCAGGAACACATCCTGGAATTAGTCAGGTCAAAAACATATCCCTGAATTACTCAGGTCAAGAACAAATCCCGGAATTAGTCCGGTCAGGATCACATCCCGGAATTAGTCAGGTCAAGAACACATCTCGGAATTAGTCAGGTCAAGAACACATCTCGGAATTAGTCAGGTCAAGAACACATCTCGGAATTAGGTCAAGAACACATCTCGGAATTAGTCAGGTCAAAAACATATCCCTGAATTACTCAGGTCAAGAACAAATCCCGGAATTAGTCCGGTCAGGATCACATCCCGGAATTAGTCAGGTCAAGAACACATCTCGGAATTAGTCAGGTCAAGAACACATCTCGGAATTAGGTCAAGAACACATCTCGGAATTAGTCAGGTCAAAAACATATCCCTGAATTACTCAGGTCAAGAACAAATCCCGGAATTAGTCCGGTCAGGATCACATCCCGGAATTGCTCAGGTCAAGAACACATCTCGGGAATAGTCCGGTCAAGAACATATCCCGGAATTACCCAGGTCAAGAACACATCCCGGGAATTAGTTCGGTCAGGATCACATCCCGGAATTGGTCCAATCAGTTACACATCCCGGAATTAATCCAATCAGGAACTTATACTGCAATCACTTTAATCTGGAACATATCCTGGAATTAATCCAGTCAGGAACATATCTACTCCAATTCTATTCAATGGTCTGTACCAAGTACATAAGAAAAACCAACTGTGGGTAATAGAAATCCTGGGATGTGCTCCCGATTGGAGTAATTAGTCATGACATCATTCACCCCACCAGCAGATCGTAGTTAGAGGAGGAGTCACGTTTCTGAACACGCTCCCTGTACGGGAGGGATAGACTAACCTACATACATAATCTACATGCTTTAATCCGTGACTAATGTTATATATTATAAAATGATAAGCGAGCCCCTTTAAAGCCATTTGCATAAGTGATTTGTACATACCTGTCCCCACTAGTTGCTCTCCTTGTCCGGGTTATCTGAAACAATCATACACTTGCAGGTAAATAATTAAAGAACATCTCCTGACCTCTGACCTCTCCTAACCCAGGGCTATAACATTTCACTGTAAGATGTGGTTTCACTGCGCTCTGATATCTATGACTGCAGCGTGTTTTTCCCCATCACTTGCGCTCACGAATACCGCGGCTGCACTCGGCTACTTGAGCTCTCTGAACCTTTGTTGGCTCTTATTAAGCTGCAGCGGTATCGGTGTCCTGAGCACAATGGGTGTCACATTGATGTCTGCGCTGTGCTATCTGAGAGCGAGTCACGGTAAGGGCAGGAGAACTGAGCAGACGGGCATAAAGGGTTAATACCACAGGCTCCTGCTTGTAAGAACTTGGATACAGAGGGATATTATATACCTAGTAACATCCAGGAACCTTCCATATCAATTTACTTTTATGTACTTTATCTTATTAAGAAGTCCTTATAAGCTCTGTATTTACTGCAGACGCAGACTCTGTAGGGCTGGATGTGCAGTGTAGTGTCCTAGCCTATCAGGGACCACGTCTCAGCAGTACATGGCAGGATGTTGCTGAGAGATGGTCACTGATTGGTTAATAAGAGACACTGCACACCCAGCGCTACAAAGTCTCTGTCTTCATGAGCTGCAGAAAAATAGTTATTTTCTTATTCTCTTGTGAAATTTGTGTGTGTTTCAAAATGTTTCTGCCAGTGTAACCCTTTAACTCCCAATATAAAGGATATATCTAGTGTGTAAATATATTGTCACATACTTTACAAAATAAAAACACATATTTCTTGAACTACAGTGGTTCTTTAAAAAGGGAAACCAATTTGCCAAATTGTTCTGTTTGTGCTCAGAAATAAAATGTCCTCTATCTCACTTTTAATACCAACAAATGAGCTATCCCTATAAATCCTATAATGGTTTGTGCCCATTATTTATTGTAGTACTGTATATGTGTATTTGGCATATAAAGGGTTGTTTTTCTCTCACTATAAATACATTTGCAGTATTATATCTGGTATTCTAACAATAGGCATTTAATTACAGTGCAGCGCTGGGACGTAACACCAAGCTTTTAGTTCAGCATAAAATAATCAACTGCAGTCATTAAAGTGCAGTTATCAATTAGAATATGCACTCGCAAGCACAACCGGGCCTATATCTGCCGATCAACTTCCTGAGCATGTGGCCTTCTTATTATAGGATTTACACAAAGATAAGGAGTTTTTTTTGTCAATCCAGTGATATCAATAAGTCAATAATTTGTAGAAAATATTAATGTAATGTTAATATTTTCTACAAATAATAATATTTCTTACATAGAGGTTGGCACAAAATAGAGACGTAATTTTTTATTGCTCCTGAAAAAGAGACCAATGAGGTTTCAGACCGATCATATCTATGTTGCTTGTATGGTATCACAATCTAGAAAATGCCCTGCTTCTAGAATAGTATCCTAGAACGAAGTGTCAGACCTACCAATACAACACACAGACCCTTAAACCATAAATGGATAAGTGGCATTGGCAGAGCTACCGGTGCAGGGGGTACAATGCACCAAAAGTGGGGACTACATTTTTCTTTATTGAAATGTTCTTTTATCTCCAAACCTCACACACCGGCACTATTCTGCCTCTGAACTCTTCTACCCTGTCCACAACCACCCACCTATGATTTGTGTTACTTTATAGTGCAGGTTTCTGAGTTATCACCTCCATCTCTTACAGAGGATACACCCACAGACGCAATCACTAATTAATCCTCTACTCTCTTTTCAATTTATTGCTAAGGCCTTGTTTCTCCTTTTATTACTTCATTTTTCATTAATAAGTTAATCTGTAAGCTTGCAAACTCTCAGTCTAGCAAAGTACTTTGTATAAAAGTATTGTGTGTAATTGTTCGCTCAAGGGCAGCGTTGCCAACACATTTTTCTATCATTCTGTCAAGTTTAGTATTGTCATACCCATATTTTGCTGTACCCCCGCTATATGGAATATGTTGGTGCTATATAAATGAGTTAATAAATACATATTACTAATGTTTAAAAGTTAAATTAATGTAATTAATATATAAATATAATAAATCTATAATATATAAATATTTGAAATAAGATCATATATAGTTTTTAAAATAAACAAGACCTCATGTTCCCATATGCTTTCATTATATGACCTAAGGAACAAATTTCTGATTTTTTAAACAGTAAAGAAAAAGATCAGTCTCTATGTGGAATTGAACCCAGGACCTTCAACACCACAAACAACAACCTTAGCTGCTGTGCAATATACTGTGCAGATACTTTATC
Source organism: Discoglossus pictus (assembly GCA_027410445.1). Lineage (NCBI taxonomy): Eukaryota > Metazoa > Chordata > Amphibia > Anura > Alytidae > Discoglossus > Discoglossus pictus. The sequence continues at coordinate 392,115,837 of CM050167.1, read as the reverse complement.
TGCTCGAGTAGTTACAAATCACTTAGCCATTGCCTCATTCAAAACCTCTACATCTGATTTTAATTAATATGATTATGTTGCACTCGGTGTAGAGCTCATTACTCATTTCAGGCAGAGGCAATACACTGAAATAGCCTGTATTTAACTTATAAACTATATATAAGTAAATAATTTGTATTGATTATAACTTCATGAATTCAGCATCAATTTAAAAAAAATGTAAACTTTTCCACATGTTTTTACGCCCATCTAATGGTTCAGAGCACGTATGAGGAGTTTTGTGGTCCTTTAAACACTCTGTACATCCGTGAAACACACAGACACCTTCCCACCAAAGCCAGACAACTTGTTTAAGACAATCACCACATTTTGCAACTATGTATCACTTTATTACACACCAGAGCGGTCTTGTGATACTTAGTAACCATCATTTCCTCTTATCTATAACGCTAGCGGCCATATTTCTAGACCACATGCAAACTTGATTGAAGGCGTCTCCATCATGTGATGAGTGTTGGCGATTCCTGTAAATTGTAGCGCTCACGATATTAATATTGGTTACACAACATTGCAATCACGCTTTACTTATGTACTGTCGTCTGTGTCCATTTTTATCCACAACTCCACATCAAAGGCTCCCGGCTTCCTGCTGTTCACAAGCACTTCTAATTGGCTTAAAGACATGTGAAAGACGATTTGTTTCCATGAAAAAAAGATGTATTTGATTTAATTTTATGTGTCTGCAGCAGAGGACGGGGCCAGATGCCTCTCTATGGGATTGTGCAAGTGCCGGAGGGTCACTGCTGTATCCAGCCACAGACATTAATAGTTTCTCTGCGGTTCTGAAACACAGCCCCAGATCACTTATATTTCCATGAACAGTGACCTTGTGGAGATGGCGCAGTAATCCCGCGTGACGGGCGTTAGTATGCAATGAAACTTCACCCATGTCTTTCGCAAATCCCAAACGCAATGTTCCGAAGCGTTGGGTTAGATATTAAGCAGGTTAAAGGAGAATATATATATATATATATATATATATATATATATATATATATATAGGCAGATTAGAGCGAAGAGGCCTTTGTATTTCTTTCTTAAAGGGATATGGCAGGTTCCTGGATGTTACTATGTATATAATATCCCTGTATATCTATTTACTTTTATGTACTTTATTAAGAAATGCTTATAAGTTCTGTAAAGTCAAACAAAGAGTCCCTGTAGCGGCGTCTCATTCTAACCAATCAGTGACCGTGTCCGAGTAACATACTACAACTTCCTGCATGGTCCCTGATAGATAGATAGATAGATAGATAGAGCCCTAGTCTATCTGTCTATCTATCCCTCTATCTATCTATCCCTCTATCCCTCTATCCCTCTATCTATCTATCTATCTATCTATCTATCTATCTATCTATCTATCTATCTATCTATCTATCTATCTATCTATCTATCTATCTCTCTATCTATCTATCCCTCTATCTATCTATCTATCTATCTATCTATCTATCTATCTATCTATCTATCTATCTATCTATCTATCTATCTATCTATCTATCTATCTATCCCTCTGTCCCTCTATCTATCTATCTATCTATCTATCTATCTATCTATCTATCTATCTATCTATCTATCTATCTATCTCCTCTATCTATCTATCTGTCCCTCTATCTATCTATCTGTCCCTCTATCTATCTATCTGTCCCTCTATCTATCTATCTATCTATCTATCTATCTATCTATCTATCTATCTATCTATCTATCTCCCTCTATCCCTCCCTCTATCTATCTATCTATCTATCTATCTATCTATCTATCTATCTATCTATCTATCTATCTATCTATCTCCCTCTATCCCTCCCTCTATCTATCTATCTATCTATCTATCTATCTATCTATCTATCTATCTATCTATCTATCTATCTATCTATCTATCTATCCCTCTGTCATATTAGATAGATCGATAGATAGATAGACAGACAAACAGTGGCAGATTGTAAACATATAGTGATAACTCTAAGCATATAAGGAGATAATTGCTAATGTCCCATTAAAGCCTCATTTCAGAGGGTGCCCTCGGGCTCCAAGTCACCCCCTTGCAGTGTTTTGCCTATTTATATCTCCTATAAATGCGTGTATTGTGCACCTCCCCTGCTATAGGCTCGCAGTCACTTACAATAACTCAGCGCCATTATTCCTCCCTAATATATTGCATTTCTACTCATTCTGGTTCAGAGATCTTTCGATAAACCCGACCTGATATTTAGTTGTATAAAACATAACTCATTTTAATGCTTGTGCGGTTTTGGATTTCCTTCCACAGTCTTATACTTTGCAATCAATGTTCATTACGGTGCTTATAGGTCCATAATACCAGCTAATTCCTTTGATTTAACATGCAATGGGAAATATATATATCTCACACAAAGTGCTTGGCTTATCTTTTATTGATTTGTTTGCAGATATTAATATCTCACATTTGGCCGGAACATCATTAAAACGGTGTTGTTTGCACTAAAGCGTTTCAGGCTACGCTTGTATCTTCTTGCAAATAGGGAACTACATCTATTTATAACCCTGCAACACGCAGTTTGAACCAAATTTAAAGATCCTCTGTAGTTTGGGAAACACTTCACATTTGTGAAACTAAAATCATTACCAGCTATGTAAGACATGGCCATGAACATTTTTAGAGAAAGTCTTAAAATTAGCTAGTCTGAAGGTTGGGGTTATCCTACTTATGTTGATCTTCATTTTCAGTTTGATAGCAGAGCGGGAGTTGTTGCGGATCTTATCTGCATCCACATTCAGCTCAGGTGTCTGAATATTTTTAGGAGCAAAGATAAAATGCCTGCTTAGAGCAACAGGGAATATAATACAATCATTGCCTCAAAAGGGCCTGTGGTGGAGCTACTGCCGGTGCAGCAGGTGTAAAGCACTGGTGGCCTCAGCGGGGCAGTTCACTCTGCTATCTATACAAAGGTTATATGATCAACCTTTCCCTAAACAATGAAAAGTTTCCATCATCTTTAAAACATCCCATAATTACACAAATTCTTAAAAAGCCCTCATCTGATCCAGCTAATGCATCTAATTACCCAATTTATTTCCTCCAACTCTCTTTTTGACACCTTCCAATTCTGTTTCCAGCTCTCAAAAAAAAGTCACTAATGATTTGTTCACGACCAAGTCAAATCCTCACTTCTCTATTCTTCTGGATCTCTCTGCTGCCTTTGACACAGTTGGCCACCCTCTTCTAATCCAAATTCTCTACTCTCTTGGCATCCGTGACACTGCTCTTTCATTGCTCACATAATATCTACCATTTATATCGAACATTTAGTGTGTCATATCGAACATTTAGTGTATCCTTCTCTGGCACCTTTTCTTCACCTCAAACTCTTTTGGCGTACCACAAAAGTTCAGTCTTAGGCCACCTCCTCTTCTCCATCAATATATCCTCCTTTGGTACCCTAATAAAATATTTAGTTTTTCAATATCTTTTCTTTGCACATGACACTCAAATCTACCTCTCCACACCAAATCTATCCCCCTCTCTTCTAGCACAAGTTTCCAACCGCCTCTCTAGCAGATCCTCCTAAATGTCCACCAGTCTACTCAAACTCAACATGACAAAGACTGAGCTCCCAATCTTCCCACCCTCTACTACTACAGGTTCCATTCCTCAAATATCTCTGTTAACAATGTCATCCTCACACCCACCTCCCAGGGCTGCTTTCTTGGGTTTCTTCTTAAACCTGCCCATAAATTCACTAACAAAAGCTTGTCTTTTACACCTAACAAAATTCGTCACTATCTTACACAAGACACAACTAAAATTTGAATTCACTCTCTCATCATATCTCGCCTCGACTACTGCAATTCCCTCCTTGTGGTCCTCCAGATCACCGTCTGTCTCCCCTCCAATCCATAATGACACCACCACTAGACTCATCTTCCATACTAAACGCTCAGTGTCGGCAGCCCCTCTCTGTCAGTCACTCCACTGGCTTCCCGTAGCCTCTAGAATAACATTTAAAATCATGACCCTAACATACAAAGCCCTCAACAACAGTGCACCCCCTTATATCTCTGCTCTCGTCTCAAAATACTTCCTCAAACCGACCTCTCCGTTATGCTAAAGCCCTTCTTCTTTCCTCTTCTCTTATCACCTCCTCTCACTTCAGGACATTTCTCGTGCTGCCCCTATTCTCTGGAACTCCTTGCCTCACTCCACTAGAATATCCTCCTGCCTCAAATCCTTCAAAACCAAAAATTAATCTGTTTAAACAAGCTCATCGCCTTCATCTTTTATAAGACAGCAATATATCACATTGCATCTATCACCCTCCGTACCACACCCAAAACCGTTAGATTGTAAGTTTGTGATTTTTTTGTAGCTTGTACTTTGTACTAGCAGTTTTTCCCTTAAGTAAATAATTTCTGAAATATTTCGAATTTATTATGTGTCTCCTGTATGCAAATATGAGGCTTGATAGAGATGTGAGAAGGGTCTAACATTACAATTCGTGATTTGGTCCTAATCAGCACTTCAAAGCAACTAAACTATATGCGCGAGTCGCTCATTTGAATATAAATACAGCAACAACATGTAATTTCCCAGGATTGTTTCACTTAGAAATAATGGATAACACAACATATGCCCAATTTCCACACTCGTTAAGAATAACCTAAAATCTCAGCTTAGTTTTGGGGTGGCAAAGTATCTTAAGGTGCACTGCCTGCTCCTTTAAATCCATAATCATCTTTCCTATAACAATGAGGAACTTTTTCTCTGTAGTGTAAGAATCTATACCGTGAATATCCATCCGCCGCAGTAAAATATCTCATAAAGTCCTGCCCGTTTATATTAACACGCGGATCTCATCTGGAAGTTAAAATTCAATTTGCAAAGAGAAACACTGCCGAAGAACAAAATAAAAACCCCATTTATACAAAGCAAATCAAATATTGTTTCCAATTCCTGTGAAGCTTTGGTGCCAAGGCATAAAAAGATGGGATATTGTTTCCAGAAGATCCTTTTAATGCCTCTATAATGGCTCATTCTTTTGATTATTATATTTTAAGCCATTTAAACTAGGTGTGGAATTGAACATTGAGATCTCGCTGTGCCGGCTGGGTCTCTGTAATGTTACCATTTTAAGCGCCTGCTGATACAATTTTTCCTTAATTTACACCCTTAATAGAGTGAATCCAATTAAGGTGTAATATGGTGATAAACAAAGCAGTTTTATCAAACTTGTTGCTTCTGCTAGCAAAGCCGGAGATGTCTTGTGAGGCGTATTTGAGATGTACTAAGAATTTGGCCTTGGGCAAGATTATTGTATTTTATTTACCAATTTCAGCAGACGGAAGAAAGAGAAAATAGCTAAGATTCTGATGTTAATTCCAAGAGGCCGGCAGGAATTATTTAGTGGTATTAAATGCCCAGAGGATAGCTGAAAAAGGGATATGGTAAGGTTTTATATACATATATAAAGTATGTGTTTATAAATATATATAATATTTGTGAATGTATGTATGTGTATGTATATATATATATATATATATATATATAGATATATATGTATATATATATATATATATATATATATATATATGTGTGTTTGTACACATATACATATGTTTATATATATATATATATATATATATATATATATATATATATATATATATATATATATATATATGCAACGAGAGTGAGAATAAATAGAGATTCATCAGAGAATAATCCCATTCAGTGGTGGAGCTACTCCTGGTGCAGCAGGTGCAAAGCACCAGGGCACATAATAGGGTAGAGGCCTTCTACTGCCAATAAAGGAGGAATCCTAATGTATTAGAAGATAATGGGAAATAATTACTTGGTATAAAGGTGATCTGATCACCATAAGGATGATCTGGCCATCATATTATTTTGTTTTTTTTATTGACCCCAAGTGGTGGATAGGTCATTGGTCTTCATCAGACATACATTTCAGCCTGCACTGGACCTCGTCAGACATATGTTCCGGCTTTCTTTGGACCTCTTCAGTGGGGTGTAGCTGCACTCTGTAAGGCACAGTGAGCAAGGAGTCCAAATCTGGAGCCACCTATCACCATTAGGGAGACTAAGCCATAAGGGTCATTTGAATAAACAAAAAAATGATGGGTGCTCCATCAGAGTGGGTTATCGTGTACATAACTTTTTTCGTTTTCTCGTTTTTTTTCTTTTTTTTCTTTGATTTGTAAGTGAGCTTGCTGTAGAAAACAATAAAATAAGACTATTTTTTGCTTCGTTTTAGTATCCCCCACAGTCTCCAGACGATGTGATATTAGAAGACAAGGACTTAGTTGCTATTTTCCTTAAGGCGGTTTTGTGTTAGGAACTGATAGCAAATAGGATTTTGTGGTGAAATCCCTGGCGAGATGCCTTTAAGCCTGGCTGAGGTGGTCCAGCGGAGACCCCCTGTCTGTTTAGATGAGGACTTGGCTGCAACATCAGTTCTCTATTCCCTGAAGTGTAATTGTCCAGAGATCCTGGATAAACATCATGTGCAAAATAAAGCATTGAAAATCCAAGTCATTAACATGTTTTGCTCATTATAGTCCAGACAGGAGGGGGATCATTAACATATTCAGATTGGGCAAATTCTTTAGGTTTTCATTAATGTTCCCACCAAGAATTGTAATGTTTACGGACACATTGGCTGCTAGGGATACATTGACGAAAACGTTAAAATGTTGGAGACACCCCTCACACCTCCCCTTTAACTCTTCCCTTCCACTCTCTTTCTTTCTCGCTCTCAACTATCTCCCCAATGTTTTTGGACTTTATACTTTCATTAAAGAAGGAAACGATATCTGGAAGTATTTTATATTACCCTTTATATGTTAAACATGTATGACAACGTGCAGCCGAATCATTCTTCCATAATAATAAAGAAAAATGTAAGGAAAAAAAAAACGAAATCCTCTATAATGCAGGTAGTGACTATCCCTAAACCAAACATTGGGGATTCAGTTTATGGGAGAAGAAGCAATGTTAACTAAGAAGGAGACAATAATCTGTATGGCTCTAAAAAGATGTTAATATTTCAACCAACTCATAGTAATGCATCGTTGTTGTTAAGTAGTTCAGTTGTGTCCAACTCTCTGTGACCTTATAGATCGCAGCACATCTGTGAGGTACTGACCCTCTGGGTTCCCCCAAGCTCATTCTCATGCTTTGAAGCAGTGGATTATCTTCTCCTTTGGGGGACAGCGGGGTGTCCTCCTCTTGGCTTTAGCCCAACCACTGCATTAGATCTGGTGCTGCTCGTACTCCCCACAGTAATGTGGGAGGCACCTTCTGACCTGACGGGCTCATCTTCTGGGGACATGTCATTAAATCCCTGGTGGTGCTTATCCATATGGTTTTCTTGGCAAAGTTCTTCACTGGTCTGACCTCTCTGTCCATCTTGGGTGACCCTACATGGTATGGATGATATGGATCATAGCGTCACTAAAGAACACAAGCTCCCTCACCATGACAAAGTAGTGATCCAGAAGGGGCATGACCCTGTACTGACCCAATAAAGTGTATTAATGCCCTTTCCAGTTGGTTGTTGGTATATTTGGACCCACATGCAATTTGTTTCACTTTGTTCTCTCCTTATAGTATAGACGTCTCTCTCCCTCTTCTCCCGCCAGTTCTTCTGTTCCTCTCATGTCCCGGTGTTAATTCCCTCAGCTCTTTCACAGTCAGAAGATGCAGAACAAAGCTCCCAGCAAAAATACTCCGTACTGGAGCAAATCGGATTTACCTTTTTTGTTTTCTTGCAGCCGCCCCGGATTGTGTTTTCTACTGGGTTTCCGAGCCGGCTACACGAGGGAATCTCAGGAGCTAACAGTATTGGAAAATAGAGTTTGCCTTTAGGCGCTTGCTATAAAAACAAACATGAGCTTAAATATCTTACAGTTTGGTTTCTAGCTGTTGATTTATATTGGAAAGTCCTAATTCTACAATTCTAGGAAGGTGAATTAAAGGGATATGGCAGGTTCCTGGATGTTACTAGGTATATAATATCCCTGTGTATCTATTTACTTTTATGTACTTTATTTTATTAGGAAGTGCTTATAAGTTCTGCTTTTCAAGTCAAGCAAACAGTCCCTCTGCAGCTCATGAAGACACAGACTCTGTAGGGCTGGATCTACAGTGTAGTGTCCTAGACTATGAGGGACCATGTCCCAGCAGCATGTTGAAGAATGTTACTGAGAGATGGTCACTGATTGGTTAGTATGCGACAAAGCACAGCAAGTACAGCAGAGTCTGTGTCTTCATGAGACCCGTACAGGGACCATTTGTTTGGTTTTAGGCAGTAAAAACAGATCTTATAAGCACTAAAATAAAGTAAAAATAAATAGATACACAAGGATATTATACGCCTAGTAAAACCCAGGAACCTTCCATATCCCTGTAACACAAACAGCAGATAAGAACCAATAAACCCATCCATTCTTCCAATTCCATCACCTAAAATGCTTGGTTCAATTAAACCCCCAGATAGGCTTATGCATACTACAGGTATTTTTTTAATTAATTTAATTTATTTTATTTGTTCCCCATTTCTCCTGTACCAGTTTAGAATCATACATCTATAGTTAGAAAAATACACATGTCTGTGGATATATATATATATATATATATATATATATATATATATATATATATATATATATATATATATATATATACACGTACATACATAACTACATACATATATATATAATTTGCAACAAATATAAAGGAGTAGATATGTCACTAAAATAAGCAAATGTGTCACAGGCAAGCTTGGGAAACAATGAGTTAATTGTTGTGAACTACATTATTTTTCAGCCCCAGAAAACAAGATGCAAGTAATTATTTTCCAGTAAAACGGAGCCTTATATCACAAGAAATACTATATGTGAATAATATTAAACCAAATAAATGTGCCACGGCTTTGTAAATGGCCTTTTTTATTGGTTTTGAGGCTCACAAGCATGTTGGGAATACGAGAAATCAGTTAAAAATCTACCGGTAGCTTTTGGGCTTGAAGAACTGCTCAGTATATGAGACAGTTCATTTCCCTACAGATCCAAATAGGTTTATAATGATGAGGCACATCTGTGATTGCAAATATGCAGCGAGTTTAAAAATTAGAAATGAATATGAATCAGACTGGAAGTGCAGCGCAATCACATGAGGGGGGGGGTAAATTATAAGACGTAGTGAAAGTTAAGGTCTTGCAGCTGCACTGTTGGACTAGGACGGCTACTGACTTGCAGTACTTGGCATTGTCAAAATTAGAGGAATGAATACATTTGTGTTCACATTTTAACTTATTTTCTTCTCAAAATCTCCAGAAATACAGTTATTGCACTGCACACTGGGAAAGTGGGCAGGGATATGCAAATGAGTCCACCATGCAAACAGTACTAATTAATTAGTGCATAATCCATCCTATGCTATGCTTTACATCTGTGTAATACAGCCGGCATATACCTAAAAGGAGTCAAGTGGTTTTGGATTAAAGAGTGATAATGCATGATGGACTCATTTGCATGTCCCTGCCCAGTTTCCCAGAGTGCAGTGCAATAAATGTGTTTCTTGGCATTCTGAGCAGCAAATAAGTTTTATCATTTACTTTTTAGTCATCCAAATGTGAACACAAATGTACTAATTATTTACTGTACTCTGTATGGTGGAGGCTTCGGTCATTATTTTGCTCACCATAAGCTAAATGAGGTTGTAGTAAATGGTTTTCTAAGATAAATTTCGATCTCTGCTACTTAATCATTGCTTCCGTGTATTAAATGGAAAGCCTGAATTTCATGGCATTGGTTCCCTGCAGCACATCAGCACTTTACACTGGCTCCTGTATTTTTTTCCCTATATTGTTGAGCCACAGGGCGCCAAACCACCAGCGCCGTGTCAACAAGGTTCCCAGCTTCAGGTAATAGGATTGTAGCAGTTACATTTCCTAGCAGTATTGCTCTCCACAGACAGTGCTCTGGGATGACTGCTGAGCCTGTACGGTATCTCGCTGTTAGATGATCGGCTCCAACTAGTACTTTCATATCAACTCAGAATAGGCTGGCAGGCTGCCAAGGAGAGGAAAACTCCAGAGTACGGGCTTGATATATACCTCACACAGGCCGAGCAAAGAGAAACATGGAGTGCTACTGATGTAAAGAGGTGAAGCCGAAAGGTATAATGTGCAAGGTAGTACCTTCTCTTGTACTGAGAGAACCTAGACTTATCCCACTTGAAGGAAATGAATGGATCCAGTTTAGCTCTTGGTGTCTCCTTCTTGGCCGGGGTTGTCCTTCATTCCCTCCTCTCTTGACCGTATTGTCTTGCTCCTCTTTGCTGTCTCTCCCATATGTTATTGACTATCACTATGCTCCCTTGTCCTGGTTCTCTTTCTTATGCTATAGTTCCTTTCTTCCCTTGTATGACTTTCTCTTCCATTCCATTCCCTCCTGTCTTGCAGTAACTCTCTATTCCCTCTTGCACTCTCTCTTACCTCTCATTCCATGTATGTCTCTCTCCTTTCTTGGCTTGATGTCTTTGCTTTCTCTTTCCTTGTCTCCCTTCCTCCTCTCATGCTGCCTCCTTTTTGCCATGACTCTCTATTTTCTCCATGACCATAACGTCCCTCTCTCCTATATTCCCCTAACTGTTCCTCTTCTTTGACCTTGCTCTCTACCTCAGCAGTTATCATTTTTCTCCTTCTCCAGTCTATCACTGCTCAATAGGGTTCTTCTCTACCCATGACTTTTACTTTCTTCATCTCTATGATAATCTGAAAGCCACTCCAATCCTCATACTTTAGTACACCTGTCTCTCCTCTCTCGCACTTACTCTCTCCTCTCATTCTGGTTCTGTCTCTCTCCTTTCTACGTCTTCACTCTTTCAATGACTCTCCTCTCTTAAACTTACTGCCTCTCTTCCTTGTCATGAGTCTCTATTTTCTCCATGTCTACCCTCTCTATTGTTTCCCTCACTGTTCTGTTCTTCTGACTTGCTCTGTCTCGCCAGCTATTTTTCTTCTCCTCTTACTTTCCAATATGGTTCTCCTCTACCCATGACTTTTACTTTCTTCATTTTGTTGAGAATCTCTTCTTCTTTCATTGAAGCCTCTTCAAGTCCCAGATTGTAGTACACATGTACAGTCCTGGAGATTACATAGCAAAAGAAAGAGAGGCGCTCAATGTGATAACAAACACCTGAAGTAGGTTCCTTCTATAGGTCTGGTCACCTACTCTGAGAGCAGCTTCTTAGCCACTTGTCCTCTTCACAAGGAGAAATCTCCAGTAATTTATCCATCTGGTCTCACCCAGTAGAGTCATCTAGTCCTGAAATACGAGGAAACGGCCAACCACAGACGTATGTTTCGGCCTCTCTTGGGCCTCGTCAGTGAGGTGTATCTGGATCACTCTATTGAGACCAGACTGAAATTCTTTATCTTTCCAAACTGTGTGTCGCGACACGTTAGTGCGTCCGACTGCAATGTGTAGTTGTGTCGCTCAAACACTTTTTATGTCTGTTTTCGTATCTCTTATAAGGAGTTATCAAGTGTGTCGCCAACATGAGAAGTTGGTCTATAGTATGTACTAAGATGAAATGAGAAACAGACACGCTTATTAGCCTTCTAATACAAGTTTGCTAGTTTTCAATTTTTCAAGTAACATGCTGTAAATGTGCGCCACAGTAACGCTTAAGTAGTATTCCAAGACGAGATTGCTAGATGATCTCAAAAGAAGCAGTGAAGGCCCTTTTGAGCTTGTATTTCTCAATGGATCACAATTTGGTTTTGATTTAGAAGGTACAATATGTTTATATCTGTGTGGGCCCACAATAAAGACAGCTGCTTTCATTATAGACAATGTCTTCCTGTATCTATTAATGTTTATTATAACTTCCGTGGAAGGCCGTTCTTTGGTACCTAATTACACCACAAAACAGACAGTCTTCCCATTGTCGCAGGAGAACATCCATCCATGAGGTCACAGAGGAAGTAGGGCCAGATGACTGTGGTGTGGCCAGGAATAGCTCCTTGTGGCTTGGAAGAGGAAGGAATTGAGTTGGTGACTTTGATAATTCTTTGCCGGGGGCTGAATTCCTTTCTTTGAATATGGCGGCCTATTCTTAATTGATAATATTCCGACCCTGGTGAACCTTTGCCTGAAGGGGAATGTTAGTATTATTTTATACTGTTTGGTCATGGTGTTTTGTTTGAGGCATCACTAAGCCTATTTATGTAGATGGAATGGGTAGATTGGATGGGGATTTTAGTTCCTATCCTCCATAAGGTCTATGTATCTATGTACGTTTCTGTTTCTATCCCAAAGTTTTTTCATTTCCATTATCTAATGTCTCTCTTACCCCTAAATCTACCGGACGATTGCCCCCTACTGTACTCATTTAGGGGCGCTACTCATTGCTACAATACAGTATTTCATCTTGTAGTTATCTGAAGACACGGGCAGGAATATACCAGGGACCAGATAATCACTGCAAAATTATATGATCATGCGACAGATTGCTCTGCTAATACTAATTGCGATCCTTTAATTTAATCAAGTTAAATGCTTTGCATATGGCCAAAAATGTTATGATCAAATTTATGGATTAAACAAAGAATTAGAGAAGACCAGACATGAATGAATCAAGAGCCATCAGAAGAAAACCAGAAATTATTCTTGTAAAATACTTCAGAATATGGGGACTTTTTTTCTTTTTTAATTATGTAGTTTGAATTTGTATTTTCTGAGGGATTTTATAAAGTTATAAAAAGCTTAAATAAATTTATAGTGTGCCCTCCATCCGGCAGTGAATTATGGGAAGTCATTACAGGGTATGATGTATAATTGGCTAGCTGTACACGCATGCACATACATGCACACTGTGACAAACTAACAGTCTCCATTGATGTTGTGCCCATGTTTCCGGCACTTTTGATGGAGGAACAAAATTACAGAATGCTTTTCCAAATTGACTATATTATATTCACAAGTATTACAACATTTACACCAAAACACATGAAAGAAAATAACAGTCCTAGCTACCGAAGCACTACTTATACTGTGACAGTAGCCAAATTATCATAGCTCACATCCAGCTAAACCTGGATGGAACAAAAACAAAACAAACAGTACAATACTTTGTATCTTTTAAATTCCAGGTTTCCATTCTTCTATTGCAGATCAATTATAAACTCCACACTGCTGTATCTCTGTGTCTTTCTTTAGTTTCAGACACCAGTATGGGCACTTCTCTGTTCTATCTTCTGAAGTCTATACTCAGCTGGAGCTAATCAACTGCTGCATGAAGTCACCTCCTTGGGGAAAGGGAGTGTTGTAAACTCTGTAGCTCATACAAATCCCTTGTACACTACACACATCTACACACACACACACATATACACATAATACTGATTCTGTATTTCATCTTTAGAAATGAAAGAATAAACCAAAATAGTCTATCTCAATCTGTTACTAGCCTTTCTGGCTACAAGAGAGGCTGTGATGGCGGGTCCAGCTGAGGGATTCTCTGCTTTTCCATCATTTCTATATCTGAAAATATCCTCTCCCACTGGAGAGCCGGCTGCAAGATTTACCCGAGCCGTTTGTCACGAGAGAATCTGCTTATCCATCCCCAGATTTCAATTCTAGGCAGAAACAAGCCCTTTATAATAACACCTTAGAATTGGATTAAGGCGCCGCGCACTTTTAAGAGCATTAACCTGGGGACAAGTATTATAGAGTATTACAGATATTTATGAGCTCCACGCTCTCTGGCCTTGGAGAGAGGAGGGGAGAGGTCTAACAGGGGGGCGAATCTTTAGTGAGGGGTCTGATTTTGTGTTTTATTGCAAATGGCCAAATGGGTGACAAATCCATACATTCATATAGAGATTTAAAGGGATACTGAAGGTTCCTGGGTTGTACTAGTATATAATATAACCTGTGTATCTATTTACTTTGATATACTTTTATTTTACTAGGAAGTGATTATAAGCTTTGTGTTTACTGCCTAAATCAAACAAATAGTCCCTGTATAGGTCTGCCCACTGCAGAGTATGCAGACACAGACTTTGTAGGGCTGGATGTGCAGTGGAGTGTCCTAGCCTATCAAGGACCACGTCTCAGCAACATATTGCAGAATGATGAGAGATGATCAACTCAAGTACTACAGAGTCAATGTATTGGTGAGCTGCAGAGGGCAAACCCAAGCAGGTTATATTGATTTGATGTTAGTCAGGACAAACAGAGCTTATAAGCACTTCTTAATAAAGGGCATGACATTTTTTTTTCTAAAGGGAATCAGTCCTGGGAAATTCCATGTTGTTGTTGCTGCATTTAGATGTAAATGAGTCACATGTGTAAATTAATAAGCTGCTTTGATATGCTAATTAGGATTACAATCTCTTGGCCAGCATATAGACCCCCAATGCTATCTGGCAGTTAGACCCCTCTCCCACTCTGAGCCGCACATTAACATACAGGGCAGCAAAATCAATTCAAGACCGTTTCCAAGGCTCTTTAAAGTTAAATCAACTTCCTGTTAGGGAGTCCCATTAATATATAACCTTTCCACACTTTTCTTAAAGCCTTGGTATTAATCTTTGCGCCACAAGCTCTGTTCACGGATTAGAGCACATATACATTATTATACACAAGTATTAGCCCCATGCTCGGAGAGGAGGGGGGCGGGGGGCTACACGTTCCTGCCTTGACATAAGAAGCCTATAATTTACAATAGGGATGTTATGAAGGAATGGGGCTGATACACATATGGCACCATATGACTCCAAGTGAAACACATATGGTATTTTATAAGAATGAACCTATTCATAAACCAGTGGGTGACACAAAGAGACTGCGCCTACGGCTGAAATAAAGCTCTAGCATTATTACTGCATTAAGCAACCATAGCGGTAATAATCATCATTTAGACGCCTTCATACCGTACATGCACTTAGCTGGAAATTACACATTTATGTATATGTACTCGGGAAACATCAGAGGACTTTGATCTAAAGATCCATTTACAGAAAATACCAGCCCGCAGTGTGTCTATACTGGAGCATCAGTTACCCCGGCTGTGATGGGTCCTGGATGTACAGAGGGTTGGCTGTAGTAGGTGAGATATATTTGGGGTCTCACGAGGCTCCTTAGGTCATTCAAACATGGCACTGATTATATGTGGGTGATGGTGTTATATAGTCTTTCAGTCTGGTGCGACTCTCCATGACACTATGGACACTATGAACTGAAAAATGCCAGGCTCATCTGTCAACCACTGAGCTCCCTCAAGCTCATGCTAAATTCTTCAATCTCCTCTATCCATCTGCCTCTGCCTTCCCATTCTTTGTGTGCTTTAAATTTTTCCAAGCATCAGAGTCTTTTCTTGGGAATCTTGACTTCTTATGATGTGGGCAAAATATTTGAGCTTATGACTCATGATCAAACCTTCCAGTGAACAGTTTGGCTTAATTTGATTGAATCTTCTTGCAAACTCTAAGCAGTTTTCTCCAACCCCACAATTCAAAGGCATCAATTCTATGGCGCTCAGCCTTCTTTATGGTCCAGCTCTCACATCCGTATGTTACTACTGGGAATACCAGAGGTCTAAAAATAGCTTGTCCAGACTTGCCATAGTTTTACTCCCCAGAAGCAAATGTCTTTTAATTTAATGGCTGCAGCAACTTGTGATGAGATCTGATGAGCCCAGGAAAAGAAAATCTATCACTGCCTCCACTTTTGGGGGTATTTTAGCAGATATCTAGAATTTTGCATTCCATACTTGGTAAAATGTGGGATACAAATGGTCTGTTCTTATGAAAAATATAGGAAACCTATAAATCTTAAGGATTAGAGCTTACAACATGAGCACCATGTAAGAAGATAAGTGCCAATAAGGTCTCACCTTCTCCACTTGTCGGCAGAGACTGTAATGTTTGCCAACTAGACTTCAAGTGCAACGTTGAATGAAGGTTGTTATAGGAGGCTATCTTGAGATTATAGAGATCTGATGTCTTGGACATTATCCTAGCCTCTACTTTCTCGGTTAGTCATTCTCTCAGTGCAGACAAGCATGCCAGAATGTTTTTTTGTTGTTGCTATTGTGTTTGTTGACTCCGTGTGTGAGCGTTGTGCGATCCATTTTGTATATATTTACTTTAGAGGTACGAGAAAGTTTGTTGAGGAGATGTCATTTCCTGGAGATCCTTTGGGTTCCTTGTGTGAAATTGATGGTGCTAGGTTTGTGTTACCTTTCATGGAGTACAGATAAATGAGCTTCAAAGAGGTTGTGATTGACGACTTCCACAGTCTGCAAACACCTCTCCTTATACCATAATAAGTTTGGGACAACAAGCTCGTCATTGGGACCTGTGAGTGAGCGGTTCCCACCGCGTGAGGCTGAATCGCTGTCAGTGGATCCCATATATCTCCGGCACAGACTCTCTTTTGATGCCAAGTAATAAATTTCAGAGATGCCAGAAAAGTGAAAAGCGTATTGTATTTCAGCGCGGCCTGTTTATTAGCTTCTTATTCACCTTCTGGGAGCTGGAAACGTGATAATGTACTGTGTGAGCACCGTCAACTTCAAAGGTACGAGTCGAATTAGTATCATTTATTACCGTCGCAACAGATTGGAAGAAGCCAGCCATGAAGAGATGGTTATCCGGGGAGATGGCTTCTTACTTGGGTTGGGAAGTGTTCTATTCAACGAAGAACAGTAGACAACAAATAAAAATGAATGGCAGCGATGCAAAGGTTGGCCAAGCTAGTTGTTCTAAACATAAAAACCGAGGCATTCAATCAAAGAACGACTGACCTTAATAGGTTAGTTCTACAGACATGATAACCCACTCTGAGAGCCACTTGTGCCCTTCACAGGGAGAAATATCCTGTAGTATATCAGTCTGGTCCCACTCACTAGAGCGATCCAGCCCCAAAATACCAGGCAATTCTACCATGAGCAGGGGAAACAGCAAACCCCAGACGTATGTTTCGGCCTTCATTGGGTGTATCTGAACTCCCTAAGGCCCCGTGAGCAAGGGGTCCACGTCTGGAGTCCCCCATCACCCTTAGGGAGACTAATCCCTAAGGGTCATTTGCATAAACAAAAAACAAAGTTAGAGGTGCTCAATCAGAGAACGAACTAACCTTAATAGGTAAATCTGTGGACATGATAACCCACTCAGAGAGCAGCCTCTTTTAGCTCATTTATTCCCTTCACAGGGGGAAATATCCTGCAGTATATCAGTCTGGTCTCACCTAATAGAGTGAGTGAGTTAGAAACAGTGTTGTCTGTGGGTACTTCTATCTTAAATGGATCTCACCAGTGTGGGGCTGGTACCTAACTCGTGCTTTAGATTTATTTTGGAAACCACAACATCATTTAGCTTATGGTGGGCAAAAAAAGGGATAGAATGGTAAGGTAAATGTATCCAAATGGTCCTTGGAACAAAATGAGTGTACTAACACCAAGGCCGGCCATGTGCTCCTCTTTACACTTACAATATGGAACTGCGACATTGGTTTTGACCACATTTTACAGCCAGGAGACTATAATATTTCTGTGAACATGATACCCCGCTCTGAGAGCAGCCTCTTCTAGCTCGCTTGTGCCCTTCACAGGGAGAAATGTCCTGTAGTATATCAGTCTGGTCCCACTCACTAGAGTGATCCAGCCCCGAAATGCCAGGCAATTCTACCCTGAACAGGAGACATACATTTCCGTTTTTATTTGACCTCGTCGGACATATTTTTCGACCTTCATTAGACCTCATCAGACATGTTTCGTCCTTCATTGGACCTCATCGGCCTTAGTTAGGCTTTGTCAGTGAGATGTAGGAGTCCACATCTTGAGCCCCCTATCACCCTTAGCGAGACTAAGCCACAAGAGTGATTTGCATAAAATACAAAAAATAGAGGCGCTCAATCGGAGAACTAACAGGTTAGTTCCATGGACATGATAACCCACCCTGAGAGCACCAGAATTAGACTGCAAGCTCTCCTAGATAGAGACCGTCTGAGCCAACGTTGTTCTCTCACATTCGCTAACAAGCGAGAGATGATAAACGCTGCTCAGACCATTCGTAAAAGACCAAAGGACAACATTAAGCACAATTTTCTGTTTATTTATTATAATGACATCTCTTTTTATGCTGCCAACAATATTATACGAGTGCAGCAATTCAGCGAGAGCAGCCGCTCCGTAACAAACACTCCTTTTGTGCGCTGAAAGAAGCCTTTTCAGAGAAATTTAATTACAAAGCCTTTGATCAATTTATTTAAATCAAAGGAAAGCCAAGGCAATTTAGACCTTTTTGGATGCAATTAATAATACGGCAACATTACGATTCTGTCTGTGAGTAAACAAAATGCATGTTTAGGCATGAGTCTGCAGGAAAACATTTAAAGGCACATTGTATTTAAAGGGAGATGGAAGTTGTCTGGATTTGAGTAGGTATATAATATACCTCTTAATATCTCTATTTATATTTATGTACTTTATTTTACTAAGAAGTGATTATAAGTTCTGTTTGTACTGCCTAAAGTCAAATAAAAAATCCCTGTAGGTCTGCCCTCTGCAGCTCACGAGGACACAGACTCTGTAGTACTTGCTGTGCAGTGTCTAGTACTAACCAATCAGTGTCCATCGCTCAGCAATATGCGGGTAAGAGGTGATCCCTGATAGGCTAGAACACTACACTGCACATTTGACATTACCATTCATGTGGATGGAGTTGGCTGTATTGTGTGTTTGCCATCTAGTGGGCAAGCTGAGAGACGAGAAGGAGCAGCATCAACTTAGATATTTAGACCTCAGTCACTGGAGTTTGTCCTGGATATTGTCCGAGACATTTGAAATATTTTTTTTCTCATATTAGTTTTCATGTCATACTCTGCAGAGATGATGGAAGTAACATTAAAGGCACATGGAAGGTTCATGGATGTTTCTAGGTATATCCCCTATTTACTGACAGGTACTTTATTTTATGTAAGAGGTGCTTATAAGCTCTGTTTTTACTGGCTAAAATCAAAGAAATAGACCCTGTATAGGTCTGTCCTCTGCAGCATATGCAGACACAGACTCTGTAGGGCTGGATGTACAATGTGGTGTCCTAGCCTAGAAGACACAACGTCTCAGCAGCATGTTCCAAAGAGATGGCCACTGATTGATTAGTATGAGACACTGCACAGCCAGTGCTATAGAGTCTGTGTCTTCATGAGCTGCGGAGGGCAGACACAAACAAATAATATTTGTTTAGTTATAAATACATACACATGTGCAGTCACATGCAACCACATACAAATGTATTTATGCACAGCCTCACGCACACATGTGCAGTCACATACATATGTATTTATACACAGCCTCATGCACACGTGCAGTAACACGCAGCCACACACATGTTCAGGCACACGCAGTCACATACATATGTATTTATACACAGTCTCACACGTGCAGTAACACGCAGCCACACACATGTTCAGGCACACGCAGTCACATATATATGTATTTATACACAGTCTCACACGTGCAGTAACATGCAGCCACACACATGTTCAGGCACACGCAGTCACATATATATGTATTTATACACAGTCTCACGCACACGTGCAGGAACACGCAGCCACACACATGTTCAGGCACACGCAGTCACATATATATGTATTTATACACAGTCTCACACGTGCAGTAACACGCAGCCACACACATGTTCAGGCACACGCAGTCACATATATATGTATTTATACACAGTCTCACGCACACGTGCAGGAACACGCAGCCACACACATGTTCAGGCACACGCAGTCACATATATATGTATTTATACACAGTCTCACACGTGCAGTAACACGCAGCCACACACATGTTCAGGCACACGCAGTCACATAAATATGTATTTATACACAGTCTCACACGTGCAGTAACACGCAGCCACACACATGTTCAGGCACACGCAGTCACATATATATGTATTTATACACAGTCTCACACGTGCAGTAACACGCAGCCACACACATGTTCAGGCACACGCAGTCACATATATATGTATTTATACACAGTCTCACACGTGCAGTAACACGCAGCCACACACATGTTCAGGCACACGCAGTCACATACATATGTATTTATACACAGTCTCACACGTGCAGTAACACGCAGCCACACACATGTTCAGGCACACGCAGTCACATATATATGTATTTATACACAGTCTCACACGTGCAGTAACACGCAGCCACACACATGTTCAGGCACACGCAGTCACATATATATGTATTTATACACAGTCTCACACGTGCAGTAACACGCAGCCACACACATGTTCAGTCACACGCAGTCACATATATATGTATTTATACACAGTCTCACACGTGCAGTAACACGCAGCCACACACATGTTCAGGCACACGCAGTCACATATATATGTATTTATACACAGTCTCACACGTGCAGTAACACGCAGCCACACACATGTTCAGGCACACGCAGTCACATATATCTGTATTTATACACAGTCTCACACGTGCAGTAACACGCAGCCACACACATGTTCAGGCACACGCAGTCACATATATATGTATTTATACACAGTCTCACACGTGCAGTAACATGCAGCCACACACATGTTCAGGCACACGCAGTCACATATATATGTATTTATACACAGTCTCACGCACACGTGCAGGAACACGCAGCCACACACATGTTCAGGCACACGCAGTCACATATATATGTATTTATACACAGTCTCACACGTGCAGTAACACGCAGCCACACACATGTTCAGGCACACGCAGTCACATATATATGTATTTATACACAGTCTCACGCACACGTGCAGGAACACGCAGCCACACACATGTTCAGGCACACGCAGTCACATATATATGTATTTATACACAGTCTCACACGTGCAGTAACACGCTGCCACACACATGTTCAGGCACACGCAGTCACATATATATGTATTTATACACAGTCTCACACGTGCAGTAACACGCAGCCACACACATGTTCAGGCACACGCAGTCACATATATATGTATTTATACACAGTCTCACACGTGCAGTAACACGCAGCCACACACATGTTCAGGCACACGCAGTCACATATATATGTATTTATACACAGTCTCACACGTGCAGTAACACGCAGCCACACACATGTTCAGGCACACGCAGTCACATACATATGTATTTATACACAGTCTCACACGTGCAGTAACACGCAGCCACACACATGTTCAGGCACACGCAGTCACATATATATGTATTTATACACAGTCTCACACGTGCAGTAACACGCAGCCACACACATGTTCAGGCACACGCAGTCACATATATATGTATTTATACACAGTCTCACACGTGCAGTAACACGCAGCCACACACATGTTCAGGCACACGCAGTCACATATATATGTATTTATACACAGTCTCACACGTGCAGTAACACGCAGCCACACACATGTTCAGGCACACGCAGCAGTATACCGCAGCCACGTCCCCACGCAGACCCCATCCTGTCAGTAATTAGCTGCGCTTAGAGCTATTTTGCATTGCTGATTGTATGTGCATAATACGGCGCTTGTAATCGCATTGTATTCTAGAATATGTTTAATGTTCTCATCTCAAGCCAATGAGCCTTGAGCATCCGGTCTGGAGAATGGCCTCAGCAGCCATACATCAGAATGACAAGTACTAAAAACCCATTCACTGCTGCAACATGGCCGGAAAAGAAGATAATCAATATATTTTTACCTCTTTATGCAACTAAAAGACCATTTACATTATCATTATTTGCATGGAAAACTAGTGACATGAAGGTAATAAATGATAATTAATCATCAGCCTAATAATCACCTTCCTCACTTTTGTTTCATTTTTTTATATCACTTTGCACCAGCTGAGTTATTGAGATCTGTGCAGAGGAGAGAGATAAGAGAAAGAGAGAGGTGGAAGAAAGGAGAGAGAGAGAGAGAGAGAGAGAGAGAAGTAAGATAAATAGGTGGAGATAAGAGAAAGAGAGAGGTGGAAGAAAGGAGAGAGAGAGAGAGAGAAGTAAGATACATAGGTGGAGATAAGAGAAAGAGAGAGGTGGAAGAAAGGAGAGAGAGAGAGAAGTAAGATAAATAGGTGGAGATAAGAGAAAGAGAGAGGTGGAAGAAAGGAGAGAGAGAGAGAGAGAGAGAGAGAGAGAGAGAGAGAGAGAGAGAGAGAGAGAGAGAGGTGGAAGAAAGGAGAGAGAGAGAAGTAAGATAAATAGGTGGAGATAAGAGAAAGAGAGAGGTGGAAGAAAGGAGAGAGAGAGAGAAGTAAGATAAATAGGTGGAGATAAGAGAAAGAGAGAGGTGGAAGAAAGGAGAGAGAGAGAGAGAGAAGTAAGATACATAGGTGGAGATAAGAGAAAGAGAGAGGTGGAAGAAAGGAGAGAGAGAGAAGTAAGATAAATAGGTGGAGATAAGAGAAAGAGAGAGAGGTGGAAGAAAGGAGAGAGAGAAAGAGAGAAGTAAGATACATAGGTGGAGATAAGAGAAAGAGAGAGGTGGAAGAAAGGAGAGAGAGAGAGAAATAAGATAAATAGGTGGAGGAAAGAGAGAGGTGGAAGAAAGAAGAGAGAGAAGTAAGATAAATAGGTGGAGATAAGAGAAAGAGAGAGAGGTGGAAGAAAGGAGAGAGAGAGAGAGAAATAAGATAAATAGGTGGAGGAAAGAGAGAGGTGGAAGAAAGGAGAGAGAGAGAAGTAAGATAAATAGGTGGAGATAAGAGAAAGAGAGAGGTGGAAGAAAGGAGAGAGAGAGAAGTAAGATAAATAGGTGGAGATAAGAGAAAGAGAGAGGTGGAAGAAAGGAGAGAGAGAGAAGTAAGATACATAGGTGGAGATAAGAGAAAGAGAGAGGTGGAAGAAAGGAAAGAAGAGAATGGAAAGAGATGAAAAAAAGAAAAGTGAGAATATAGATAAATAAGTACATGGAGAGAAGAGTAAGGAGAGGGTGGAAACAAAAGGAGAGAGAGAGAACTGTAAGTAATAGGTAGGTGGTGAGAAGAGGAGAGAGAGAGAAGTAAGATAAATAGGTAGGACGAGAGAAGAGGAGAGGGGAGAAAGAAAGAGAGATGTAACAATAGGTAGGTGGAGAAAATAGATTAAAATGGGTATAGAAGAAAGAAGAGAGCGATTAGAGTTAGGAGGAGAAAGAAGAGAGAGAATTGAGAGGAAGGTGGGGAGAGGAGAAAGACAAGCAGAGAAGAGACACGGAAACATAATGTTTGTGAAAAAGAGAGTGATAGAAGTGAGAAGAGAGAGAAGTGAGGTTAGGAATGAAATCTAATAGAAATAAAGAGAGCAGGGAAGTAATAAGAGCGCAGTGACGTGGTGTGAGAGCGGCTCTTGTGGTGGGTCTCAGTACATCCGATCCCTTGGCCTTTGTTCCGACTCTCTCTTGTATTGTCCCTGAACTCCTGACCTTGCCGCGTCTCTGGCACTGACCTCATGTTAGTCTTGGGTTACACTGACCGTCTGACAGCCGAGGTCACTCAGTAGCACTCTCTGGCGCAGCGATAAGACCGTCTGCAGCGGTTAATTGGGAAAGTCTCACATAACTCTGCCATATTCATTGTTTTATTTGTAGATCTTTACAGCCTTATTAAATTGTGATTCGGCCAATTGAATAGGGCTCTATATAAGCACAGAGCATATCTTTTTACAGCAGTTTTTAGTTAGTGAAGACCTTGCTTTTGGATAGAAGATCACTAAAAACTTTTGTAAAAATAATATGCTCTGTGCTTATCTAGAGCCCTATTCAATTGGCCAATTCTCAATTGAATGAGGCCCAAAGTATCTACATTTCTAAAAACTTAGGAATTAGATACAATTTACAATTAAACACATTTCCTATTTATTTCCCAAATTTTATTTTAAATATAAATGTTTTACCTTTGGAATATGTTAATACGTACTATTGTGGTGAGGACACTATAAAACCTCCCACCCACGGAGCTCCTTTTGGCTTCTGGTGTATGTGTCTAACGCTGAAAAATGGCATGACACAAGTATAATAATAATCATAGAGCCATGTTATTATACTTGGCTTTGGCTGCTCAATCGCACATGGCTGAGGGGCGCCACCAGCTCAGCAGGACGGCGAGAGATACCGGGCCTGGCACAGTCTTGTCCAAGGTAGAAGTCAGTGCCCATATTTATACCAAAGCATAAACCGCAAGTTATAACAACGATCACTGCACCACTTTTGTTAAATAAACCAGCCTCAGATGCCATTACAGGGCGTGGCCATTGGTGAGGCTCTTTCTTTGATACAAACTTACAAGAATAGAACTTATCTTGGCCCTGAATACCACAATCCAGAGCGATACTAATTTTTCTCCATGTAGCAGGTCCTGTTTGTAGTGTGGTGGCAGCCTTATTTGTATCTGGCATTGTTTGTGGCATGGGTGTGGTGGCAGCCATGTTTGTATTTGGCAGTGTTTGTTGCATGGGTGTGGTGGGAGCCTTGTTTGTATCTGGCAGTGTTTGTAGCATGGGTGTGGTGGCAGCCATGTTTGTATCTGGCAGTGTTTGTGGCATGGGTGTGGTGGCAGCCATGTTTGTATTTGGCAGTGTTTGTGGCATGGGTGTGGTGGCAGCCATGTTTGTATCTGGCAGTGTTTGTAGCATGGGTGTGGTGGCAGCCATGTTTGTATCTGGCAGTGTTTGTAGCATGGGTGTGGTGGCAGCCATGTTTGTATCTGGCAGTGTTTGTGGCATGGGTGTAGTGGCAGCCATGTTTGTATTTGGCAGTGTTTGTAGCATGGGTGTGGTGGCAGCTATGTTTTTTTTCTGGCAGTGTTTGTAGCATGGGTGTGGTGGCAGCCATGTTTGTATCTGGCAGTGTTTGTAGCATGGGTGTGGTGGCAGCCATGTTTGTATCTGGCAGTGTTTGTGGCATGGGTGTAGTGGCAGCCATGTTTGTATTTGGCAGTGTTTGTAGCATGGGTGTGGTGGCAGCTATGTTTTTTTCTGGCAGTGTTTGTAGCATGGGTGTGGTGGCAGCCATGTTTGTAT
Source organism: Discoglossus pictus (assembly GCA_027410445.1). Classification (NCBI taxonomy): domain Eukaryota; kingdom Metazoa; phylum Chordata; class Amphibia; order Anura; family Alytidae; genus Discoglossus; species Discoglossus pictus. The sequence continues at coordinate 392,090,726 of CM050167.1, read as the reverse complement.
CTGGCAGTGTTTGTAGCATGGGTGTGGTGGCAGCCATGTTTGTATCTGGCAGTGTTTGTGGCATGGGTGTAGTGGCAGCCATGTTTGTATTTGGCAGTGTTTGTAGCATGGGTGTGGTGGCAGCTATGTTTTTTTCTGGCAGTGTTTGTAGCATGGGTGTGGTGGCAGCCATGTTTGTATCTGGCAGTGTTTGTAGCATGGGTGTGGTGGCAGCCATGTTTGTATCTGGCAGTGTTTGTGGCATGGGTGTAGTGGCAGCCATGTTTGTTTCTGGCAGTGTTTGTAGCATGGGTGTGGTGGCAGCCATGTTTGTTTCTGGCAGTGTTTGTAGCATGGGTGTGGTGGCAGCCATGTTTGTTTCTGGCAGTGTTTGTAGCATGGGTGTGGTGGCACAGTGATTATTGCCAAGCTAAGTAATTATACCAGTATGGTGCCTGCCAGCCATGACTTCATACATTAAATATTTAAGAAAAGTATATGTGTTCATAATTTTATGAACATATTAATATTAATCATCTTGAAAATTGCACAATAAATTTATTTTTAGTTGATCATTTATAGTATATAGTTCCTATTAAAGGGTCTCTGAAATACCCCCATATAATTAGAAAATATAGAATCTGCAGTTCTAGAAAAAAAGTACAATATTCTACAAAAAAAAAACCCTAAGCAGGATAAGAAGAGAAGCACTTTTATTTGTAGATAATGTTATTAGTTTAATTGTGTTTTCAGCAGAGAGAAGCCAGTCTAATGTTCTCTAATAAAACACCTAAATTGGTTTGTATAACTGTTTCTGAAATATCTATTATATGAGGCGTTGGTGCATTAGATGTTGTGACAGTGATCACTGCAGCACCTCGTATCTTGAGACAGGGGAGCGATGGATGGATAAATAGATAGACAGACAGATAGACACATAGATAGATAGATAGATAGATATACAGACAGACACAAACATAGATTGTCAGACAGATACATACATAGACAGACACATAGACAGACACATAGACAGACACATAGACAGATACATACATACATAGACAGACAGATACATACATACATAGATGGATGGATGGATGGACATGCAGTTAAGCCGATAGTTAGATGGGCAGATAGTTAGATGGGCAGATAGTTAGATGGGCAGATAGTTAGATGGGCAGATAGTTAGATGAGCACATAGTTAGATGGGCAGATAGTTAGATGGGCAGATAGTTAGATGGGCAGATAGTTAGATGGGCACATAGATGGGCAGATAGTTAGATGGGCAGATAGTTAGATGAGCACATAGTTAGATGGGCAGATAGTTAGATGGGCAGATAGTTAGATGGGCAGACAGACTAGTGTAGATAAATGGTGATGTACATTGCAGGCCTTCCTACACGTGCCTGACCTTTATGTACATCCTCACTTACCCATAAGTACCTGCCCCATGCTCTGCCCTCTGATACACAACATACACAGATAAGCTCCTCACCACTTGTAGATAAGCAGCATTACAGCGGGTCAGGACTTGCCAGTTCTATACACCTGATATTCTGCCCCTGCTCTGAGCCCGGGCTCTGTGTTACACATAAAGGACGACACAATAGGCCTCATACACGTTTTTCTCTCCTGTGTGTTCATCTTCAACGTTGTGTAACTGGTATAAAAAAAACGTACAAGATAAAGTAAATATCCCCACATATAAATGGTTAAAAAACAACAATAAAGTATGCATTAAAAATAAATAAAATAATCTATAAAAAAAATATATATATATATAATATAGTAAAGAAATGCTACATGTGTTCTCACATTTGAACGTCTCATACAAGTTAAAAGACTTATTTCCTGCTAAGAATTTAAAAAAATACAGTTATTGCACTGCATTCTGGGAACCGGGGCAGAGACATGCAAATGTGCCCACAAAGGCTTCACTCTTTAATCCAATCCTTTAAGCTTATGCCTGCTGTATTGCACAGCTTTAAGCAAAGCCCAGGATGGATCACATATAAATATAAATATACGTACGTGGAAAAATGTTAAAACTTTCATGATTGGGTTCCCTAGAAGCAGCTCTCCCAAGTGGTCCAGAGACAGTCCCACTACCCATAATATGGGACCCCACCATACCAGGGAGTGGTGAAAGAGCTTACAATCTATACCTATGTAGAAGTTCATAATATTTTGTATTAATCTTTAACATTTCTCATTAAATTGTTGGATCCCCTGTTGTATATACTTTTGTAAAAATCCCATACCATAAAAATGCCGTCCAAACCAGTTTGTTGCTGTACCAAGGAGCTTGCAATTAATCCCTAAACCATTACTCTGCACATTACAATCTTATGGGCAGTGTCTGCGGCATAAAATAGCTCCGAAAAACTAAAGCCCTTTTAAATGGCTTATAACTAGGATACAATGTAGCCCAGTGTTGCAGGGTAACCTCAGTCTGGGGGGATAGCGGGGTGTAATGACTGGATCAATAGCACTGCAGCCGGAGTTCAGTGGAGCGCTAGCAATAAACCATCATTATGATAAGAATGTTCTGACATTAAATTATACCATTGATTTTACTTCTCCCCAATGCTCACTGACTGTGGGACATTCATCTGGGGCTAATATCCACATTATGAGAGGAATTAACCCACGACGCCCCACATCAGCAACTATATGGGCAGAAAAGCTGCGTTATTAAGGACCTTTAAGATATTAACCATTAATATTGTTTTGAAAAACTAAATATCCTTTTTTTATATTATTTGTAAGTCTTTCACTCTGCGATCACTTCCTGTACATTTTCTCTTGAAAGTCCTCCATAAGCTGAATTTTATCCTATAAATTTATATTGTTTATTTTTTTTATTCAGCTTTTCCAATCTTTTTACCAAAAATAATATATTTTCTTTGTGTTAGAGTATAATCATTACTAACCAGTGCTAATTACATTCCTGCTCAGATTGATTAAATGAAATGAAAATCTAATGGATATTGTTCTCAGATTCCAAACAATTGCTAGAGTCAGTTGAGGCATGTGCAAATCCACCAGGCAACATCATGTCTTTGTATTTTTTGTAACAAAAATAATAGATTTTTTATGCAGGAAGGAAGCTTGGTGGTCTTAATGTTGCAGCCAGTACTACATATAATTGAAAGTAATAGTTAATAAATGAAAATATTTAATTTTGATTTATTTTAGCTTTATATTTTTACATAAATATCTAGTGTACCCTTTATATTTGGTGCTGATTTTGTTACAATATATCTTTATATACACACACATATACTATTTTGCCTTAGCATAGTTATGAATAGCATGGGACCCCCCCTTTTGCCATTTCCCCCCTTTCATTAACCCATTAACTGCTAGAATACACCATAAGATCTCAGTCTTGTGTTACCACTCCATTCACAAGAGGATCAGGAACTCGATCAAGCAAAGCCATGTGAAAAGCCCCCGCCTGACTCCATGGGGGGGTTATATGCCAAGCTCTCATTGCAGGATAATCCCATTGAAAGACTGGATATTTCTCCACTGACTGGCATTAGGTGGTGGGGTCAGGCAGGTTTTTAACAGTGTCCTCAGATCAAATAAAGTTTACAGTTTCACTCCATTTATCCACATTGGGGGTGAAACAAAAGTGCCATTGAGCGGTGGGACACATGGCATGTTCATAGACACGCAGCAGATGTATTGTGGGACACGTTAATGTGATATGATCAGGAGACAGAATACTCTACTTTCAAATGGTGACTTTGAAGTCCAAGACATAGAGACTAAGCTTGAAAGAAAAATGTATCTTTTGTATATTTTTAAAACCTTATTTATTATATTTGTATAAAGGATCATTGGCAGTATATTTTTTATCTTCATATTATATTTTTCTTTTTTAAATTTGCCAAAATGTGATGGCCTTCTCCATGTTTTTCTAGGGCATTGATCACAACATCATTTAGCTTATGGTGGGCAAAAGGGTGATAGAAGCCCCCACTGTTAGAGTACAGTAAATAAATAGTTCATTTATGTTCCCATTGGTTTCCCATGTCTAAATAAGTTAAAAAAACGTATTTCCTGCTCAGAATTCCCAGTTTTTGTACTGCACTCTGGGAAACTGGTTGGGGACATGCAAATGAGTCTACAATACCACTTTATACATGGCTCCTTTTAGGTGTATGCTCACTGTATTACACAGATTTATAGCATAGCCTAGGATGTATTATGCACAAGTTATGAGACCTACCCACAGACAGCCGTTTCTAACTTGAATGTATCTCACCAGTGTGGGGCTGGTTCCTATCTCATGCTATACATTTTATTATAAAAGATAATGCCATATTTAGTTGCTTTCTCATGCCCTGAAGCCCACGCCATATACATGAAGCCATTGCATCTTGTGAGAAGGTCAGGTGATGAGGGAACGTCTCTGAAGCATAAACTGTGCAAAAAAATAGACTTTGCGATGGCGATGGAACACATTTACGTGCTGCTATCACTTAGTGAAAATCCCAGAGTTTAATTAGGAGAATATCAAGACAGATAGAACAATGGCCTTTTCCTTCATGACAATCTCTAATTAACAGTCATATTAACCTTTCCTAGAGTCTGAAAAGGCTGTAAAACAGGAGTGCCACTTAGTGAGGTGATATTAAAGTCAGTAACAAGACCACACAGCGCGTTTTATTATAAACTTTGTAATGTGCATAAATGGGAACTTAACCATAACACTGTCGTATGGCATTTGTTTTTGTGGGCGCCTGTTCACGTTGGTTCGCTGCAAATCAGCTGTATCTCCCTGACAAGGCCGGCGTTGGTGAAGACCTATTTCTGAGGTTTTCTGGTTATACCCTTCAGATGAGCATTCTTGGTACCATGGGCAGGACTGGGACCATGCTAATGTAATTGTATGCTGGGGTTGTATTGGTACCCAGGGTTTGTTCTGTGGCCATATTCTGGAGTCTTTAGTGGTCCCTTGAATCTTCAGTGATATACTGAGGACCATGATGTTACTTAGGGGTGGGATCTGGATTCATGGTGTCTATAGATCTGTCCTTGATGTCTATGGTATGACGTTGGGTTTTGTTTTCTTATTGTCAGTGTGCTTGTTTCTTTACAGAAAAGTAGTAGATGAGTAGAATAGCCTGAAGTGGTACGTTCAGCATTTTTGAGCATAGGCAGACTAGACTAACTTAAGAGGGTCTTATCTACTGCCAAACTCATGTCTATGTGTTTTGGTGTCATGAGATCTCTTATTGTGTCCTGTTGATTGTATTGGCATTATGGTATATTATGGTATATGGAAATGTGTTATGACCGCCAGTTTTGGGGGACTTCTCTTACCCCAATTCTCTCTCTCTATGGGTCGCAACTGTTTGTTCAGATATTGACACCAGCAGACACTTGAGATGACAGCATTATTTCTGAAGAGACAGGCACCATCAGATCCCTTTTCTTAGGATCTAAGACACACCATGTACCTTTGATTAGTACAAGCAGACTCCAACACTACCTTTGTTTAGTGTGTCCAAAATCAGACTGGGACTTCTTTATTGTTACAGAGATATATCAAAACACAGAAAGATCTCACTCCCCCACATGCCTAACCCCTCCTCATATGCCTAACCCCTCCTCATATGCCTAACCCCTCCTCATATGCCTAACCCCTGGGCAATAGCTTGTTACACTCTCACCGCCTGGGAGATGCCTATCCCATGATACAACTGTTAAGGAAGTTGTTAGTACCTTCTAACCACACATAATAACTGATTAACCCCAAACAGTCCAGAGGGCCTTATGTTCATACCAAAGTGTGTTTAGGGGACTGGGATTGGTAATACGTTTGGACAACATAAGTTTTCATGCGAGGTACATGCTGTGTCTGGTTGCGCTTATCCATAAGTTTTTCTTGGCAAAGACACTGGAGTGGGTGCCAGTTCCTTCTCCAGTGGACCGTGATTTGTCTTACCTCTCTGCTATGACCTGTCCATCTTGAGTGATCTTACATGGTATAGCTCACAGCTTAATTGAAGTACACAAGCCCCTTTACCATGAAAAGGTAGCCATCCTAAGGGGATGCTATATTACTAAGTAATGCTTAAACTGCCTATTGGTATAATGCACAGTGATTCATCTTTGCTATTTTAAATCCATTGTTAGGACCTCCAGCATCAGAAGTGGAGAAATCAAATAAATAGCTATGTAGTGTTATAATAGTATGAGTATACTATGGTGTATATGTGCAGTAGCATTGGTGCATTATATTCAAGATCTTAAAGACATTCATTGAAGACATTGCTATGTAATGGCAGATCCAGACACAAAAGGAGATGAGGTCATCTAGTCAAGGTCTTCATGGAGTCTTCACACCAAGGTCCACTTCTCATATAAAATTATTTTGTATTTTTATTGCAAATATCAGCATTTTACTAGCTGTGTGATTCATCTTATGGGTGTATGAAATGGTCATCAGTGCATTTATTGGTGTCCTTTTAACTTCTCTTGTATCAGCTTATTTAGCAACTTGGTGAACGAGCCAAAGATCTTCTATTGTTCTTGAGTCTGCCAGAAACTGAACAGCCTGAGCTTTCTGACCACAGAGTTTTAAGGGTCATTTCAATGAGTCACCTCATGTCAATTACCACCACATAAGAGCCTTTTTACCTGCTGAGTTATACTATTATGACTTTGAGGTTTACCTCTTTATAAACTGATTAGGGACCTTGAGACATTGTTGGCAACTCAAGCTTTCTAAAAGTGCTGAGAAATTATTTTGGATAAAGCATTAAGAAGTGACCTCTCCAACTCCCCAGGGGTCAAGAAGAATTTTTAAGTAATGATAACTTTTTTATTACCAGCCAATGAAAAAGCACTTACTGGAATGTAGTCAAAATGTCTCAATTTCCAGGTTTGTTGCTTATATTAAAATCTGATTTATTTGGAATTTGCCTGATTTTGAGACATTATATCATTAAAGTGGAACTTCACCTCTAGCCATGTTGGGTCATTTTAGTAAAACAATAATATTAATGTTGAGAGCTATATTGTCATTTTGTGTACCCCTGTATGCTATTCTATGATACAACATACTCATTTGTTGCATTATCTTGACTTTTAATACATTAATCTTAGAAAGGTGTTAAAAATAAAGGATAATAATACTAAACAGAAATATTAATTTTGGCTACGGATGAGTACCAACAGTCCTTTCTGATGTACCCATTCCTCTATCTAAAAACTAATATTTAATAACTCAGATTACTATATTTTCTTAAATATAAGACTTGTTGTTTTTACTTGAAGTAAAAGTGGTAAAATAACTTGCATTATATATGTCTAAATAGGAATTAGGTATTTCTTAAAGGCCAGCGTGTGTTTTATTCCTGACAATACCTTACAATTCAGATATTTTTGAATACTATAAAGATATTTTACTGCATTTCACCAGATTAAAATAAGGTGAGGGTTTAGGGGTGAGGGTCTAAGTTAGGTGTTGGGTTGGTGTTGGCTTAGGATTAGTAAAGGTTTGGGTTAGGATTAGTGGGTTAGAGAGTTATAGATAGGGTATTAGGGTGTTACAGAGTTTGGGTTAGAGTCAGGGTAGTGCTGTATTTATACTTAACATCTAAAACAAGCTCTCATACTCAACTTGTGTTTGTTTTTTCTTTGTCTCCAGATTCGAGTTGATGGTCCCATCAGTGGCGCCTCACAATATGAGACCATCCAGGTTGTGGACTCTGGCCCCATCTTACGGGATATGGCTTTCACCAAGAACGAAGAACAGCTTTTTATCATGTCGGACAAGCAGGTAGGTTCTCCTTGAACTCTACGTAATTAATATTTCAGTCTATTGTACGACTAATGACAATAGCGCAATTATAGCTCAAATACAAAACAGGATGAGCCAGAGAATTTGTAAACAAGGTTACGTTTGAGCAACCAGTGTCGATCCTCATAGATGATTTAACATGTTTAGTGGTGGAAGAGCTTCATGCTGAGTCACGTTTTAAGCTGCCTGATTGCCAATGAACAATTACAGTAAGTTGACCCCATGCTTCTGGTTTGATGTTTGCTATATTTTTCTTTCGTAGTCATTTTGTCCTTTGCCAGATGCCTGTGGTTAAACAAAACACAACACCATGTGCTAAGGAGAGCCTGAAACTGGCATGGCTCCAGTCCTGCCTTCTGTACCAGGACGTAAACACATGGTTGCACACCCATCATCTGCTTTGTTCTCTGCAAAAACATGACAGCCGATCTCTTTGCACCAAAATACTTGCCCACAAAAGGAGTTTGAAGGATATGATATCCTTGACCCGTCTGTGCTCACAGGCCTTGGATGGCAGAGCTGGGACTGGGTATTGCATGTGCCATATTGCCAATTAAATGTTTCAGACATATGTTGGGTTTGAACTATTTCTCATCTGACAATACTGTGAATCCACTCAGGTGTAGCATCTTTATGAGATCAGTAAGAATTAATACACAATGAATGGTAAAGAATCCAAACCCTGTCAAGAACGTCCTAGAAGGTTTGCTTTATGGCTTATAAATGGATTATCCAGCCCACTAAAAATATTCAAGTGGGCCGTTTGGGCCGTCTGATTGTTTTTACTTGACTTTTAGTTTGGTAAATAATTTTAAAGCTACTACCGTATACTGTATAAATCACTAGGTAAATTTGAATACTGTATATACTCGAGTATAAGCCGACCCGAGTATAAGCCGAGGCACCTATTTTACCACAAAATACTCTTCCGTGTCTCTTCTCCCCTCTCCCTTCCCTGTGCTCTTCCCCCCCTCTCTCTTCCCTGTGTCTTTTCCCCCTCCTCATTCTCAACCTCCCTCCTCAACCCCACTCCTCATCCTCAACCTCCCTCCTCATCATCCCTCCTCATCCTCAACCTCCCTCCTCAACCCCCTCCTCCTCAACCCCCCCATCCTCATCCTCAACCCCCCATCCTCATCCTCAACCCCCTCCTCAACCTCCCCCATCCTCAACCCCCTCCTCAACCTCAACCCCTCCTCCTCAACCCCCCTCCTCATCCTCCCTCCTCATCCTCAAACTCCCTCCTCAAACCCCCTCCTCATCAAGTGAGGGGAGGGGGGGGGTTAGAATGAGGGGGGGGGGTGTTGAGGATGAGGAAGGGGAGGGAAAGAGACACGGGGGTTAGAGAGACACGGGGGGGTAGAGAGACACAGGGGTAGAGAGACACAAGGGGGGTTTAGAGAGACACGGGGGGGAGAGAGACAAGGGGGGGTTAGAGAGACATGGGGGGAGAGTGACTCGAGTAGAAGTCGAGGGGGCCCTTTTTAGTCTTAAATAAAGGGCTGAAAAACTCGGCTTATACTCGAGTATATACGGTATGTTAATAACTATGTAAAGCTTCTTAGTTAAAGGGGCTATATACCTTTATAAATGTAATAAAACTACACAGTAGGCTTAGTAGAGTTAGCATAGGCAAAACTAATACTGTGGAGTACTCCTTTACACTTTTCCTTCATAATAACCAGTCACTTGAACTGCTTTGGTCATCATCAATGCTGGTGTTTAATGTACTGTTTTGATCAATGGCCTCAGCAGTTGTGGTTCCTGCCCACTATTTCACATGTGTACTGCAATGATTGGACCTTGAAGCATTCCACTTCTATTTAAAGGCACATTTTTACGAATCCTATTTGTGTTCTAATAATAAATTCTAATAAGTTTTAAAAAATACTTTTTTGTAAATGCCCTCTTAAAATTTCCGGTCACATCTTAATCAACAAGAGCAGTATTTCTTAGTAACATACACATAGAGTTTTTTCCCAATGTATGAGATAATAATACTTATTTTTGATTTAAATTGACATTTCAAGTATCCATGCATGAATTTGACTTTTTCCTTCTATTTGTAGTCAGGATGGTAGGAGGAAGCCAATTCTGAGCCACACAGAGAGATTTGTCATTTCTCTTGTTATATTTTGGGTCCACGTTGCTGATAAGTGTCCGAGATAAGCTGCATTCGCCGACAGAATTCTAGGAACTAATCAGCTTTGACATTGTTTGCTCTGCCCCCGGGATTAGTCAACGTTCAGAACCATCTAATCACAGGAAACAAAATGTAATAGAAATATTGGGAAAAAAGTAAGAATCAGCTATTAAACCTCAGGGAAGATGAGGACAAAGAATAGAAAATCTACCACTGGTTACCAGAAATATAGTACCTTAAAGGAACATTGTAATACCGAATAGAGGAGCTAGAAATGAATCATTTATAAAACCCATACTTAAAGTTTTATAATAGCAATATTCAACATTAAATTCATATTTATAGATTATAGTATCAACCTCCGGTTGTGCTGTTTATCTCCTCCCTGATAAGGTCATCAAGGGAGAAGATATTTGATTTGATTGAGAGATAGGTCTTAAGGTTTTCTTTATAAATAAGAGAAGAGGCATGTCAATCATCCCATCATCCAATGTGTTGCCCCACAGCAAAATAAACTACTTTAACACAGCTGATCTCCAGCAATTGAAGAGCATTGGGTTGATATAACTTTGTTCCTGAAAACCTAGCACTGTCTGCTAGACAACGCGACCTCCATTATGAATCTTATATTGGATGTAGACCACCAGCAGCTGAATTACATTTTTTAAACTAAGTTTAATATTGAATATTGTTTTTTAAAAATAATTGAATATGATTTTTTTTAATGATCAATGCCACAATAAAACTGTGTTAGGGCAATAAAGTGGACGCTTCCCCCATTATAATGAAATATAGAGTACCATATTGGTACCAAATCTAGTAAATTACATTGTAGAACGAGCAAACGCTCATAGAAGTCAACAACATGAATGATGAAAGGATTACGCTATAAATCTAATTATATTAATGTCTCTAGTAAGAATGATATAAATACATAAAAAGCCAATATAAGATTTTGTCAGGTGAACTCTTCATGATGCAAATAAGAGTAGAGGTGCTCATCTGAGGACGAAAAATACCTTAGTAGGTTTGCTCTATAGGTCTGGTTACCTACTCAGAGAGCAGCCTCTTTTGGCTCACTTGGGCCCTTCACAGGAATAATTATCCCGTAGTACATGTCTGGTCTCACTCAAGAGTGACCCAGCCCCGAAATACCAAGCAATTCTACCCTGAACAGGAGAAACCGCAAACCCCAGACGTGTTTCGGCCTCTGTGGGCCTCGTCAGTGAGGTGCAGCTTTACTCCCTAAGGCACAGTGCGCAAGGAGTCCATGTCTGGTTCCCCTTTCACCCATAAGGAACTTTTCATGATAAGACATTTTCTTTTGACATGAGATCATCCTATGAGGTTAAGGGTAAGAGATCACTTAAAGAATGGGTTCCTTCACAATAAGGGAAGTCAGCTTGTCTCTACTAAAAATATCAGATTCAATCAATACTTGAAAATGGATACATTTCTAGATAAAGAGGGCATATAGTATAGAGTTTCTACCCACCAAAGATACTTAATAAGTGAAGACTCTCCACTGATGATCCCCATATAAAGATGAAACTGCTATCTTATTATATTATGAAGGGTAGGAGAGCAGTGCACATATGCCTATATGGATCCATGTAGGTTTGAGATATTTACATATAACAACCCAGAATACTTAGCAGCAACAGAAACACGAAAAATTAGACTAAATATTTGAGAAAACCTTACCTGCTTGGGACATGTAGATATGCTCAGAATGGCTTTTTCTTACAATACTATATGTAAGGTGATGAATGTTTTTTTAATCAACTTACTTCCCACCATAACATACTTAAGTAAATTAACAGGAAAAGTAACATACCTTTCAAAAAATAATTAGAATTTTGGATAAGGATGGAATTTATTTTTCCAAATGACATTACTGCCAGTCTTTCAATTGATGCTGAATTTAATTTTGGATTTAAGACATTTTTTTCAAATGCCATTACTTTGTTAATTAATAAATGGGTAGGTTATAAACGAATAAATTAGGTAATAAACACGTACACTAATAAACAAATAAATTAGGTAAAAAACTAATACACTAATAAACAAAGTAACTTTAATTTTTCTGAATGTTAGAGTTACTCTTTTTTATCTTATCTGGAAAGTCCATTGTTAATGTACATGTTTTGCATATATATGGCATGGCGAAAGCTATTACCATGCCAGTTGGCTGCTGGGAGACATTGATAAATACCCTCTCTCCCTATTCATTTCTCGGTGTTTGTAGTTTTGCAATGGACAATTATCACATCACGACTTTTTAAATTGAGAAAATCCCCGGGCTCAGCAGAATATTCCCCTCTTCACCTTTTTATGTGCCCTCGGAGGACCATCCAAAGGGGCCCCGAGGGCTTGATTTATCTTATTGGCAAGGCTTGGTGAGATAAGATATGCCTGATTAATCCCGTACAACCCAAATCTAATAATTAGAGCATGGAGCTGCCGTCCAATTCCAAGAAATATGCTAATTGGTATTGATTGCAGATGGGGCCTTTTTCATTTTATTAACACACCGTGAGGTGAAGACAAGGAATTTTAACTGATGTGAAAGAGCTTTTATGAAATGATTGTAACAATGGGTGGGGGTAATGGCGGAGGAGAATGAAGTCACTATTGGAAACCTCTGCTGCTTATAACACTATTACTCTCTCTACTGAATTAATAAGTGCTATTAATTGACAATTCTGTCTCTTGATTACTCAACGCATTACATAGATCTGGAGTACAAGTCATACTGTGTGATGGATTTGGCTTAAAGTGACATTACAAAAGAAGAAATAAAAAGTACACAGATAGATTGATCTAATCACATTGGGTTGTTGCTAAGCATTTTGAGTGGAAGTGTTAGATAATTGAGCTTGAAAGTAGGATATTTTGAGCATAAATTATCAACACAGGATCTCCGTGTCTTTAAGTCTCCTTCTCAAGGTCATTAACTAGCATGTCCAGTTGGATGACATAAGTAAGTCTACATCATTATACATAATTATATAAAGATATATATATATATATAGTAAATAAATAGTACATCTGTGTTCAGTGAATGTCTAAAACAAGTTTAAAAACCTGCTTCTAGCTCAGAATTCCGAGAAAAACAGTTATTACACTGCATTCTGGGAAGTTGAACTGGGACATGAAATGTGCCCACAAATGCCTCGCTCTTCAATCCATAGCCATTATCAAACATGGCTTCCTTTAAGCATATGCCTGCTATATTACACAGCTTTAATGCACAGCTGTTTCAAGCTTACTGGCTATGATCAGCATGGAGCGGGATCTCAGACAATATATCATTATATATATATATATATATAACCTGGCATGCTTATCTTGCTTAATATCAGAGACAGAAAATAATACTTTTAGTGACTAGCTAAAATGCAACCAATGGTATGTCATAGTAAATTCCTTATCTTAGGCCAATTTGGACCAAGGAAGCTTTAACACTTAACTTTTAATATTATTTATTATTAAAAAACGCATTGGCTCTGTATTAGCCAGAAAGACACACACATATAACATTTGTTGATTAAGAAAATATATATACACCTTAGCTATAGTGGAGCACCGGAGTGTTTCAATACAGGGAACCAGGAGAAAAAAGAGATCCTGAATGTGAGTCTAATAACCCACCTCCCATTCCCTGGATATCAGTCTGATATATACTGAGAAGTGATGAGTACAGGGACATGTGCAGGCAGAGGGGCGCTGCATCTTATATATATATATATATATACAGTTGTATTAAAGTAACAGGATTATTTAATGCCACAGTATATAACCTTGCAGGCACACTTCCTACTCATTAATAAGAATATTTTAAGTGATTAAAGTCTCCGATTCTATACAGGTATATGGTTTATTACACTCATGAAAAGATCAAAGAATCAGTATCTTTCCTCGAGTCCATTTTCATATAATCTTCTAAATTACCAAAAAAACAAAAAACCTTATATTCTTCTTTGCTTTGATCAGTCTAACATAGAAATGTCTAAAAACGCCCTAATCATATAAGCAATGTGCGTAATTAGTTTGCGGAATCCGTTCTACAGCAAGTATCGCACATATTAAATGTAATATATAGTCTTTGTTGTAGGTTCAGTGTAGTTATAATAACCTAGACGTTGATTTAAATGTTTTATTATCAGGTGTAAGTCAGGTTAAACATGACATTTATGTTATCCCTGGATGTTATTGCTGTGATCGCTGCTTATACTCAGCGTGTGGAGATTCAGCACCGAGGCCGGGGACAGCTCCCGGGTACTAGGTGACTCGGCTCTTGGACTACCAGGCAATGCGTGTCACTGCCGGACAGGGCAAAGAGAGAATACCCCACCCCAGACAGAAAGCTAATTTATTTGTACTCATTAGTGTTATGTTAGGTATTTGAGGTCCATTACTAGATGATCTGCAATAGAAGGTTTAAAGGCTTTAAAAAGAAATGCCTAGAGCACCACTAGAACCACTATATATATATATATATATATATATATATATTGTTGTTTGGTCATTCGGCTGTGTCCAACTCTCCATGTACCGCACTGACAGCAGCACACCAGGCACAATCATTATGTCTCTGGTCGTGCTTAGCAATTTATTTGGAAAATATACTGGAGTGGGTTGCCAGTTTCTTCTCCAGTGGACCGCAATTTGTCTGACCTTTCTGACATGACATGCTACTCCTGGGTGAACCTAGATGGTATAACTCACAACTTTATTGAGGTACACAAGCCCCATTACCACAACAATGTAGCGATCCAGAAGGGGATCTCTCTGACTCTCTCTTTCTCTCTCTGACTCTCTCTTTTTCTTTCTTTCTTTCTTCATTTCACTCTTTCTCTTTCTCTCTCTATTTCTCTCTCTCCCTCTCTCTCTCTTTTTCTCTTTCTCTCTCTCTTTCTCTCTTGCTTTCTCTCTCTCTTTCTCTCTCTCTTTCTCTCTCGCCCTCTCTCTCTCTCTTCCTTTCTCTCTTCCTTTCCCTCTCTCTCTCTTTTTCTCTTTCTCTCTCTTTCTTTTTCTTTTTCTCTCTCTCTTTCTCTCTCTCTTTCTCTCTCGCCCTCTCTCTCGCCCTCTCTCTCTCCCTTTCTCTCTCTCTTCCTTTCTCTCTCTTTCTTTCTCTTTTTTCTCTTTCTCTCCCTTTCTCTCTCTCTTTCTCTCTCGCCCTCTCTCTCTTCCTTTCTCTCTTCCTTTCTCTCTCTCTCTCTTCCTTTCTCTCTCTCTCTCTCTCTCTTTCTTTCTTTCTCTCTCTTTCTCTTTCTCACAAACTGAATAGCCTTGGACCACTTAAAATCTAAATATACCCATGTTTGAAATTTAGTGTTTTAGGTGTCAGCAGATATGCTTCCCTACACCCTTCAAGGTATCCAGTTAGTGGAGAGGATCTGCCCAGGAGGCTTTATCAGTCTTATCCCATGCAGCGGCCACTGCAGGCAAACTTGAACTCATCAGAAAAATTCCCTACTGAAGTGATAATGGGTACTTTGTATAACCAGTGAATTGGTAACACTATATTCAGTAATGGGTTTTATGACATATAAATATACACTACAACAACTGAATAAGAGAGGCCTAATAGGGGCCACACAATAAATACTAAATACACAACTCTTTTGTTATCCTAATTTTATAAAATAATATTTCTATTATCAAATGTAGTTCTAAAAGACCCTCTTGCGAGGCAGAAAAGGGTTACAGTGTCCTGGTTTATATTGTGCAAATGTCCCAAACATACCCCAAGAACGATGTAATGATAATATCTTGTATTTGCACATTTAGCTGCCACAAGAAACCACAATTTAAAATTCAATGTTTTTTCAATGATACTTTTATTGATTGGTAGTTTAACCCTCTACGTTCCCAAGGAGTTTAAAACCCAGTCCCATTTGTATGATTTGTATTGATTTTTCACTTAACTTTATTTAATGTAAAAGTAACCACAAAATTTGAAGAAACGCTATTTAATTTCCAAAATAAGCTCTGAATTATTTTGTTCTGGGCAACCTTACATTTTATATACAGGAAGATGAAGAATAATTCATCATTTTATTCAGAAACGTGAATGAGAGTAAATATAGAGATAGAGAAATAGTGTGATGCACAAATACCAGAAGGTGGAGATACATCCAAGATCAAACCAAGACATGAAAATATAAAATCTGCATTGTTTCATACAGAGAGGTGGACTGGCAGATTGATAGATCATCTCACATAGGACTTACTTTTTCTTTCTTTCTTTCTTTCTTTCTTTGTTCCGTCTTTTCTATGTTTGTTCCTTCCTTCCTTCCATCTTCCTTCCATTCTTCTTTTCATCATTCCTTTCTATATCCCTTCCTTCCACCTCTCCTTTATTCTTTCTTTCTCTTTTCCTCTCTCTCTCCCTCCCTTCTTTCCTTCCTTCCTTACTTTCTTAATCCCACTCTTCCTTCCCCCTTCATCCCTTCCCTCTTTTCTATGTTCCTTCCTTCATGCCTTCCATCCTTTTCATCTTTTTTCTCTTTGTTCCTTCCTACCTTTCTTTCTTCCTTCCTTTTAACCCTCCTTTATTCTTCCTTTCTTTCTTCTTCCCTCCCTTCCTTCCCCAATCCCTTCCTTCTTTTCATCCTTCTTTTCTATCTTCCTTTCTTTCCTCCTTCTTTCTCATCCTTTTCTATACCGCATACTTCCTCCTTCCTTTCACCCCTCCTCCTTTATTATTTTTTTTCTTTCATTCCTTCTTTCCTCCCTTTCCCTTCATTTTTTCCCTCTGTCTCATTTTTCTATCTCTTCCTTCTCTTCTTTCTCTTACCTCTTTCTTTTCATCCTTCTTTTCTATCTTCCTTCCTTTCTTTATTTCTTCATTCTTCTCATCCTTTTCTATACCCCATACTTCCTTCCTTTATTAGTTCTTGCTTTCCTACCTTCTTTCCTCCCTTTCTCTTAATTTTTCCCCTCTGTCTCATTTTTCTATCTCTTCCTTCTCTTCTTCCTCCCTCCCTTCCTTCCCTAATCCCATCCTTCTTTTCATCCTTCTTTTCTATCTTCCTTTCTTTCTTCCTTCTTCTCATCCTTTTCTATACCCCGTACTTCCTTCCTTTATTATTTTTTTCTTTCATCCCTTCTTTCCTCCCTTTCCCTTCATTTTTCCCTCTGTCTCATTTTTCTATCTCTTACTTCTCTTCTTCCTCCCTCCCTTCCTTCCCTAATCCCATCCTTTTTTTCATCCTTCTTTTCTATCTTCCTTCTTTTCTTCCTTCTTCTCATCCTATTCTATACCCCGTACTTCCTTCCTTTATTATTTCTTTCTTTCCTAACTTCTTTCCTCCCTTTCCATTCGTTTTTCCCTCTGTCTCATTTTTCTATCTCTTCCTTCTCTTCTTTCTCTAACCCCTTTCTTTTCATTCTTCTTTTCTATTTTCCTTCCTTTCTTTATTTCTTCCTTCTTCTCATCCTTCTTCTCATCCTATTCTATATCCCGTACTTCCTTCCTTTATTATTTCTTTCTTTCCGACCTTCTTTCCTCCCTTTCCCTTCGTTTTTCCCTCTGTCTCATTTTTCTATCTCTTCCTTCTCTTCTTTCTCTCACCCCTTTCTTTTCATTCTTCTTTTATATTTTCCTTCCTTTCTTTTTTTCTTCCTTCTTCTCATCCTTCTTCTCATCCTTTTCTATATCCCGTACTTCCTTCCTTTATTATTTCTTTCTTTCCTACCTTCTTTCCTCCCTTTCCATTCGTTTTTCCCTCTGTCTCATTTTTCTATCTCTTCCTTCTCTTCTTTCTCTCACTCCTTTCTTTTCTTCCCTTCTTTCTGTCTCCATCTGCCTGAGCATTATCCCCATTACATATAAATACTGTGAGGCTGTATATTCAGTTACAATATTTCCAGGACATTCTTCCCACTCTAAACATTGTCTCATTTAGTGCTTAGTGCTTCAGGACGACCCTTTTCTGTGGCCGCTGAATTAAATGAATGTATCTGTCAGTTTTGCTAGATTAGAGGCACAAATCTACACTCTGCTTATTTAATTGCTGGAACTGAGGGCAGCCGGGTCACTTTCTTGTATTTTGATCTGTTTTTCCATTTTTTCCATGTTCTCTAATTCATGATTTTTTTTCTTCTTGTTTTGTGCTAGTGGCAGAGCTGCTATGTGTTATATTAGAGGTAATATGAGGTCAGTAGGGAGTATTATATCAGTCCGTAAGTGAGTGTGAGCAGTGCTGGAGCTACCAGTGGTGCAGGTGGTGCAATGCACCAGGGCACACCTCTTTGCATTTATGCAGCTAATGCAATTATGGGAAGGGGTCTTGAGGAAAGGGTCTTGGGGAGGGGGACTGAGTTGTTATCTGGTGGGGGCCAGGGCTAATTCTTTTTTTAACCTTACCCGCTACCCCAAGAGTGATTTGCTTCAGGGCCCTAGCTCTGCCACTGAGTGTGAGAGAGGATGTGCTGGGAATGATATGGGGGGAATGGGGGGTTCAAGAGTAGGGGATATGGATAAACTCTCGGTACATCCAGATTCTTTGTTGTATTATCTTAATTAAAACAAAAAAATATTACAGATAAATAAAGTAACATTCAGTACCCTTCTTAGTCTAGTTATTTGCCATCCCTTTGTATGGCATTTTTATTCAAAATATATCAAACCTCTTGTTAAACGTATCTATTAAATCTACAGCCACCATCTGATGGCCTATTATTTCTTTATGTTTTAATCTTTTTTCTTCTAACTTTAAGGAGTAACCTCAATGGTAATCTTATTGGCTTGAAAAGTCCATCTTATTCTGATCCTTTATGTAAATTAGCCATGTCACCTAGTAAAAGCCTTTGTTTCTGGAGAAAAATAGTCTAATTTGTTTAGTCTACATCATATAGCCGATGTGTAATGCTCTTCAAGATTAAATCAATGTCCTATTGTCATGACAGTGTCCCTTTAAATGCTGTTAGAGGGGTGCTACCAGCAGCTCACTCTCATTTTATTGGTTTCCAACTATAGGGCCAAGACCGTTTCTTATTTACAATAAACTATTTTAACTGACTAAACTTGATAACTGGATAAATATTCTTAGAAAGTAAAAATAAATAAATAAATACAGCCTTCGATTTTTTAACTTACGTGTGCAGTTATATATTTACTATGGGGAACCATTGCTTTTATGGAACTGCATTTTAAAGCTGTAGAGTATATATTTTTTAATTCTTAAAACACTTTACTGATGATCAAGTTTAATTTTTCAAAATAGTATATAGTGTTAACTTTGAGCTACATTGGACCTTTAATAGCAGTTAATGCATGGTAAATTTCCAAAATAACAATAATCATTTATCAGAAAAGTGGTGAAGATTTATGCTCATTTAGCCCCTCCAGATACAAACAAGTTAGCCAAGAGGAACACTCTCCTGACCTCTAGACTCCTTGTTACTATGTATCACTAATGATGTGTATGTTTGATCCGCAGCCATTCACTAGTCAATGTCCAATGGCATTTGCATATAATGTGCTAATTAATGCATCCTTCACCACCCCCTCTCCCATCCTTGCTTCCTTCTTATTGTGGGTTTCATCTTTGTTCATTATCTTAGGAATACATACATTTCTACAGTCTCTTAAGTGTAATTTTCATGATAATAATAAAGAAATGGTGATAAAACGCACCATAAAGCTTTATTTAATTTTTTTAAACCTTACTAAAATGATTAACAAAAGACTTGTCAGTTCTGCCATTTAATTGTCATTTAGCATTTCCTATGTATTATAGCCCACATGGGCACATGTCATATAATAGTTGTCAAACTGCGATCCGTCGTCACGATTGCGAGTCTCGCAATTGAAGCGAGCCGTTAACTCATAGAAGCCTTCCGAGCTCGGAGCTCGGACCACAAAGGCGCTCATCGCCCTGCGAGCCTCGTGAAGCTCGGTGAGCAGTTGAGGCATTGAAACACCCGGCACTTAGCATGCAAGCAGTTAAGAAACACAGGACTTACTTAGGCTGCAAGCAGTTGAGGAATGCGGGACTTAAAACCGACCTTGCAAAAATATGGCTATAATGGCCGAACCGTGGAAATCTAAAAACAAGACAACATTTTTAAATAAAATAAAAAAACACAGGACAGAAACACCAGGATACCTGGAAGTGATGTTAAACGTCAATTTGAGCTGAATTTGCCAAGTTTTGGGATGCGAAAATCAGCTAAGCAAGAAAAAAATGGCGGGTGATTTTTTTTTTTTAAACGAGGCTAAAGGAGAACAAGGCGCGCAAATCACCGCCAGGCACGTACGAGTTAGCCAGGAACGTAGGAGATACACAATATACCATTACAATGGACAGCAAATGCTCGCGAGCCAAGTAACACAACGGCACTTTACACGCCTAAACAAAACGGTTTGGCCTCTCACACGCAGCCTATTTACACTGCACACTTGGCACATTGCTGACACTTTCTCCTCAGGTGATCAACATTGCCATGACTTCAAATTTTATTGCCATTATATTTGACGGGCAAGTCGCTAGATATTAAATAAGTTACATGGTTCATTCTATGTACGGCTATAACCTGGAATGTAGATACACCAAAAATTATGAAAACAAGTATAAAAAATCCAGAAAAAGCACTTTCCATCATCTGGCCTCCATTTAAGGACAAATTAATAAATGCTTTTTTAAAAAAAATAGAAAGACTTTAAAAGGGTTTGTTTTTTCTCTTGAAAAGAGTTTCCTTTCCATTAGTGCACTTAAAATGGCTCTCACTTAAGTTTTGTTTACAACATTATTTGTGATAAATGTTCTCGGGTACAACCGTAAATGATTCCTGGTTCTGCAAACCTTTCCTCTGTAAAATAAAATACTGATATTAAATATGAGGACAGAATGTGACATGCAGAGAAGCTTGACCTTAAGTTACAATGTTCCAAAGCCACTGAAAAATAGGCAAATCTAAAGAAGAACAAAGGATTTCAACTTATTCCCAGCACAAAATACCACAGACTGCATAAATGTTCCAGGCTTTAATAAAATTGAACCAGGGATACAAACCAAAATAATTGAAAATTATAATAATAGGCCCAGCTTCCACTGAAGCATGACCTTAACTAATATACATTTTCCTCACTATCCAGCTCTCATCCAGCTAAACCTGGGTGAAGCAAAACAAACAATCCAATAGTTTGTAAAATCACTGGTCTGTATAGTTTTCAGATTTCCAGGTCTACACTCTGCTCCAAGCAGTCATAAGCTGCAGGCATGCTGTCTCGCTGTGTGTGTGTCTTTGTCCATGTCAGACAAACTACAAACAATCAGTCCATAAGCAGCCACACCCATACTCTAGGAACAGTCTTAAATAAGGGCTGTCCAGGTGCAGCTAACTGAGCACTCTGGAGGGAACTTTACATACACACTTTATATGACTCTGTAACAGTATTTAGAAGATACATTTTTTAACAACATTTCTATAGTTTTTGCTCTTTTTATTGCACATTCTAAAGTTTTTCAGTGCTTCCTTATTTTTATTTTAGATACCGATTATAAAAAAGCAACTATTTAATATCAGAGATTAAAGTGAAGTTGTCGCACTTCTGACCAGAGTTTTCTGCTGTCTTTTTTTCACTTAAGAGACACTCAAAACTCCTTAAGCTCTTGAAGACTGTACTCAGGAGTTGGAGGAGTGCTTCAATTATATTTCCCTTCCTCTTCGTTTGGTAATTTGTCCAAACCGAGACTGCAATATGTTCCTAACAGCGACAGAACTGATGAAAACCTGGAAATTGACCACTTGCAGTGAAAATATTGCTTGCTCAGAATAAAACTTTGAAATCAATAAAATCTTCAACCGGCTTTTATTGATTTTTTGATTATCCGCCGGTTACAGGCGAGAGCCGGAGAAGAGACAAGATGAATGTGTCCTCTTTACTTTAGCAGAGGAACCTACAGTGGAGAGAGATTGTTATAGGACAGATAGCAAAGCAATAAAGCGAGACAGTGAGGAATTATGGGATGGTTTAGATATGGCTGTACAACCGTATATAATTTAAAGTTGGGGAAAAATTATTTGACCTAATATCTTTACTCAAACTTTCCTATTTCTGGTTTTATTTATTATACTAGTGTGGTGGAGTTAATAAATTGGGGTGTTTCATTTTTTTTTCACCAAAAATCTTAAATAAACAATAACAGAATGCACCTTATATGGTGGAAGACTTCTATATCTATATTGCCCACCATAGTCTCCAGATTTCCAGGTCTTCACTCAAACAATCAGTCCATGAACATCCCTCCATACTCCAAGAGCAGTCTTAAATCAGGACTGCCCAGGTGCCGCTAATCAATTGAGCAGGAAAGTTAATCCCTGCAGTCCTACTGGGGGAAGAGAGCTTTGCAGAGTCTGTGGCTCAAATAAACCCCTTGTCTAACTCTCACAATACATTGAATAATCTTCCAGTAGAAGTGGTAGCCTTGATGTCCATTCATAACAGCTGCCTCATACATGGCAAAAAATCAGATTAGAAGCCTAGTAATCATAAGAAAACAACATCTGTATCATTTACCGATTTGTAACATAGGGCTGCTTGGAAGGAGCTGACTTTATTAGACGCGTTTATGGGCATAAATCACCAGTGATGGCTGGTACAGCAGTACAGCCTTTTAAATAACCATCTGCAATGGTTTATCTCTAAGGTACTTTTAGGCTGAACTGGAGATCTGAAGCTTCCAGGTAGTTATAAGACTATAAATTGAAGCACAATAAGATGGATCGGTGTGTATGATATGACCGCTCGTTCTTGACGGGATTTGCTGTTTGAATTATTTGCGTAGGCAGCGCCGGCACAACACGAACGGTAAGAAAAAGAAAGGAGTTTATATAGAAAGGTGAGTTTAGCACAGTCCAGTTTAGCATGGCATGTCCAAGCAAGACCAGTCAGAAGCTCT
This sequence comes from Discoglossus pictus, assembly GCA_027410445.1. NCBI lineage: Eukaryota > Metazoa > Chordata > Amphibia > Anura > Alytidae > Discoglossus > Discoglossus pictus. The sequence continues at coordinate 392,067,865 of CM050167.1, read as the reverse complement.
CAATCTGAGAACGGACAACATCTAAGTAGGTTTGCTCTATAGGTCTCAGCAGGGGTGTAGGAGCCAGAATAATTCTGGTGGTGGTGTGGGGGGGGGGGGGGAAGGGGGGTACAGCTCATTGTATAGGTCTGGTTACCTACTCAGCAGGGGTGTAGGAGCCAGAATGTAGAACTATGGTATTCCCAGTAGTAGCATACAGATGTGAGAGCTGGACCATAAAGAAGTCCGAGCGCCAGAGAAATGGAGGCCTTTGAGTTGTGGTGTTGGTGAAGACTGTTTAGAGTCCCTTGGACTGCAAGAAGATCCAATAAATCAATACTACAGGAAATCAAGACACGCTGTTCACTGGAAAGTTTGATCATGAGGATGAAGCTCAAATATTTTGGCCACACCATAAGAAGACACAATTCCTTAGAGAAGACGTTGATGCTGGGAAAGATTGAAGGCCCAAGAAGAAGGGGACGTCAGAGACCGATATGGATAGATGAGATCATTGAATTGATGAATATGAGCTTAAGGGGCAGTGGCTGATAAATGTACCTGGAGTGCTGCGGTCCATTCGCTCACAGAGAGTAGGACAACAATGATAATATCATATAACTTCATCTTCAACCTTATCATGTCTTAGTTACCTAATAAGTGTTACATTTTAGGCCATTTTAGCTCTTCGCCTTTGAAGCATTTACAATTTATCAGTATTATTCTGGTGATAAAGTCTCAGAACCAGACTCCGTGTTATATAGTACAAGACGTGGCCCAATACTGATTTCAGAATCCAATCCCAGCTTCAAAGACAACTCTTATTGTTCTTTGTCTTACCGTGTTGTGTAAAAAAAAAACATTATTTGGGAACCTGGCGTTAGAATGGCGCTGACACCAGGAAACTATTGTTAGGTCCTGTTAACGCCAGTTTAAAGGCAATGTGTCACCGGTTAAAGGAAATGTGTCTGTGTCCATCTTCCTTACATAATGTCTGTTATTGATCACTGACCTCTGTTTACCCCTTTACTTTTCTCTTAATATTGACCATGAGTTTATCTTGTATAACTGACCGCCCACTCCTTCCTATAGCCCACTCCTTCCTATAGCTCACTCCTTCCTATAGCTCACTCCTTACTATAGCTCACTCCTTACTATAGCTCACTCCTTCCTATAGCTCACTCCTTCCTATAGCCCACTCCTTCCTATAGCCCACTCCTTCCTATAGCTCACTCCTTACTATAGCCCACTCCTTCCTATAGCCCACTCCTTCCTATAGCTCACTCCTTCCTATAGCTCACTCCTTCCTATAGCTCACTCCTTCCTATAGCCCCCTCCTTCCTATAGCCCACTCCTTCCTATAGCCCACTCCTTCCTATAGCCCACTCCTGCCTATAGCTCACTCCTGCCTATAGCCCACTCCTTCCTATAGCTCACTCCTTCCTATAGCTCACTCCTTACTATAGCCCACTCCTTCCTATAGCCCACTCCTTCCTATAGCTCACTCCTTCCTATAGCTCACTCCTTCCTATAGCTCACTCCTTCCTATAGCCCCCTCCTTCCTATAGCCCACTCCTTCCTATAGCCCACTCCTTCCTATAGCCCACTCCTGCCTATAGCTCACTCCTGCCTATAGCCCACTCCTTCCTATAGCTCACTCCTTCCTATAGCCCACTCCTGCCTATAGCTCACTCCTTCCTATAGCACACTCCTTCCTATAGCCCACTCCTTCCTATAGCTCACTCCTTCCTATAGCCCACTCCTTCCTATAGCTCACTCCTTCCTATAGCCCACTCCTGCCTATAGCTCACTCCTTCCTATAGCCCACTCCTTCCTATAGCCCACTCCTTCCAATAGCCCACTCCTTCCTATAGCCCACTCATTCCTATAGCCCACTCCTGCCTATTGCCCACTCCTTCCTATAGCTCACTCCTTCCTATAGCTCACTCCGTCCTATAGCTCACTCCTTCCTATAGCTCACTCCGTCCTATAGCTCACTCCTTCCTATAGCCCACTCCTGCCTATAGCTTACTCCTTCCTATAGCTCACTCCTTCCTATAGCCCACTCCTTCCTATAGCCCACTCCTTCCTATAGCTCACTCCTTCCTATAGCCCACTCCTGCCTATAGCTCACTCCTTCCTATAGCCCACTCCTTCCTATAGCCCACTCCTTCCTATAGCTCACTCCTTCCTATAGCTCACTCCTTCCTATAGCCCACTCCTTCCTATAGCCCACTCCTTCCTATAGCCCACTCCTTCCTATAGCCCACTCATTCCTATAGCCCACTCATTCCTATAGCCCACCCCTGCCTATAGCCCACTCCTTCCTATAGCCCACTCCTTCCTATAGCTCACTCCTTCCTACAGCCCACTCCTTCCTATAGCCCACTCCTTCCTACAGCCCACTCCTTCCTATAGCCCACTCCTTCCTATAGCTTCATTCTTGTTACCGAAAAGAGGTCACCATTTTTATAAGCTGCTTAAACCCACTTATTTTTGAGGGTGCAAGGCACCTGGGGCCCATTGCGGGGTGGGGGCACTCTACTATCCTCCCACCTCTTAATTTATTAGAGATGGGCAGAAAATTATTTTTATAGAAAGATGATCGGATCACCTTATGTGGGACTTGACCATATCCATTTATTTTAGGCTTTTTATTGACCCCTCTGGTGTTTATGGGGTGTGCAAGGGGAGCCCACAAATAATGTTGCACCAGGGCCCCCATTCAATAGCTCTGCCGCTGATTGGACCTCCAATGTTACAGAATCTGTTGGCGCTCTACTAATAGATATAATAATAATAATAATGATAATAAATTAATGTTTAAAAATTGTGAATTATGTTCACTTTTCCATATAAACCTCAGAATATGTTGCTAATCTGTTCATAATTTTTTTCCAGCCCACAACGTCCACTTTTCATTTTACACCCAGCACAGCAATTAACCCCTTCATATCAGGGATAATACACAAACGCTGAATTTCCTTGTAGTTGTGAGTTTTTACGATCCTGCGAGTCAGACGCACTAAGTATTAACACAACAGGGTATATAGATAATGTCACGTATCATATAATTACAATTATTCTTTCCCATGTCTCTGTCACTCAATAAAGAAGGAAGATTTATGCTGTAGGAAGTGAGAATAGACCTCCTCAAGACTCTGCGTCCCACCTGGGAGGGAATTAATGTAGTGGCATTGATTTATTATCAGGCGATAGAGAGGGTGGGGGGCGGTGAGAGATGTGATATTATAGGGGGGCGAGAGGAGGGGGGTCATTGCACGGCCGCCGCATACAAAGAACATGTCTGTATATAAAAGGACCATTGTAAATTAGTCTTTAAGATTTATTTAAACTGGAAAATAAGAGCCTATCATAATACTTTAATGTATTACCTTTATTATTATAACTATGTAATTATGCTGCTATAAAACCTGCCATTTTGGTTTCTGCTTATCAATTTCCTGAAGTTGGAGAAAGCTTCCATCTGCACAATGGGAATGTGGAGTCTAAAACTGCACGTGCTCTCATAAGCTTAAAAGACACACCTCCATGAGAAAGTAGCAGACATAATCCACTATGCTTGTGTCTTCATTATTAACTTCAATATTGATCTGCTTGTTGAGTCTGAGGGGGAAGATTAATGTTTGGGGAGTCACATCTTGATTTAATCATATTGTTAAAGAGATATGGCAGCTTCCTGGGTGTCACTAGGTATATAATATCTCTGTATCTATTTACTGTTATGTACTTTATTTTATTAATATGTGCTTATAAGGTCTGTTTCTACTTCATACAATTATACAAATAGTCCCTGTATGGGTGTGCCCTCTGCAGCATATGCAGTCGCAGACTCTGCTGTACTTGCTGTGCTTTGTCTTATACCAACCAATCAGTGACCATCTCTCTGGAACATGCAGCTGAGATGTTATCCCTAATAGGCTAGGACACTACACTTCACATCCAGCACTACAGAGTCCCTATCTGTGTACGCTGAAGTGGGCAGACCCATACAGGGACTATTTGTTTGATTTTAGGCAGTAAAACACCTTACAAACATTTCTTAATGAAATAAAGTACATGACAGTAAATAAATACACAGGGATATTATATACCTGGTAACTTCCATGCACCTTTCATATACCTTTAATTCAGCTGTGTACCCGCATACATTGCGCCGCCGGCCTGCCTGTAGACGCCGCGCTCTCCCTCCCTTCCGTATTACTTCCTGCGCTCTGGGCGCGAGCTCCGTGACTCCTGTCTTCACGTTTATATTTTAGAAATCACAGCAGGTGCTCAGGAAATCATCACATTAATTCCTCTGACATTTCCAAAGACCAGAGTCGGTTTTAAAATTGTCAGCAACACTTTGCGCAGCCAAATACATATATTTATTCTATAAATAAGCCCCGTTTACCTCTGGGTGTGCTGAGCACCCTCCATCCCTACAGGCAGCTTGATACAAAATGACTGATTATTGCAGTATATCACGCTACTTATTAACTGGATCAATCACCAATCAGAGTTCAGTTTTACATTGTAGTTTCCAGTGCTAAGAGTAAAAATGCATTGTGGGCTCATTTACATGTCCCCACCCAGTTTCCCAGAGTGCACTGCTATAACTGTATTTCTTAGAATTTTGAGCAGGAAATACATGTTTTAAATTTATTTTTAGACATCCAAATGTGAACACAAATGTAATATTTATTTACAGTGCTATCTTTTAATGACTTTGTGTCAATGTAACCTTGGAATATATCTTAACAGATGTATGTGTGTATATATATATATATGTGAGAGTGGTGTTTATTTTTCAGGTTGCATTTCCTGAAGCAAGGAGTTAGCTTCTGGGCAAGTAGGGTGAAAGCTTGTGGTGCCAATTTCAAAGTTATCCAATCATCTTAATTATTCTCTCCTGCCACCTAGAGCCAAAACACACACCCTCATGATCCAGCTCTAAGGAAGTAATATAACAAACACAAAATTAATTCCTAGAGAGTCTTCTAAAATGTAGATTTCCCCCAAAAAATGTTATGCCCATGTCTTACACCATCGCTAATGATGTTAGTTTGGTACATACCGGACAAAGAAGAATATTCAGGTATTTATGCACATGCACCATATCCCAGGCATACCTGGAGTGTATTGATAGTTTTATGTAGGTAATGGTTTTATATATTTATATATATTTTTAATAGTATGAACACAATGGCCCTTTAAGTGAGTCAGATATCGGGTCAATATAGTCCTATTACAGATTTTCATCGTCAGCTACAAATTCCTCTCCGTCTTGTGTGACATTTGTATCTGATGAAGAGCCCTCTGAGGTTTGGGGGTTCCCCAGAACCAGACGATGGCTCAATAAAAGCTGCTTTATCACATAGTGCATCGCACTTCCTGCTGTTTAATGTGACTGACATTTAAAGGGCAAGTTATTAACATGGTCTGGGTCTGAATTTGCTACGAAATACGTATTTTTTTTTTTAAAGCAAACTTGATCAATTTGTTAAAGGCGCAGACAGACATTATAGAAAGTAGCAAAATCACAGTAAAGTATCATACCTGCCCATTTGCTTTGTCTCTTTAAATGGTAGTGGTAAATGTGTCCTTTTATTTTATTTAACTTTTATTTCTGGAAAATCTATGGAGAATAAAATACGTTTTTGGTAACATTAAAGCCACAAGGTCAGAGGGGTCACCCAGACAGGTGAAGATCAAAGCCGCCCTCCCTGACCTTGTCTGGATAAAACAGAGTTTGACGTCCAATTAAACTTGAGCTACAAAGATTTCCTTTGCTTGTAGTGCAGCCAATTTAATGTTTCCTTTGAGTAAATACGAAGTCTTCTGCTAACAAGGCCCTCCTGACCGGGCCGGCGTACGTGGGACGCGCGTTGCGCGTTAGATCAGCACTCGCTTGATCCTGGTATAGCGAGATGTTCTGTGGCGCCAATGCTTTATGGACCTGGTCATAAATACATTGGTCTGTACAAGATGCCTCAAGATGTCTCAAGTTTAATTGTCTCAGTTATAGGTACATAGAACCTATCAATAAATCATTAGATACATTTACATTCCATTTAATAACAGAAATTCAATAAATAACTAATATAAGTAATAATAGGTAATAATGTTACAAATAATAGATGTTAATAATGTTATTAATTCCCCCCAAAAAAAATATCCATGGTAATATTTGTCAATTAGTCTAGAAGGTCTGCGCGGGCATCAGGATGGTCAATAAATTAGGGATGTGCGCATGCGCTCTCTCCCGCTCAGGAGAGAGAGCACAGAGAGAGAGGGAGAGCACACAGAGACGGAGAGAGCGTGCGTGCACAGAGAGAGAGAACACAGAGAGTGTGAGACAACAGAGAGAGAGTGCACAGAAGGAGAGAGAGCAGAGTGAGAGTGCGCAGAGCGAGAGAGAAAGAGCGCAGAGACACATCATAGAGACAGACAGCACAGAGAGAGAGAGAGCACAGAGCACACAGCTGCTGTCCCCTCTTAATCTTCTTATCCCACCAAGATTCCTTCCCAAAGCAACTCCCACCCCCTTAAGAGCTCTGTCTCTAACCACTGGCCCATCTTAGTACCCCCAAGACCTTTTCCCCCAAAGATCCCCACCATAAGCCACTGGCTTCACGTAATACCCTCAAAAACCCCTTCCCAAAACACCTCACTTTCCCTCAAGGCCTCCTACCCCAGCCACTGTCCCTCTTCATATCCCCCAAGACCCATTCCCAAGCAGCTCCCCTCCCACCATGCACTCCCACCATGCACCCTAATGTTATCATGCACTTAGACCTCCATCCTCATCCGGCACTTGGAGCCTCAAATTAGTACATTGATCTATACATTCGCATAAAGGAGCTGCACAATCCATGTGGAATATTTCAGGAATCATTTACTTTAGAGAAAAACAGCAAGTACAATGTATAAACAGTTTTTAATGCTCTTTAAAATAAAATCCACTTGTTTTAGGGTGACACTATCCTTTTACATCATAGTGGGCCTTTCATATGGGTCGAAACCGTATCTTTCTAAACTTTTCTCATTGGAACCAGTGTCTATATATAGTGTAAATATTTTTAGTACCAAAAAACTAAGAAAAAGCAGAAGGCATCTAGAAGTAAGTTTAATTATCTATCTATTTATCTTGTGTATCTCAATAAAGCATTAAGCTATACCCTGTAGGTTCACCCAAGATGGGCAGGTCATAGCAGAGAGATCAGACAAATCACAGTTCACTGAAGAAGTCGCTGGCAACCCCCTCCAGTATCTTTGCTAAGAAATCCTTATGGATCAGCGACTGAACAACAACAACAACAACAATATATATATTTATGATTCACAACAATAGTACTTCCAAAACACAAGTAGGTACACAAGCAAGTATATTCCCAAAGATAAAATAATATATAAAAATAATTAATAGAATTAAATATTTATTCCAATACAAAATTGAAGGATCATTATATGTAAAACGTGCGTATGGACGATGGCCAATATTTATAGCAGCCCTTAAAATGTAAATACTATATAATAAGAAACAGTAGATTAATATAATTAATGTAGCACTGCCTAGCAAGATACTTGCTGTTAACCCTCTCATCACCAACACGTTTCGCCTGTTATCTTCGTCAGGGTATATAACTGAATTGATGTTCTAATGTTTCAAATCTTACAGCCACAAATCGTCTTATTGTTGGATTTCTGCTGTTTGCAGAGCTGGGTTTTTTTTTCTCTCCTTTACAGAATCTCAGGGGGAAAAAACAAAAAAACTGCTTTGTTTCCAGTTAAAATAAAATTACAAGCTGCGCACCCAGGATCTCCCAGCTGAAAACGCTGCAGTTTTGTTTAACAGAACTCCAAGAGCCGGAGAGACGAGAGAGAACCCGTGTAAGGAAACGCGTAAAGGGAACGCTGGAGAGAGCTAAAGAAAATCCAGTAAAAGAAATATAAAATGATTTAAGGAACCAGGAGAGTGTAGGAAACCCTCACATATCTGTGTATGTAACATGCTTGGAGCCCAAGATCATGTGCTATCTACTGATCAGTGTTGGGAGGACTGTGGGGGAGGGCAAGAGGAGCAGGGTTTGTTATTTTATTTACTTGCTCAGAAGCTGGCTGTTGCAAGGTTAAATGGCTCTATGTTGTGCTATCTATTTTTTTCTAAAGAGGTCAGTCCTGGGAAATTACATGTTGTTGCTGCATTTAGATGCAAATTATCAGTTCATGCATATTAATTAGCTGCTTTGCTGTGCTAATTAGGATTATAGGCTGCTTATGTGTTTCTGTATTGGCTAAATTAACCGCTCCCCCTAATGTTATCTGGCAGTTAGACCCCTCTTTTAACACGCACGCAGCGCTGCACATTAGCATATTGAGTCATATATTAGGATACATGAGCCACAAACCCAATTCCAAATATTCAGAAATGATTTCCTGTAGAGAAAAACTGCTAGTACAATGTATAGCCATTTTTAATGCTCTAAAATTAAATCAGCTTCCTACCTCTCGCACCTCTCCATGGACCAGTAGAAGTTTATGTGGTAAAATCGTGATTGTAATGGGAGTAGTATCCTATATGTGTTAACCCCATGTATCCCTACTTTCTACCCCATTTGATAAGAACATTGGTTATTTTGAGCACGGGGGGTGGACACTGGTTCTGTTAAAGACCCGATACCCACAAACCCCTCTTACTATTTCCTCTCCAGTTCTGTCTCACTCTCTTTCTCTCCATCTGTGTGTTACTTTCTTGTTCCTGTATAAGACTTGACCACAAGGTCCCCACAAGATCCTTGAAAACATTATGTTTCCCCCCACTTAATGCTATAGGTGGCCACTTGCACCGTTGTGATTGGCTGTTGAGCCTGATGATGTCACTTCCTACCTGTGCAGCCATGCTATCTCTTGTACAGGAAGTATTGGCTACTAAAGTGCAGAGGGCCACATGATATCAGTGCCACGTGTGGTCTGGACTAATCACCCTCTTCCTTGCTCCATGTTATTGGCCCCATCTCTGACTGATTGTATGTGGTCGGTGGCGACATAAAGATTGTTTTTGTTTTCTTAACATTCAAAAAACATTAATTAAAGGTATCTGGAAGTTTCCTGGATTATGAAGATAGAGGAGAATCCATACTGTATGAAAACAAGTTTTTGCCTAAAAAAATCCCAGAATTAATAAACTTTGCAAAATCTCTACAGTATAAAGCAATTGATTTTAATAAGGAACATCCCTGAAAATCCAAGCTAAATTAGCCAATCAGAGGCAGATACAACAATGTATATGTTATGCTGTTCAGGAGGCAGCCATGATACTGACAGGTGATAGGCTAGGACACAACTCCGCACAGCTCATTGGCTAGAACGCTCTGCCTATAAAGGTGCCTCGGGGGTGGAGCTCACACAAGAGATGTCATGTACTCTACAAATATACAGAATTTATCAATAACAAATAGTAATAATACATATAATATAATAATAATTTATAAATAATATAATATATTAACTATATATTAATAATATATTAATATCAATTATGAATAATAATAAATAATAATATAATCTAATATACAAATATACAGAACTCCTCAAAAATATACAAATAACATGTATATAGAATATATTTTATAATATCTAAATAATACATGATAATATATTAATATCAATTATGAATAATAATAAATAATAATATAATATAATATACAAATATACAGAATTCCTCAATAAAATGATTTGATGAGATCAGACAGACGCAGGGGATCCCACAACCTGCCAGATAACTTTCAATTGTCCCTTTAAATACATTATATACAATATTAAACTGGATGTTCCTTTAAATCAAGAGGAATATATTTACCATCAAATTAAGAGTGAAATAAAGGTATTTATAATGCATCAGTGAATATATAACCTCCCGGTGATTTGTCTGCAATAAATAAATAATATCCTCATTGTATCCGTGTTATTGTCACAGACAATATGTAATTATTCACTCATCCTCTGTTTACCCAGAAACACAAACAAATAAACAAGCGACACCTTCTCGGGCCGTGGATACAAAAACTGTTTGCAAAGTTGACAAGTAAATCCTGGAGGACGACGTCAGGAATCACAATGATATCACAATGATCCCGCGCTCGCTTCTTATTGATTTTATGTGTACAAATAATACAGGTCCCAAATGGTTCAGATTTCTGTTACTGTCCTGAATTCAGAGAAGGGTTTAGATGGATGGACCGAGGATGAAAGTGGAGCCCAAGTCTTTATGTGATTGCCAGAGACAGCTGATTTATGTTGGTTTCATGAATGTATTCAGCAAGGATACTGTAGGAGTCCCTAAAGAAAGGTGAATAGATCTACAAAGGCCCTTTAAGAAGTGTCTGGATGCAAGTGAAGGATGTCAGAGGATTATGGAAAATCAATTTTTTTTTGTAATACACTTTTTCTTTAATTTTTTTTTAAAGTAAATAAATAAATATAATATTGAAGGTTTGTAGCCGTTACTAGATATATAATATCCCTATGTATCTATTTACTTTTCTTTACTTTTACTTTATTGTATTAAGAAATGCTTAGAAGCTCTGTTTTATATGATTTTAGGCAATAAATAGTCCCTGTATGGGTCTGCCAACTGCAGCATATGCAGACACTGGCTCTGTAGGGCTGGATGTGCAGTGTAGTTTCCTGGCCTTATGATTTAATATTGTAATATTGCATTATATAATAATAATAATAATCATAATAATAATGTAATTGTAATATATTATAAGTCTGTCTCATATGTCATAAACATGTGAAGTTTTTCCAAAACTGCAGAGGACCCTTAAGATTTGCACCATCCAGAGCAAACAATAACTTGAGGGCTTGTCTCCATCATCCGCACCAATATAGCGATCACATTGCAATGGGGGGGCTTTTCTATGGGTAACTATTTGACAATTTAATGGCACTTTAATTTGTAAAGCAAAATAGAAAGAAAAATGCAAACATTTGATACTATTGTGCAAATAAGACTCTAATACATATATATATATATATATATATATATATATATATATATATATATATACACACATAAAGATTGCCGTCGTCCTATACTCCAAATATATATTGTGCTTTTTTCCCTTAAATTTATTTCCTATAAGAAAATTATAAACCAAATATCTGGTGTCTAATGTTCCGCCTTCCCATCTATTTCCTTCTCCAAGATTAGCGGCTCTGTTATTCTTGGCAGAAACATCTTCATGCAAAGAGAGAATGACCTTGATACAAATATATTTAGCATCCAAGACTCTGGAGCTCACAGTAATTTGTGGATTACCTGTTGTAATCAAAAAAGATGCAAATGTATTTCTGCCGGCAGAGGGATTTAAAAGAGAGTAAAGTAAGTGTGACACAATATTATGTAGAACGGAGATAGGACGAAGGCAGGAGGGGCACGGCATACACAGCAATCATCACTGAGAAGACAAGGAGATCCTGAGTTATCAGTGACTGAGGGAACATTACATTTTCTTGAGATGATGGAAGAACCAAAATAACTCAAGCTGGAGACGTGTTCCGGGCCCTATATCTATCCAAAGGGGGGTCCAGGCTCACTCAATACATACAGAGCGAAGACCCCCTACATCTATCCAAAGGAGGGTCCAGACTCACTCGGTACATACAGAGCGAAGACCCCCTACATCTATCCAAAGGAGGGTCCAGACTCACTCGGTACATACAGAGCGAAGACCCCCTACATCTATCCAAAGGAGGGTCCAGACTCACTCGGTACATACAGAGCACAGACCCCCTACATCTATCCAAAGGGGGGTCCAGGCTCACTTGATACATACAGAGCACAGACCCCCTACATCTATCCAAAGGGGGGTCCGGGCTCCCTTGATACATACAGAGCACAGACCCCCTACATCTATCCAAAGGAGGGTCCAGACTCACTCGGTACATACAGAGCACAGACCCCCTACATCTATCCAAAGGGGGGTCCAGGCTCACTCGGTACATACAGAGCACAGACCCCCTACATCTATACAAAGGGGGGTCCGGGCTCCCACGATACATACAGAGCACAGACCCCCTACATCTATACAAATGGGGGTCCAGACTCACTCGATACATACAGAGCGAAGACCCCCTACATCTATCCAAAGGGGGTCCAGACTAATTCGGTACATACAGAGCGAAGACCCCCTACATCTATCCAAAGGAGGGTCCAGACTCACTCAGTACATACAGAGCGAAGACCCCCTACATCTATCCAAAGGGGGGTCTAGGTCCAATCGATATATACAGAGCACAGACCCCCCCCTACATCTATCCAAAGGGGGTCCAGACTCACTCGGTACATACAGAGCACAGACCCCCTACATCTATCCAAAGGGGGGTCCAGGCTCACTCGGTACATACAGAGCGAAGACCCCCTACATCTATCCAAAGGGGGGTCCAGGCTCACTCAATACATACAGAACACAGACCCCCTACATCTATCCAAAGGGGGGTCTAGGTCCAATCGATATATACAGAGCACAGACCCCCCCCTACATCTACCCAAAGGGGGGTCCAGGCTCACTCAATACATATAGAGTACAGACCCCCTACATCTATCCAAAGGGGGTCCAGACTCACTCGGTACATACAGAGCACAGACCCCCTACATCTATACAAAGGGGGGTCCGGGCTCCCACGATACATACAGAGCACAGACCCCCTACATCTATACAAATGGGGGTCCAGACTCACTCGATACATACAGAGCGAAGACCCCCTACATCTATCCAAAGGGGGTCCAGACTCATTCGGTACATACAGAGTGAAGACCCCCTACATCTATCCAAAGGAGGGTCCAGACTCACTCGGTACATACAGAGCGAAGACCCCCTACATCTATCCAAAGGAGGGTCCAGACTCACTCGGTACATACAGAGCACAGACACCTTACATCTATCCAAAGGGGGGTCCAGGCTCACTCAATACATACAGAGCCCAGACCCCCCCTACATCTATCCAAAGGGGGGTCTAGGTCCAATCGATATATACAGAGCACAGACCCCCCCTACATCTATCCAAAGGGGGGTCCAGGCTCACTCAATACATATAGAGTACAGACCCCCTACATCTATCCAAAGGGGGTCCAGACTCACTCGGTACATACAGAGCACAGACCCCCTACATCTATACAAAGGGGGGTCCGGGCTCCCACGATACATACAGAGCACAGACCCCCTACATCTATACAAATGGGGGTCCAGACTCACTCGATACATACAGAGCGAAGACCCCCTACATCTATCCAAAGGGGGTCCAGACTCATTCGGTACATACAGAGCGAAGACCCCCTACATCTATCCAAAGGAGGGTCCAGACTCACTCGGTACTTACAGAGCACAGACCCCCTACATCTATCCAAAGGGGGGTCCAGGCTCACTCAATACATACAGAGCCCAGACCCCCCCTACATCTATCCAAAGGGGGGTCTAGGTCCAATCGATATATACAGATCACAGACCCCCCCCTACATCTATCCAAAGGGGGGTCCAGGCTCACTCAATACATATAGAGTACAGACCCCCTACATCTATCCAAAGGGGGTCCAGGCTCATCCAATACATACAGAGCACAGACCCCCTACATCTATACAAAGGGGGGTCCGGGCTCCCACGATACATACAGAGCACAGACCCCCTACATCTATACAAATGGGGGTCCAGACTCACTCGATACATACAGAGCACAGACCCCCTATGTCTATCCAAAGGGGGGTCCAGGCTCACTCTGTACATACAGAGTACAGACCCCCCCTACATCTATCCAAAGGGGGGTCTAGGTCCAATCGATATATACAGGCAGAGAGAGCAGGGAAATAACAAGGCGGGGTCTGAGGGGAGCAGAACATGCATTTTAATATGGATGAAAAAATAACATATATTATTTAGTTAAGATAAATAAAGAATGAGGGAACCAGAGGCCTGCCGAGTGTCATTGAGGTATCCTTCCTTATAGATAGGACATGACATAAGGGAAGATGAAGAGAAGTAGGGGTAAAAGGATTTAAAGGGATAAGGAAGGTTAATGGATTTTACTAGGTATATAATATACCTGTGTACTTTATTTTATTAAGAAGTGTTCTTTAAGCTCTGTTTTTATTGCCTAAAACAAATAGTCCCTGTATGGGCCTGCTCACTGCAGCATATGCAGACACACACTATGTAGGGCTAGATGTGCAGTGTCTCATAGTAATCAATCAGTCACCATCTTCCAGCAACATTATGAAGCATTCTGCTGAGACGAGGTCCCTGATAGGCTAGGACACTACACTGCAAAAGGGTGCCAGAGAAGTTGGGATAGTGGAGTTGCGCGAGGAAGATTTAACATGACATGGGCAGAGTGATTTAGTATATGAAGTCGCCTATTCATTTATAAAACTAAATTATTATCAAAACCTGTCGTAAAATGCACCATAAACTCTGGAAATGTTCCAAAAAAACAATAACGCCCCACTGCTTTCCAGCACCTTTTGTTAATGAGATATTGTGCGTGTGTTAATTACTCTCTTGTTATCTGTTTGTTTCAGATCACCCGGGTACCAGTTGAGTCATGTGGACAATATGGCACTTGCAGCGAATGCCTGGGCTCTGGGGACCCTCACTGCGGGTGGTGCGTGCTCCACAATACGTAAGTTTTGATTAAACCATCTTACTATGATACAAATAAAGTAAAAAAAACACCAATTAAGAATAATTTATAATATTTCTGATTTCATATTAGTACAATTTCCCAATATATTTAAAATATTTTTTTATTAGTTTCTCAGAAAATTAACAGAATTTATGGCTACTGGCTTCACATTAGTACCAATACACTCTAATGGGTGTTTTTTTTCTTTTTCTTGTTTTTGTTAACCATTTTAATTGTGCGAGGTTCTAGTTAATCCTTAAAACGTCTATAGATATTACTCCTTACTGGATATATTCTTGAACTGCAGTGAATTTCTTTGATCTGCTGGGTGATGGGAGATTTCGGCACGGTCTGTGATTGGCTTGTTTGGCTTCATTGATTTTAATTGAGGCTGCCATTGCAAACATTTGTTGTTATTATTTTGAAGTTTACCTATTTGTGAGCATAAAGCTGTCCCATGAAGAACATTGTCTTGGGTATGAGGGATCAACTTGAACTCAAACTGATCTAGCCTTCTCATAATTTAAGGGACATTGAAATCACCATATTTGCTCTGTACCAAAAGGTATGAGTTTAAAAAAAAACGTGATAAAAGTGCTTTCCTTTTTAAAATTGGTGTTATGACCTTTTACAGTTATGCATTATCAGAATACATAATGTGCTGCACAGTCCAGTGGCACTAATTAGAACCAGATGTGCAAGCTGAAAAAGAAAATGTTACATTTCTATATTATTTCTATATTAGTTATATTATTCTGTTAACCCATTGCAAGGTGAATAAACTGACTGCTTATGAAATGAAGCACGTGAGTATGAATTCTTACGGTGCTGTCTGTTATGGTGACTTCATTCCTTTAAAAGTCATCTGCAGATCCTGTCAAACTTTAAGATGATTATTTAGTACGGTTTCTGCTTAATCCAGTTGTCTTTTGGAACAAGGAGGTTTAGTTTGAGTTCCAAATCACTTTGGCATCAAAATAAAGTTATTTAAGGTAGCACCATCCCTCTAACATAGGATATCTGGTGTCTTGGTTGAGTAGTCCTTGTTAAGTTTCCAGATGGAATCCGACTGTATTTACCGCGCTACCTGTGGAGAGATGTATATTAGATAACGGATGGGCGCCAGGGTTATTGAGATGCAACATGGGAAATATCATTATAATTAGCATTTAAATGCCAAATGAGGATACCAATTAAAGTCCCATAAAGCGATATTTTTCATAACAGAAGGACAGGAGATTGGAACATAAGATATGATTTTTTTCCAAATCATTTTGTCGCCCTACAGCACTTCATCACTGGTATGTCTTTAAAAAAATGTGTAACATTTCCAATGATGGTACAAGTGTAAATGTTAGGAGGACAAAAACAAATCTATCTATCTATCTATCTATCTATCTATCTATCTTTCTACCCCTCTATCTATCTATCTATCTATCTATCTATCTATCTATCTATCTATCTATCTTTCTACCCCTCTATCTATCTATCTATCTATCTATCTATCTATCTATCTATCTACCCCTCTATCTATCTACCCCTCTATCTATCTATCCCTCTATCTATCTATCTATCTATCTATCTATCTATCTATCTATCTATCTATCTATCTATCTATCTATCTATCTATCTATCTATCCCTCTATCTATCTATCTATCTATCTATCTATCTATCTATCTATCTATCTATCTATCTATCTATCTATCTATCTATCTATCTATCTATCTATCTACCCCTCTATCTATCTACCCCTCTATCTATCTACCCCTCTATCTATCTACCCCACTATCTATCTACCCCTCTATCTATCTACCCCTCTATCTATCTACCCCACTATCTATCTACCCCTCTATCTATCTACCCCACTATCTATCTACCCCACTATCTATCTACCCCACTATCTATCTATCCCTCTATCTATCTACCCCACTATCTATCTATCTATCTATCCATCCATCCACCCATACTTGCTTTTTATTGTTTATTTGCTTGTCTCTAGGGTAGGAGTAGGCAAGTTTGGTCCTGTGTACAGGCGAGACTATCACTTCTTCAGTCATCCTGATTGACTCATGTGTGCACAGAAAGGAAATCCTCAAACCCAGACCAGTGTGTGATTCTCCAGGACCGAACTTGGCTGACCCTGCTCTGGGATATTACATTTCAGTGTTTCTGCCTGATTCATCCCCACTCCATAGATTTGCTGCATTGTTTACTTGTAGGGACAGCTCTTGTTTGCTCCAGTACAAATAGTGCATGTACAGCTAATGCGCAACATAACGCTCCTCATCCTCTAGTTGCACTGTTCTAAAGCAAAGCAGTGCTGTCCACCTCAAAAATTAAACCATGCAGCAGATTTGGAAACACATTGGGGGGGGGGGGGGGATAAAAACAGGTATATACACTGAAAATAAATGATTACCCACTTTGGCTTCAATCATTCCAAATGACTGTATTTTGAGCTACCTGTGTGTGCGCGCCGTGTGAGTTTCGCACAGCGTACGCGCAATATAGCCGTAATATCATACCTCCATCCCATGCCATGATGACTTATTTAAACTTGGGGTCTTCTCCGGGAGAGGGATGATGATCTACCCGTCCAGTTTGGATGACATCTGCTGTATATAAGATAACGGATAGGCGCCAGAGTTCTTAAGATGCATCGTGGGAAATATTTGCATTTAAATACCAATTACATTGGATCACTCACTATTGGCTTCAAAAAAAACAATTTAATGTTTCACCATTCCTCTAACACAGGATATCTAGTGTTTCGGTTATGATAAATAGATTAAAAAAGGGTTACCCCTGAAGGCAAGCAAAAGAACAATAGAAAAGTGAGTAAAAATAGTTATTTTTATTACAAAAACTATATTTTTTTTATCATTACTCTATTCTCTATTAAAACAAGCTTTTGATCTAAGTTAGGGGTAGATGGTCCTCTCTTATATTATTTCCCACTCATGCTGTGTGGCCTCCAGTACTTTCACTCCCACCAGTGTCAAGTTGAGCGTCTGTACGGTGTGTGCTCCCATGAGCCTTTGCTGCAGGACGAGGGCACAGAGAGGGCTTTCTGGTGACGGCTGCCTTGCTCTGAATTGTGATACCAGGCTCTCTGTATGAAGGCAACAAGCCAAGGAGCCATAATTGATTTCTACGAACCTTACCCTCGTCCCAGCTCCACAATAGGAAACTCGACTCTCATGAAAGAAAGCAGCAAAAGAGTATTGATTCTCTTAAAGTGAATTATACTTAAAAAAAGGTCCATGAAGGGACTGCCTGGAGATATTTCATTCCTAAATCTAAAAGTCTGGGTGACATATTAACCCTTTTAATGAACATAACAACACCATATTAAAGAATTGTCTTTAGTTGCACCGTATAAATAATTCACCAACGCCTTTTGTCCTAATACATTGAAGACTAAACTGAAGATTAAGGAACAGATAATTCCAGATAGCTATTGTAAGTGAAAATTGTTGGCTAAAAGCTGTTCAAGCTGCATAAGAAAGTGTTACATTTGCTATCTTTGCTCTATATTATGTATATTGTTCTTTTTCATGCATTGCAAGGCATATGGAGTGGTAATTTAGCAAATAAACTGGCTGATTATGAAATATACATAACAATATCATTAATATTTATGTTGTTTTGTTGTTTTCACTTCTTAATATTTTACGATTTCTACCTATTAAATGTAGCCGCAGGATTAAATGATTTTTGGCCACCACCGAAACTTATTAACAAACTAAATAGAAGTCTGTAGTACAAAAAGAAAAAGGTTCTATACTTTAAGAATTTTTTTGTTTTGAAAAATGGTGGATGGGCAGAGCCAACGCTCTTTATAAATAAGACAGAATAAAAAAAAGGCAAATTTGCTCTCAGAAAAGAGGGAGCGTAAGAACAAGGGGTCATGGTTGGAGGATGGTAACGTAAGACTTGGTTATGTAGTCATCCAAAATCAACAGGTCATAGCAGAGAGGTCAGACAAATCTAGGTCCACTAGACAACCAACTGAAGTAAAAAAAATATTACATTTCATTTTTGTACCCTTTACAATGCTATGGAATCCTCCATTTTGGTTTCTGCTGATTAATTTTCTGAGTTGGGTGAAGGATACTTTGAAGGCACAGGGAGCCGAGGTGTGCGCAATGGGAATGTGACATTTAAAGCTGCCAGTACTTTCAACAGGAATAATGGAAAGTCCATCATATCCTCAATAATATCAACTGAGAAGTGCAAATGGAACCATACAGTAATAATAATCGTTTATAAAAGTTAGAAATGTAAAGGTTGTGTGTATTAATTTTCAAAATCATTGTGCCCATTATGAAGCTGAGTTATTTAAAATACCATATAGAAATAAAATGAACAGTGGCCCTTTTTGTAGATAAATGACACTGTAAAATAATATAATATTACAGCATTCCCGTAAGGGGTGGCTGTAACCCCCTTGCTTCTGTGTCTGTGCCTATCCCACCCTGACACAGTTAATTACATGTCTCTGGGATGAATAGCAAATAGCCCAGAGTCGGACTGAGCCAAGTCCAATCAGCCCCAAGTCATGGCAATGCAATGGCTTTGATAAATCATTTAGATGGTGTGAAATGAAAATCGAGGAGCTTGGCTGCTGAGGGATCTCGTGGGACCTGGAGGAGACTGCCAGGTCTGGCATGGAGTGGAAGATGTGCTTCGGTCTCCTAACTTTCAGGAGGGAGTCAAGGGCAGAGCGTTGGGTCTGACCACAAAGGTTACACCAATGAGTGGCACTGAGAGAATAGAGATCAATAATGTTTAATAATGAGGGAATGGTGTATAAATAGAGTGGATAACAAGACAAGAGTGAGTGACACAGATTACATATCTACAGACACAGGTCATTTTTACATGGCATGTCCCGTTATCAGGAATAATGTCAAATAACCTGAAATATGTGTCATTTTGTATTTACGTCTCGATCTCAGAAGCAGGGCACAAACTTCTATTTCCACTGATGTGTAAATAATAAATGAAAAATGCTTTATTCTAGTGTCCTTTGATTTTTATGAAGTGTAACAAGTTGCCAGTCTCTACTGGATTTGTGTTTGTTTTAGGAACACAATTACAGGAGGCTTTAATACTTTTCCATTTTTTATTATAATATATTAGCCAGTGTTACAAAATAATACACCAAAACAAATAAAACAAAATAACATGCCTAGCTTCCACCTAAACACTACCTTCCCTTACTATCTGCTCTCATCCAGCTAAACCTGTGTGGAGCAAAAAAACAAAACAAACAGTCCAATAGTAATTGGTTTAGCAGACATAGTAAAAATAATTGAATGTCGAATAATTGGTTCTTTAAATGTTATATACAAATATGGGAGATGCAATCCATGATCGTTTCTGGAATGAGACCACTAAAAGTAGATTTGAGCTCCTACATTTGAAACATGGCAATACATATTGCTGCTACATTCAGTGGGACTAGTAGAAATCAAGTTGTTTCATTAGGCCCTCTCTGATGAGAAACAAGTCAATGGCTGCCTAAAGTAAAGGATAGTTACACATAATGGTTAATAAATTAAGGGCTGGATTTATTATATTTTCTAAAAACATTATCAAGTATTAGTCTTCAATATAACATATTGTAAATAAATAAAACTACTATGATTCTTTAACCTTAACCCTTTAAACCTTAACCTACACAAAGCATTGATATTGAAGTAATTGGCTTCACCTTTGTACAGTGCTACATAAAATGTTGGTACTATACAAAATCCTGCATTAAATATTAATTATTGTTCTTTCATATACTACAAAGGAATAACAATTGTAGCTCTTTGAAGATCGCTTCTCTATAGCTTCTAAAATGCATGAAGATGTGGTCGGAAAACTAAAGCTGGGGCCAATTAGCAAAATGGTTTCAGTACGCACTAGTATTGTTCTTAACTACAATCTAAATGTAACATTGTTGGCATATTTTAGTACTTACAATCGGTTACTTGGAAGTGATCTCTTGAAATTTTCAATAGTTGAGAAAGGCTTGAAGAAATCATCTCCTGTGTGTGGCTGAAAAGTTAAATAGATTTCTCACCAATATTATTTATTGTTATTTAGTCGTTCATGCAGTTCACTAGCAATTCAGGTACATCATCTATCAACTCTCTGGACTCCCTCAAAATCATGTTCATTGCTTCAATGACCTCATCTATCCATCTCCACCTCTGCCGTCCCCTTCTTCTTGTGCCTTCTATCTTTCCTAGCATCAGAGTCTTCTCTAGGGAATCCTGTCTTCTCATGATATGGACACAATCCAGTGACCAGTTTGGCTCCATTCCTATAGTATTGATTGATTGGATCTTCTTGTAGTCCAGGGGACAGTTTTCTCCAACACCACAATTCAAAGGCATCAATTCTAGGGCGCTCAGCCTTTTTTATGGTCCAGCTCTCACACCCGTATGTTACTACTGGTGATAATACTGGGAATTCCACAGATCTAATACCTTTGTTCATAGTTTAATATCTTTGCTATTTTATAGCTTGTCCAATATTATACATCATTATATTTTACTGAACCATTCTCATATTTGTGACTCCGATGGCTAAAATGCCCAACCGTCTTAGGTGGTGTTGATGATATATGATCTCATTAATATTGGATACCATGATCACCTCCGATAAGACATTGTTTAATTCACTACTTCACAATAGTGGGATTGGGTCTGGGGAGAGCGATGGAAGTCTAGGTACAAACTAAGGTCAAGGCAAGCTGCCCAGGATTGTGGACATACTGATTCCAAATTGTAGTCAGAACTGGTGGCAAAAAGGAGGAGTAGAAAGCCTAGTCAGAAACAGACAAAACAGGACCACCCAAGGAACAGACCACATAAGGCTGAGGTTTGCATGAATAGGCCCAAACCAACTAGAGATCATTTCCAAATCTCCAGTATATATTGGTTAAGGTGGGACCTGGCAGTATTTACTAAGGTAATATGTTGACCCTGCTGAGGCTTGACACACGTTTCTCAGGTGGTTGGGTAAAGGCCATACTTACCTGTTTGCATTGTATCTTGGGCTACACAACAAACTGATAATCTAATTTCTTCCAAACCATTACCCCCATCTTCACTCAATAAAATAGTTTATTTTGCATAAACTTGGTTCCCTATCAGTGGTGTCATTTATATTCCTTCTCTCACTAAGAGAAAGGGAAGAGCAAGAACACAATTAAATACAGATACAGTATAAATTTAAATGTTTAAATAGGCTGCACAGTTTAAAAATAAACCATGCTGTAGAATATGTTCCCTTCTCCCTTTTAGCTCGTGTTTAAGACTCCCTGGATAGCTATTAAAACAAACAGATAGTCTTGTAATGCAGTGTAAGAGAGAGCTTAATATCAGTTGCTTGCGCTAGGCTTATTGTTAACCCTGTGGTTGTAATGCAGCGCCGGATCAGATGGCCACCAACTCACAGTACTAACAATAAGTAAAAGTACTAACCGTAATAATGGAATTAAAGTAATATGGTTACTAATAATGCTTCTTGGCGTATTATTGGTTACCTTTTACATTTGTCGATGATTGTAAGTTGGGTTTATAATTGAAACTCAAAAGATGATTGTAGCTGGTTTGCTACAGAGTAAATGAGCATGTGTGACTCCAGTTGATTGGCAGCTGGGAGACATATGAGAGGTAGTGGGAAGATCTTTGATAACATTACAACATGCAAGTTTTATGCCACTATATTAATCATTTTTACAAACGGCAAAAAAATACTTATTATTAACTTTACATTAAATTTATAACATAGTTGTGATTTTCTGTTACATTTAATATTTTTTCCCATCCTTTGGCGGGTGCTGGCCTTGTGACCCAGGATGACCAACACCGGAAGAGATAAAGTCTGGTGCTGTGCTTCCAGGGGTCAGACCTCTTTGTGAGTCCAGCTGGGCTTGGCCACTACATTAAACCTCTGAATGAATAGCAATATCTGACCTTTCAACTCCGCTGTCTGATACTTTATATAACCCTAGTTTTATTGTAGGAAGCTCATGGTGCATAGGATTTTACCAAGCATTTTATCCACATTTATTTTACTGTCATCCATTTAAAAAATACTGGGATATCACATATACATTTTATACAGCAGACTCTCAGTTAGCCAGAACTCTCAAGCAACCAAAAAAAATGGAATATTGTACTTTAAATACAAATTCAAATTTACAGGGCTCCACTCCATCCCGATTCACTGGACATCTAGGTACTGGTCAGGAGCTTCTCCAACCACAACTCTGCGATTTCTTCATTTATCTCCATTTATTTACCAGAACGGTACAACAGCGGCGCCACATACCCTGCATATATAGAATCATATTGACCGAACAAGGAAGTGCGGGCATTTGACGGACTTAACGCTCAGCATCTATATTGGACTGAAAATCCAAACCAATCGTATCCCGATTCAATTGAGCTTTCACAAGTTACTGTCGCCCGTCAGTGAGGTTGCAAGTTAATTTGCCTATTCAATTGGCGTCTTTTTGTGGGCTCTGAGCGGGTTACGAGTTACGGCCTTGAAAACTTTGTGATGGTTAAACCCGTAACTTACAGCCTCCCGAAGCCTTTGATCTTTCACTTTCGCAAGTGAACGATGGCTAAAATCGCAAATCGCTATTAGGTTGCACAATTTTCCCAAGACAGTAAATGTTTTCATACGTGTAAATGGCAAATGAAGGAGAAAATCCTAGAGAGGACCCGCAAGGGGGTTTCAACACCTGTTCGTAGCTCTGTTAATACAAATAAAACATCAATACTGCGCTGTAAATAATGGGGAAAGCGATGATAGACATTAGGATTAATTGTACAACAGTCTCAAGCTTGTAAATCGGCAGTATATAATATTTATTTTTATCTTTAATTTTGGGGTTAAAACGATCTTGGGTATCAATGAGTTAATACAGATCAGACCACCCACATGGACTAGAACAGTATTGGCATTAATTTTCATAATTCTGAAGTTTGCTGTTTTGCAAGTCTGATGGCATATAGGACCCCCGAACCTAACTGATTTACATGTAACCTCCATGTTTTACTGCCATAATAATGATGGTCCAATTCTCTATTGGCTGATTAGAAATGGGAAGTTACAGGCTTGCTTAATTGATCATGTTTCCGCTCTGAACTGCTACGAACCAGTGCATGGTGTGCGGAGACGGCTTTGTGCCAGTAACTTGCGGGCTTGAGCAATTGAATAGCTCCGGAATCAGAGGCGAACGGGAGCCCGCAACACACCAGCAGACATACGGCCTATAACGATCGAGTTGCGGGCTTGCAATTGAATCAGCCCCTACTTTTCCATAGTTTGGAAAAAGAGACTGCCTTCTTGCTTTAATGTAGTCTACCCCAAAATACATTGCAGTCTATTTTATTAAGTGTTTTTTGGCAAAAGAAGTTTGTGTTATTTTTTTAAATGTTAGTTTGCAATATGGTTTACTGGACAAATGTAGACACATTAAAAATAGTATTAAGGGATATCCAGAGTTTGGGGCATCTATTCCTTATACGCTCATTCATCTCAAACTACTTGACTTTACATGGCTTTATTACAACATACCCTCCGGGAAGTCCTAGTTTGGCCACAAACCCCCCATGAATTTATCCAGTCGTCTCATAAAGAATTTAGACGTGGCCAACCCCATCAATATGATCTTGTTTATGGTGGAGCAAATGGGTGATGGTGTCTTGACTTCTACACTATTTTGGTATGGTTTGGTACTTTGTTGTAATTTTAAATAATACATTACTATTTTTGGCCTTCGCTACCTTTGAATTCAGGCCTTTTAGATTATTATTTCATTTTCAGCTTTACCTTTATTTTTACTGTTGACGTTTCTTCTTTACATGGGCAATGGCCCTGTTCCCAGTCTAGAAAATGCCTTCCCTGTCTGGTCGGCGTAGGCAATGCAATCCATCCAATAAGACACAGTCTAATTGATTGACCCTGAGTTTACCTTTCCCAGTGAAAGTCTTCTGAATTGTAGCTAATACATCTCAGGTAACTCAAGACGTCTACAGAGAGTACGATAGAATCTCACTCTCTCTTTTTAACTTCGCTGCTCAGTTGACTTTCAGTCTGCACAAAGCCGCCTCCGTCTTTGATTTCGTCTTTTCTCCTTTCAAACTTCTTAGCTGGAACCAGAGAGCAAAAAATAACAAAACAATAATGTGACGCGTGATTGGCTGCGTCAAGAATCCCAATCCCTTTGTCTTGCGTTTCTTAGAGGGTTGGTTCAAGGGGGAAACTTTCCTGTGCAACAGGTCTGTAAGACATGAGAGAGATACTCAGAGAATGATTGTAGTGTAATGTCATTGTGATCTAAAAAAGAGGACAATATGACCATCTATTTCCAGAATACTAAAACAGAAAATATATTTATTCCATAAAGTTTGCGTAGTCAGTCTGTCGGTCTATCTATCCCTCTATCTATCTATCTATCTATCTATCTATCTATCTATCTATCTATCTATCTATCTATCTATCTATCTATCTATCTATCTATCTATCTATGTGCCTATCTATCTATCTATCTATCTATCTATCTATCTATCTATCTATCTATCTATCTATCTATCTATCTATCTATCTATCTATCTGTCCATCTATCTATCTATCCCTCTATCTATCTATCTATCTATCTATCTATCTATCTATCTATCTATCCTCTATCTATCTATCTATCTATCTATCTATCTATCCCTCTATCTATCTATCTATCTATCTATCTATCTATCTATCCATCTATCTATCTCCCCTATATCTATCTATCTATCTATCTATCTATCTATCTATCTATCTATCTATCTATCTATCCCTCTATCTATCTATCTATCTATCTATCTATCTATCTATCTATCTATCCCTCTATCTATCTGTCTATCTATCTATCTATCTATCTATCTATCTATCTATCTATCTATCCCTCTATCTATCTATCTATCTATCTATCTATCTATCTATCTATCTATCTATCCATCTATCTATCTCCCCTATATCTATCTGTCTATCTATCTATCTATCTATCTATCTATCTATCTATCTATCTATCTATCTATCTATCCCTCTATCTATCTGTCTATCTATCTATCTATCTATCTATCTATCTATCTATCTATCTATCTATCTATCCCTCTATCTATCTATCTATCTATCTATCTATCTATCTATCCATCTATCTATCTCCCCTATATCTATCTGTCTATCTATCTATCTATCTATCTATCTATCTATCTATCTATCTATCTATCTATCTATCTGTCTATCTGTATCTATCTATCTGTATCTATCTATCTATCAATCCCTCTATCTATCTATCTATCTATCTATCTATCTATATCTAGTGTAGATGGAAAAAATAGACAAAATATTCAGGAATATATTATTATCTGTAAACCAGATTGTGTAGCACTGGGGTACAATAAACATATACTGTATGGTACAGGAGGGGCCATGCTCCCTTAAGGGCTTACAGTACCTTCAAATAGTTACCAAGGGTGGTGTAGACATGAGGTGAGGGGGCTTCTCAACAGATAGCTATAGGTACGTTTTTGAGGTTAATAGTGGTGTTAGGGAGGTAACTCTCTGAACATGTAGGCTTTCAGAAAACGTTTGAAGGACTGATGAATAGATGATGAGTCTCATGGAAGGAGGTAAAGAATTCCAAAGAATGGGGGCTCTGGAGAAGTTCTGTTGGTGGGCATGGGAGGAGGTAATGATTGGAAATGAGAGGCTACGATCATAGAGAGAGTGAATTGGAGTGTATTTGGATATGTAGATAATATAGACATATACTACTTGAGGTATATAAAACTATTTTAGTCAAGTTCAACCTTTTTTAAGTTTGGAGGTAGGAGAAACAAAACATCAAAATAATTCAGAACCTACGTCCAAGTTACTTGGAATATAAGAGGCTTTTGGGTATTTCTATAGCAATGACATTCACAATCCATCCATCGCCTAAAAATGATATATCTACGCGCAAGCCCAATATACAGTCGGGATCCCAGACTGATCCTTAGGATCTCTTATGAAGATTGGACCCTGAATGTTGATAAAACATTTTTGCAATTGTTCCCCATATTCTGAAGACACCGGTAATATGACTTGTAATCCACTGCCCTTAGAATCATTTTCATGTTGCCAAAAATGGCTGCCTAGTAAACACAACCAGAGGGTATATTCCCCATAAATTTTGTGTGAGTGCGAATAGAAGTGGACAAAATATGGTGAAAAGGCGAAGGAGCCATCTAATACAACTCTGGTTAGCGATGCCAGTGATGTTGGTTCGACCATGACAGACATCGGACATTGTCGCAGTTCATTTGAGTTTACATCACACCAGTATATAGCACCAGAAAAGCTTTATCCAACTCACTAAAATCTATTTTATATTCATGTCCCAGAGTTATAAGCTGGTAAAATTAGCCAATGTGCGAAAATGGCAAATGAAATGAATTTCCCCTCAGGACTCGTGTCTTAGCAGGACTAAGTTACTTTTCTTGACATTTATCTGTTCCTGGTACCAATGTTCTAAAAGATTTCTGCAGGAAATGGTTTCCTTCTCTGAAATATCGCGTGTGGCGTTGACCTTTAGTGAGCTTCATCTCTGTGTTAATGAACTCCTGGGACCGTGGCTTAGCCTACTAAACACTTCAAGCTGCTCCGATGAGATGGAAGTGACTTGCGGACGCTCAAAGTTGGAGGCATTTGGAATTTTTCTGGCTTTTTTCAAATGTAATATTTCAATATAAATTAAAATGCAAAAAAACTACTGTATGTCACAGATATATAATTATCACATCTCAATATCTGGATGTTTTACCTTTCGGTTTTGTTACGTTCTATGCGCCAGTTGGAGGCGCGTATTTTCTATGATGCTTTTATGACTTCTTTCGTTAGCAGCCTGGAGTGGGACATTTGTGTGGGCTCTTGTTTCAAAAGAGTTTGAGCTTTACAGTACAATCAGCATCTTGGATAATACCTTCATTTCAACAAGAGGGCGGGCGACACTTACTTGTGACTAACACAGAAACCTATTATTTAATGTAATGCAGTTATAGATATTTAGTCTGTTTTTTTCTCATGGGTGCATTTCCTGTACTCTCTGCAGTGGTGACTTTGCGAATCCTTGTTACCTAACTTACATCTTTTGTATACATGATTTTCCGTTCTTATATATGCTTTTGCCACTTCTGCCAGATGTTTTTTTTCTCCCATTCATCCTCTTCCCTTTCTGAAAAGTATTACACCCACAGCCAGATTTATAACTAGACAAATAAGGCAGCCGCCTAGGGGCGTCCCAGGCAAGGGTGCCTCACTTATATAACAATACACATAGACCCTGCCTCTCTTGCCAGGTGTCATGAGCAAGATGGGGGGGGGGGGGGGGGGGGCGGGTGAAGTAGCAGGCTTGTAGTGTGCTGCACAATAATATTTATTATTATTATTATTATCATTTATTATTATTATCATTTATTTGTAATGCCCCAACATTTTCCGTAGTGCTATATATGGGTTAAGTTCAAGGCAAAAAACAATAGCAATATTAAGACGTTGCAAAGGATGGAGGTCTTTAAGCTTAGAATCCAGAGTCCATAGAGCTTTTCCAAAGGACCACACAGGATTGCAAACTTATCATCTAAAAGATAATTAAAAAAATTAACTTTCTATTGTTAAATGCTTTATATTGTTAATTGAATACGTAAGACTGAGGTTTTTTTATATGTTATTATTTTTTGCTTGGTTTTCTGTTTAAATATCTCCATTCTCCCTTTTCCAACCCACTGTTTCCTTTTCCACTTTGAGAGTTCCTTATATATGTTCTATCCATATGAACTTGTACTATAACTTTACTACCCTTAAAATCAACAACAAAATATTTAGTAGAAAAAGATCATTTTAAGGATTTGATAAAGCTCTAAAAATAGAAATAATAAAATGTATAGAACTAAATATTCTTTAGAAATAACATGTTACTTATTACTCCATGAGGTGGTAATTACATGGAAATGTTAATTAATAAACTCATTGTTAATGAAATTATATTATTAACAGTTTCCTGTGTGTGGATAATGTCATGTAACATTATATGTGTGATGTATGTGCCACGGAACAAATAGTATCACTAATATAGATATCGTCAGCCGAGTTTGTGTGTAACGCTCGAAAATGTGTGAGTTGCACATGCCCGATGAGCATTGCGAGGGAGGGAGAGAAGGAGAGGGAGAGAGAAAGAGGGAAGGAGAGAGAAGGAGAGAGAAGGAAGGAGGAGGCAGAGAGAGAGAGAGAGAGAAGAGAAAGAGAGAGAGAGAGAGGAGAAGGAGAGAGAAGGAAGGAGGAGGTAGAGAGAGAGAGAGAGAGAGAGAGAGAAGAAGGAAGGAGGTAGAGAGAGAGAGAGAGAAGAGAGGGAGAGTGAGAGGAGGGAGAGAGATAGAGAGAGAATAGCGAGTTGCGCATTCTGGCGAAACCACTCGTCGAAGCCGCGCATTGCGAGCTTTACATTATGCCGTGATGGGAGAGGAAGGGAGAGAGAGGGAGAGGGAGGGAGAGAAAAGGAGTGGAAGAGTTAGAAGGAAGGAGGGGGGAGAAAGCGGGAGAGATGGATGGAGGCAGGGAGGAAGAGAGGAAGGGAGAGAGAGAAGAAGAGAGAAAGGACAGGAAAGAGAGAGATAGGAGGGAGGATAAAAGAGAGAAGGAGGGAGTATAAAAGAGAGAAGGAGGGAGGGGTGTGAGAGAGAGGGGGATGGATGGAGAGAGAGAGAGATAAGAGGGATAGAAGGATGGAGGGAGTGAAGGAGGGAGGGAGAGAGAGGAGGAGTGAGAGAGGGAGAGAAAGAAGGGGAGAGAAGGATGGAGGGAGGGAATGAGATAAGGAGAGAGAGAGGAAGGGAGAGAGGAAGGGAGAGAGAGAGATTGAAGGAGGTAGGGAGAGAGAGAGAGAGAGAGGGCACACAGATAGAGAGAGAGTGAGCACAGAGAGAGGGAGAGGGTACAGAGAGACAGTATATATAAATATATATATATATTTATTTATTTTTTTGTTATTTAGTCGTTTCCGACTCTCTGTATATTTATGGGCCACTGCACCCTGGCCACACACACTCTGTATATAATATTCCTTGCCATGTATGTCATTATCAAGATGGTGGAAGGGGAACAGAGTTGCACATGGTCTCGTGCGCCCAGGGACGGCTAAGGAGATTGTGTATATAAGGGCCAGATATGTAAATTTAGACATTATTACATCCTGAAATTACAATGAAAAACAGATTTAGGGTTCATAAAAGAAATCATAGGCCCACCTGGTATATCATAGTCCTTTAAAGCTAAGACAACAGCCTCATATATACGAGCGGTTCCCCTGTGTCGCGATTCCCCTGTGTCGCAGTTCCCCTGTGTCGCTGGACTCCATTCCCTTGTCCATACAGCAGATATATTAACCTAAAGGCACCGTGTGATGCATGCTGGGAAGTGACTACTATACACTATAGGTTTCTGAGCATTGTTCCTCTGGGTCCCTCATGGATTCTCAGCCCATTACTATTGTGTCTAAAACTGAATCAGGTCAACTGAATCCAGGCATTTTTTTGCATTTAAGCACAAATTGTGAGTTGCTATTTTTCCCGGTGTGTGTTGTCTTCGTGCTGCTCACTCAGACCTTGCGTTTGAATTTACTATAAATATTTGAAATAAATTACAGATTACGTCTGGAGCTGATTTTTTGTAAAGTAACCACAACCCACAATAATATCCTAAAAAGAAAGTAAGCACCTGAAACTCCAAATTTTCTTCCTTTAACAAGATCTTACAATTTTCACAAAAAGGTCTTGGCTGCTACAGCCAATCAGCACCTGTATTAGAGTTGCACGGGCTATATTCCCCCTTGAGATGAGATGACTCTTATTCAGATGCTGCAATGTCTGGTGGGGACATTACAACTTCTTGGTGACAGTAAATGATAATGTCTACAGCCTTATAACCGTCACTCCAGTGCTTGAGAATCTCACTTTATGGCTCTTATCTACTTCAAACCCTCAGGCCCACTTCCTTGGAGCGATACACAAGACACTCTTCTTGTCTCACCTTGGCTAATGTAACATGATCCTCGCTGACCTTGACCATCAGCCATGTATCCCCACTCCAAACTATGCACGTAGTAAAGATATTACGCTATCAACAAAGGTCCGCACTGACCCGTGGTATTCCCAGTAGTACCATACAGATGTGAGAGCTGGACCATAAAGAAGCCCGCAAGTTAGAGGGGGCAGAACCTCGCCTTGTGTGCCAGGCTTCACATTTTCTTGCCGTCATTTTTGACGGGCAAGTCGCTAGTCTCTAAATAATCACTATATTTTCCTGCTTTCATTAGCTGGACTGTACGGGCTTGCAGAGTCGATATAACATTGTATTAGCAGTTTAGTACTTGAAGGTGACTGAAATAGATAGAAACAAGCTGTCTGAGAGCGTCTGTAATCAGCGCTGTAATCTGGCTCCTAGCTTGGAATTGGTCATTCTGATTAAATAGCGCGAATATATTAGGACAATCAGGGCAGCGGAATAAGAAGAAATGATGACTCCTCGCTATGATTTCATCAAGACATTGCTTGTTCTTTACAGACATTTTAAGTATTATAATAGTTTTTGTTATTAAAGATATTATGTAAAACCTATTAAAGGGGCACTTTAGTGGTCTTCTTTAGTGGGGCTTGATGAAAAATAACTTTTACTGTACATATATATATATATATATATATGCACACACACAGTTGTGCTCAAAATTGGCATGCCCTGGCAGAAATTGATAAAAATTCAAAAAGTATTTCACCATGGGGTTAGGAGATGTTTACAGTGGTGTGTTCCAAATTGTGCCGAAAAATTGTTCCAAGATTTGCTGGCCCTTTAATAAGCCAGATTCATGGGCATAACACGGCAAATGTAATTATTTAGCCTACAACATTCAATTGTGAAAAATACTTGCTTTAAAATGCTATTTTCAATTATGCCAAATTCGGGATATTCTAAGTAATTTCTCACTTGCGTTTGTATTTTTGTATAATGTGTTAAGAGAATGGAGATGATTTGACTCCTCAGAGCCAGGACGTGAAATCGCCCCCCTGAGCAGCCTCTGCCCGTCCCCAGACAGATCCTGGGAAATTACTGTTTGCAAAAATTTAAATACAGTTTTCAGCAAATTACCAGGATCAGAAGATTTTTCCTTTAATGTGAAGCGAGTGTCCCTGGGCCAAGTTCATTTGCATCTATGAGAGTAACGGAGTATGTACTTAAAGGGATGGGGAAGGCTCCTGATGTTACTAGGTATATAATATCCCTGGGTATCTATTTACTGTTATCTACTTTATTTTAAAAAGAAGTGCCTATGAGATCTGTATTTACTGTATAATATGAAACAAATAGTCCCTGTATGAGTCTGCCCACTGCAGCGTATGCAGACACAGACTCTAGATGAAGCTTTACCCTCCAATCAGATTCTACAGCATGGAATGGGTTAATGTTATCAGTGTGGCCCCAGGTTGGGGGTGCATGCACCTCCATATTGAATGATACACTTAATACGATATCGATTCAGGCACCATAAAAGCAAATAAATAAGGCAAACAGGAAGCGCGCCCACTGCAGCGCACAAGGCTGGCGAGCATAAAACGGAAAAATCAATGAGCAATAATAGGAGCTATAAAAGCTATTAAGGGCTGAGACCTCATTGGCTGCGCAGGAACACGTAATAAAGAGGATGACATGATAATGATATTATTACTATGGTATAAACCGGCTGAATTAATCACAACAAACACCTCCTACCATCAGCAATGGTTCACTTTAGAAAAAAATGGCTAATACAATTTATAGCCTGATTTCCATGCAATTTAAGAATAACTTGCTGTATATTTTTGTATGAACTCAATAAGAGTAACAAGTGCAGCAATAGTTACAGAGCAATAAGACCCGAGAAGGATGGAATAGCAACTAAGAAACATCAAAGTAACATTTACTTTACTAATAAATATAAATAGTAAACAAGCCCGTTATGTCCGTTCTGCATAAAGAAGAAAACTAAAATATTCCTTCATTACAAAGACGCTCCTTATTATTAGATTGCTCATTTTCAAAGCAGAATAAAAAATCATGATAAAGTAACACTAAGTGATGATGTCATACACCCGGCCGCCATCTTTCAAATGGAGTCACTGCCAGATACACAGTAGAGCGCAGCCATGTTGTTTTTTTGGTCCCAGTTTATAAGATTTCAAAATAAATTAATAAATACATTTTAGTAAACAATTTTTTTTTTTTAAATGGCAGCATTAAACCCGTTACTTTTTTCAAGCCCGCAAGGTTTGGAGCAATAACAATTTAAGCTTCAAGTCTTGCGGGCTGGAAAAAAAGTTACAGGTTTAATGCCGCCAAGCCCGCAAATGACACATGGGAGTGAGGGGGGAACAGAGAAACAGGGGAGGAAGAGGGGGGAAAGAGATGCTGGGGAGGGAAGAAAAGAGACACAGGGGAGGGAGAGAAGGGGAAGAGACACGGGAGGGTGAGGGGGGGAAGAGACACAGGGGAGGGAGAGGGGGAAGAGACACAGGGGAGGGAGAGAAGGGGAAGAGACACAGGGGAGGGAGAGGGGGGGAAGAGACACAGGGGAGGGAGAGAAGGGTAAGAGACACATGGGAAGGAGAGAAGGGTAAGAGACACAGGGGAGGGAGAGGGGGGGAAGAGACACAGGGGAGGGAGATAAGGGTAAGAGACACAGGGGAGGGAGAGGGGGGGAAGAGACACAGGGGAGGGAGAGAAGGGGAAGAGACACAGGGGAGGGAGAGGGGGGGAAGAGACACAGGTGAGGGAGGGAAGGGGAAGAGACACAGGGGGTGAGGGGGGAACAGAGAAACAGGGGAGGTAGAGGGGGGAAAGAGATGCTAGGGAGGGAGGAAAAGAGACACAGGGGAGGGAGAGAAGGGGAAGAGACATAGGGGAGGGAGGCAAGGGGAAGAGACACAGGGGAGTGAGGGGGGAATAGAGAAACAGGGGAGGGAGAGGGGGGAAAGAGACATAGGGGAGGGAGAGGGGGGAAAGAGACACAGGCGAGGGAGAGAAGGGGAAGAGACACAGGGAAGTGAGGGGTGAAATAGAGAAACAGGGGAGGGAGAGGGGGGAAAGAGACGCTGGGCAGGGAGTAAAAGAGACACAGGGGAGGGAGAGGGGGGAAATAGACACAGGGTAGGAAGAGGGGGAAAGAGAAAAAAAAAGGGCGCCTTCAGCCTGCAAGTTAGAGGAGGGGCCATAACCTCGCATTGTGTGCCAAACAGCATAGCCAGGCTTCACATTTTATTGCTGTCATTTTTACCGGACAAGTCGCTAGTATATATATATATATATATATACACATGAATAAATAAATAAAAAAAAATATATAAATATATATATATATATATATATATATATATATATATACATTCATAAATAAATTAAATATAAGTAATCATATATCAATTACGACACATATTAAAAAAGTTAATTCAAATATATGTATTTACTAATCAGGAGTATTAAGTATTTCTTTCTGTTTTTACATTAATAAGAAACATTACCACCAGTTTATTTTCTACATATATTAGAGGGAAAAAGATGTTTTTCACTTCTCTTCTGAGCTGTTATGAGACTTTTTACTTTAATGCAATTATGGGAATGGGGAGCGCGTCCGGCGCTGCCTCTATTCTGTTGGTAAAGTCAAGTCGTCCTCTCTCTGTCACTTTTATATCTTGATAAGAG
This sequence comes from Discoglossus pictus, assembly GCA_027410445.1. Taxonomy (NCBI): domain Eukaryota; kingdom Metazoa; phylum Chordata; class Amphibia; order Anura; family Alytidae; genus Discoglossus; species Discoglossus pictus. The sequence continues at coordinate 392,033,382 of CM050167.1, read as the reverse complement.
ACTCTTATGTATAAAGAATAGAGATTGTGAATGTTGCGCGCAGAGCCTGGAATCGCCGGCAATCCACGACTTCCTACGGTATAAGGCACAGTGACATATACAGATAAGGTCATGAACAATAGAACCAGTGTAATTATAAAATAATTCCTTAATATGTGGATCTTAAGAAAAGAAACATATTTATAGCACATTTAAAGGGATATGGACGGTTTCTGGATTTTACTAGGTGTATCCAGCCCTACAGAATCTGTGTCTGCATATGCTACAGAGGTCAGACCCATACAGGGACTATTTGTTTAATTTTAGCCAGTAAATACAGATCTTATTAGCTCTTCTTAATAGAACAAAGTACATGTCACTAAATAGATACCCAGGGATATTATATACCTAATAACACCCAGGAACCTCCATATCCCTTTAAAAAAAAGTTGCTCCCCCATTAAATGTCACTTCCAAGAGACAATATTCTCCATTTTTATTCTGTATCAGAAGCGTGGCGCTGGTATTTTGTGTTATATGTCATTTAAATGGCTACCAAATGATATCTGATTTAATGAACAACAACAAACATGGCTAATTAATTTAAATAAGATTTGCAAAGGTTAAATAAGATTAAAGAAGATTTGAAAAGGATAAACAACTTTGTGTTATGTAATAGGTCGGGCTAGAGGGGACTCTTATACATTCCTTGGGGCGCGCTCTGATGCGGTTTAAAGGAACAAGAAACAAAGAGCAGCTTTATAATAATGTCTAGTAAACGTCAGTGACAATAACAGGAAATACACGGAGCGTACGCCTGCAGATCTCATTGGCGGAGAGGTTTGACTCATACTTCTGTATCACTGCTCATTGGCTGACAGGGGCAAGCCCCAGATCAGTTACACATTTCACTCAGTCTTTTTCAGATTTAAAGGTACAGTGCAGTTTGTGTGATCTCCTGCGTGAGTCTGTCTAATTAAGTGTCTCGTATCAAATCATTTTATTGAGGAATTCTGTATATTTGTAATTCAAAGTACATTTGACCTTACTTGTGTCAGCCCAACCCCCGAGGCACCAATGTAGGCAGAACGTCCTAGCCAATGAGCTGTGCAGAGATGTGTCTTAGCCAATCAGCTGTCTGTATCATGGCTGCTTCCTGAGCAGTTTTTTTGAGAGAGAAACAGATACATTGCTGTACCTGCCTCTAATTGGCTGCAACTAATTATGAATTGTATGCTAACTAACTGAAGACATTTTGCAAACTTTAGGTTAAGTATATTTTGGGTCTTTACATGCAAAAAAAATGTTTTCATACACTACTGATTCTCAGATTCTTCCTAACCCAGGAAACTTCCAAATCCCTTTAAGTGCACAAGGACTTATTTGTTGAATTTATGTACTGCCAGTGGCCCTTTAACAATAGATGGTAACCAATCAGAATCTTCGGATAAATGTAACAACTTGTAACAATACCGGATCATCCCACCTTTATTGGCGATAATGAACAAGACACCGTAGATAAGAGAGCGCCTTTAATCTGCTGCGCTCCACTATACCCACATCCAATAAGCCATTTGCTTTGGAGATCAATGAGAATTTATCACAATACATGACATGAATAGACAATTAAGTTCTGAGTATATTTTAATTAAAACAGGCTTTCATTAGCGATGAACAAGCAATCTTCCTGGGATATACGCTTCCCTGTCGCAGGAGCCAATATTCGCTCTCGGAGACTATCGACCCTCACGTATTGATTTTCATCTTTTTTCACCCCGTTCTTTTCATCTCCTTCCAATATAATCACCAATAAGAGCCGTGAACAAGAGGTGAACTCTTTGACTACGGCAGCCAATCAGAACCAGCCAACAGGGCCCATGAAGCGTTCTCATTGTGCTGATACATTGTAGCAGTTTCCGTTTGTCACTATTTGTCTTTTTGTTTTAAAGGGAAGATCTTGTATCTGTTTCTGTTTCAGTCCCTCCTCCAGTCAGCACTCCAGATACACCTGTCAGCCATTAACACTCTGAGCACCCTCAAGCTCATGTTCATTGCTTCAATTGCCTCATCTATCCATCTCTGCCTCTTAGTAAACGTTTATTAATAGTTTTGTTTTTTTTCAAAATTTTGACTCCTTTTATGTGCAGGTTACCTTTAAATGCCAATAAACTACTATAAAATAATACAACTTTATACTTCTTGCAGCATGTGTTCCCCTTATTTAATCAAAATGGGTAAATGTTAATGGTTTGGATGTTTTGTCTTGTATATAATGTCAGTGCATTTTCACCTCCTTTAAGAAGAATAGTTTCCATTTTAAAATGTAACATTATCAGTTTATTTGCGATTTCATTCAAACTAACAGCTCCAGACTTAAAGGGATATGGAAGGTTCCTGGATGTTACTAAGTATATAATATCCCTAGGTATATATTTACTTCTTATTTAGTATAAGAAGTGCTTAGAAGCTCTGTATTTACTGCCTAAAATCAAACAAATAGTTCCTGTATGGGTCTGCCAACTGCAGCATATACAGACACAGACTCTGTAGGGCTGAATATGCAATGTAGTGTCCTAGCCTATCAGCGACCATGTCTCAGCAGCATGTTGCTGAGAGATGGTCACGGATTGGTTACTATGAGAAATAGCACAGCAAGTGTAGTAGAGTTGGTATATTCATGAGCTGCAGAGGGCAGACCCATACAGGGACTATGTGTTTGCTTTTAGACAGTAAAAACAGAACAAATATGCACTTCTTAATTAAATAAAGTACATGTCAGTAAATATATACAGAGCAATATTATATACCTAGTAACACCCAGGAACTTTCCACATTACCACTATACGGACTCCATACCAGAAGGTAATGCTGCTATTACAGTCCTGATCAATGTATTTGCTGTGTTTGGGTAGTCAGCTGGAGCTCCGGACCTCTGTGTGGATTGGGTTTTAGCTAATTAGTTTCATTCAAGCCTAATTATAAAGCTAAGGGAATATGGGTTTTCTTTAAATCAAATAAGCAGTGGAGCGAATCAAATCTCATTTAGTTTCAGAGGGACCTGCGCATCTTATATCAAGTAATGATGAAAATGACGACTACGTTACATGTGCTCCCCAATGGGCCGGCTGCGGGTGGGACACGGAGGAAACTTTCATTATAAGCCAGAACATGAGCTCAGAATATGATGGTACCGGGTTATGTAGCACAGCACCAGTCACTGAATTTATATTATATACATATTTATTGCAGCGGCTGACATCTTGTGCGAGCTTGCAGTTATAAGCCTCTGTATTAGCCCCGTCCACCCTCTGTTACTAAGGACTCCAGTGAGTATGGAGATCAGATTTTAGTCATTCAGTCATGTCCAACTCTCTATGACCCTATGGGCCGCAGCATACCTTCTGTCAGCCACGGCCACACTGAGCTCCATCAAGCTCATGTACAGTTTGAATGATCTTATCTATCCATCCCCGCCACTGCCATCTCCTTCTTCTTGTACCTTCAATCGTTCACAGCATCAGAGTCTTGTCCAGGTAATCCTGTCTTCTCATCATATTGAGCTTCAGCCTCATGATCAAACCTTCCAGTGAACAGTTTGGCTTCATTTCCTGTAGTACTGATTGGATCTTCTTGCAGTCCAAGGGACTCTGAGCAGTTTTCTCCAACACCACAATTAAAAGGCATCAATTCTCTGGCGCTCAGCCATCTTTATGATCCAACTCTTATATCCGTATGTTACTACTGGGAATACCAGAGATCTAACTATGCGGACCTTTGTTGAAAATAATTTGGGGGTCCCATTAAAACTTTTCTATATAAGATAGGTGATCAGATCACCCCTAGCGTGCTTATATCACCTTTCTATAAGAATAATTACCCTAATAAAATAACAAACTCCTGGTAACAGAGGGCCGCTACACTGTCATGGACCCCAGAGCTTGGCACCTGCTGCACCAGCATTAGCTCTGGCTCTGGTTAAACCCATAAGTGCAGTTTAGACAAGATTTGTGTTTTTTTTCCAGACATCCGGCCCTTACAATACCTCTAACAGACATTGTGATGCAGTACAGTGTATAAATACCACAATGTAACCTTCCCAGTGTGAGTTCCAGATGAGCGTCCTATTGATCGCCAATAGTCCTCCATATATAATAACGAGAACACACATGCAGAAAAGCCATTGTTTGGCAGCATCACATCACAGATTCCATTCTCTTTGTACTGCATTATATGTCCTGGCTTTGTGTTTTGTTTCCTGTTGTCCCCACTCGCGACCCATTTGCAATTAATTACAATCTATATTACAGACAAGTGAGGTTCCTATCGGCTCCCGGCTGACCAAATCGCACATCAACACAGCTCCGCCGTCTGGCAGGGAGCCAGGCTCTTCTTTTTTTTTTTTGCTCTAAAACTTGAAACGAGGCGGCATTAGATCCCAGTGTAGGTCTCCTCTGCCTCCTGGCCATCGCTGGGAATTGATTTTTTCCTTCGAACTTTGGGAATTAAAACTCTGATGGAACAGACGCCGGTTTCCTGTCCACAGTTTTCTGGACAGATTTCTTTTTGACGCACTGGGAAATATTATAAAAAACATGAATGATATTTTAAGTATTTTACTCTTGATTTTGATGGTTCATCAACTATATCTCTGCGTGCCGGTGACTCCTGTTGGCGACGCACCAGCTACTATCTACATCTTGTACGTTAGGAGGATTTGGGAACCTGCTATGGCCCATGACGGTAAGATCAGTGGTTCTCAACAGTCCTGAGATCAGTGTTGGTCCTTGAGACCTTATCTGCTGGTCCATGAGACCAGACCTGGTCCTGGAGACCTTTTCTGTTGGTCCTCACGACAACAAAGAAAAGGGAAAGGGGCAAATCCATCAAGAGACCAGTGCTAGTCTTTGATACTTTATCTCCTGATCCTCATGCTTAAAACCCTGGAAAGGATTTATGGGCCCTGTGAATTCTCCTCAGTATTTACTTTTACCTTCTGATCTCACAGTGAGTTTTTGTAAAAAGAGATGGGGGTGTTGCAGGTAAAGCAATATTTGTGACCCCCTTTCCTGTATTTTTCCTCTAAAGTCACCACAAACCTCTTTACAGCCTCTCCATCATGATTATGTGGAATTATAATTATTTTCATAGCTGTATATACATCTTATAACACAATTCATATTATAATCATATTTTTTTATTTTTTTGTTATAATAGAAACTAAGGTCATTTTGGTTTAATTTGTATAGGATCTGTGCAGAGTCAATCAGGGCTCCCATTGTGATCAAACATTTGTCCTAAACAGTCTATGGGACACTGGGACACCTTTTGTAGTGGAAAACAACCAAACATACCTTCTCTCTATAGCTCAGAGCCTAGCCTTATAGTGTGACATCATCATGATGACACCACCTGATGATGTCTGTGATAACCGGCTTGGAGCCTGCTGATCACTACTGAAAAACATTTTTCCCCATCGACTTAACATTGGGAGGTAGGCAACTTTAGCACAGGCCTTGTGGTGCCTAACCTCCCCCCTTGTTACCCCTACCTAGATATGTTCTTTTGGAAATTACTATTCCTCCCACTTATCACAATTCCAATCTCAGGAAATTTGAACAATGGACTAAACATCTTGCTTAAATTCACATAGTATAAGTGAGCTAACTAGTTTAGAAGGGAACTTTGAAGGTGTTGATTAACTACCACACCCTCCAGATTGGCCAGCGAGGCTGATGGAGTTAATTGGTTAATGGCAGGCAATGTAAAAATACTTGTGGGTTGAACCAAAGTTATATTGTTCTATTTGCCCATAAATGCGCCAGCTTTTCCCCATCTGGGGAACATAATCGAGATGTTTTGACTTTTGTTTAGAGGTTATATATATAATAAAATAGAAGCCAATCATCAAGAAGACAATCCATTCCACTGTACAGGGGAGAATTCCTGTAGCTAAGTCAGGGCAATTGTGGAGTTGGACCCCCTCCCCTGGGTCATAACAATGTCACAATTGGCTTGAGAAAACAACAATTAACAAAAATCATGGTTAATATCATGGAAAGGGGCAGGTCCATTATGAGCTTGTAGGTCATCCATATATAATAAATACAAGAGTTTCAGTTTGTAGGGGAAAGTCGCTATAACACTGTAATTTATCTCCCCTGATATATGGTTCACATTGAATTGCTGACACCTCTGCCCAGGAAACGGTTAAATAGACAAGAACCTATCGCTTTAGACCCAATCAATCTGAACTGTGAAATAGCTCTGCAGCAGAGCCAGAACCAGAGGCTAGGGACAAGTAGTCTGTTATTGGGTTAACATTTGATTAATATGCTTTGCTAATGCAAGCTGCACATTTACCTTGGGATATTAAGAAAATGCAAATTGATCTCTATTGTGTTTGTGCCGTGAATATCAAGTGGGCTCCTTGCAAAAAAGCACAACGTCTCTGCAAGGTGTCTTATAATGGTCTTACTGGGAGGCATAGCCAGGTTAAGCACTCCCAGAGTCCACTGAGGTAGAGACTAATATATAATACAGAACTTAGATGAACAGCAAAAAAAACCAGAGGAGCTCAATCAAAGGAAGAACCAACATATTAAGGACATGGTAAGCGCTACGGAATATGTTGGCGCTTTATAAATAAACTATAATAATAATAATGGTAAGGACAACCTATGGACATGATAACCCACTCTGAGAGCAGCCTCTTTTAGCCACTGGTGCACCTCACATCCTGTAGTATATCAGTCTGGTCTCACTTAATAAAGTTAGAGGCGGATCGACCAGTGGTGCAGGTGGTGCTGTGCACCAGGGCCCTCCTCTAAGGGGCCCCGTAGTGCTGTGTAATTTTTTATTAAATTTTTTTCTATAGTGAGGCCTCCCCACCCAGCTCAACCCTCCAGGCTCCTCCCTTGCCACAACACCCCCCAGCTGGAAATTGGTGCATGCCTGTTTGAAAGAGAGCATTTCTACTGAAGCTCCAAGAAGTGGCAGTGTGGCGCAGTTTAGCACTCTGGGGATGTATATCAGGAAAGAAGGTGAGAGAGCAAGGGATACAAAGTGACTGCAAAGTACAGCAGGGTGGGTTATGTGAAGGGGAGCAAAGGAGATAGGGAGGGTGCTATATAATGTGGGGATGGATGCTGAAGGGATGGTTGGGTGCTATGTAGGCATGAGGGGTGTTATGTAGCAGAGACACAGATTTTTTTCTCAGCCAATCACAGGGATTATTGAGAAAATAACCATCCCAGGATATGACTTGTAATTGTCTGAGAATCCATCATGAGATTCTCATTGTATACAAGAACTTACAGCGAGAGAAGAACATGGGACATTTTTAAAGGGACTCTGTCACCCTAAAATCAAGTTTTTTTGTGGTTATTCTGAAAGAGCAAGTAAAAATGTCTCTATCTTGTGTTATTCATTTTTTTCCTGGGAAATTTCATGTTGTTGTTGTTACATTTATATGCAAATGAGAAACTCTCACATCTTAATTATCTGCCTGGATGTGATAATTAGGATTACAGTCTTCTTGTACGTCCCTATAGTGGCCAAAATAAAGACCCCCAATGTTATCTGGCAATTAGACCCCACGACCACCCTTATCAAGCACTCCGAGCGGCACATTAGCATAAATGTTTCAAAATCAGTGTTAAATAAAGAATGTATTTGCTGTAAAGACAAACTGTATGGACAGTTCTTAAAGCTCTTTAACATTAAATCAACAACAGTCCCTTTAAGATGAATGTATATCTAATTTTTTTACTTTAACACACTGATACCTCTATTTTTAGATTTTTGTACTGTTTTAATTGAAAAATTACATTATAGTGTCCTTTTAAAGAGAGACTAGACTTCTGCAAAAAACACTGGCAGTTTTAGCTGTCACATTCCCCAGCAGCATAATTGTACACAAAAACTAATTAATTAGATGTTGTATTTTTACATTGTATAAGCAATTAGCCTATTCTGTAGTAGACTTTATTTGAAGACGGTGGATATTGTTACATTTTTACAGTAACTAATAGCTTATAAATAGATATTTTATACCCACCATGTCCTTGATATCAAATGAATCCCGTGCAGGGAATAATTAGCCTGGCGCTGGTTCCAAGTAATGATTACTAAAGTCTAATCACGGAGTGGAGCCGATCCAATTAATCACAGCAGTGAGAGGTGAAGGTTGGACAGGAGTAGGACCCCCTAGACACCATGCTATTGAGGGGGATCTACAACAGAACACAAGGTTCCATCTAAATCCCAAGATCTGAAGCTTATTCCTAATCATTTTAATAAGAAAATCCAAATGCAATCTCTGCTTTAAATATAGTAAAATGTCACAAAACAAAAATAATGAATTAAAGTGATATGAAAGGGTACAGTGGTACCTCGGTACTTGTCGTTAATTGATTCCAGAAAGTACGACGAGTGTTGTACAGAGCAAATTTGTTCCTCCGGGATGCGGGTTGATGTCTTGACTTTTAGCGAGCAGATTGAGCGCCGCACAAGCATCGAGTGCTGAAGCATTTATTTCACAAATCGAAGCCGACGAGTACCGAGGCACCACTATATAATATACCTGCACATCTATGTATTTTTATGTACTTTATTTTATTAAGAAGAGCTTATAAGTTATGTTTTTACTGCCTAAAATCAAACAAATAGTCCCTGTATGGGTCTGCCTACTGCAGTGTATGCTTTAGGACCCCCATGGCACAGAAGTTAACTTTAGTGCCATAGAGGACTCTCATGGTCATAGCTTAGTATACCATTTGTTCTGTTGATCCCAAGGGGTCACTACAGAGTCTGTGTCTGCATATGCTGCAGTAGTCAGACCCATCCATGGACTATTTGTATGATTTTTAGGTAGTAAAAACAGAGTTTATGAGCACTTAAAATAAAGTATAAAACTAAATAGATACACAGAGATATTATATACCAAGTGACATCCAGGAACCTGCCATATCCCTTTAATGAATGAAATAATAAAGTTCTGGTTATCCTTATTGTATCCTCTGCTTCTTTTATGTCAGGTTATTAGTGACCGCCCCTTTATTCCATGCATTTTACTTAATGACCACATGCATCATTCTGAATATCCAACGATGGGAGTTTGTAATTTTCCAGCCGAAGAGGCGCTCTCGTCCATCTCTGCTAATATTATCCGTGGGTCCAACCCTCCGAGTCTCCCTAGCGCCATCGTACAATATTTACTGCATAATATGAGAATGAGTTGATGGCCGACGTGTTATGTAAAACCTGATTTGAAATCAATCAAGATAATTGCTACAAACTGGGAAAGCGATTGAAAATGTTGGTTATTAGTGGGCCTTTAATAGAGGGAACGGACTAATCTGTGTGTTTGGCAGTCTTGACGCCTGATGATATACTGATCTATCATGGAGTTCATTAAGGGCTTGGCTGGAGCTTCAGGCAAATGGACAATGCTAATTTGGGAAGACCTGCTCGTAGATTACTGGACAATGTTGCGTATAGATGGAAACGACTGCATTTTATTAGCAACTCATCGTTATGATTGAAAATAAATTTGGATTAAACCAAACTAAGATTATTCTCATAAACTCCTGGAGAGTAAATGTATCAAAGTCTTCCAAATCACGTAAGGACCATCACGTTTCACTACATATAGGAAATTCAATGAGAAATTATTTTGAATGTTTTTAACTCAATTGTATTATTTAAGGAGTCTCCATTATTGTCTTTAGTCCTGCCCTATTTGAGTTTCTCCGTTGGATATGTCAGTTCATTCACTCAACTATATTGTACCAATTGTGATAAGTTTCCAGTCTCCTCTGGGTTTGTGCCCACGTTTCTGGCACTTTGATGGAACACAATAATAAATTGGTTAACGCAGGAGGAAATCCAAAAAAGTTTGGAAAAAATAAATGTTAATAAAGCCCCGGGTCCTGATGGAATACATCAAAGGGTACTGAGGGAACTGGGCTCTGTAATAGCCAAACCATTATATTGAATTTTTCAAGATTCACTCAACACTGGGTCTCTACCAGATGACTGGAGAAAGGCAGAGGTGATACCTATATTTAAGAAGGGAGCAAGATCAAATCCGGGGAATTATTGACCAGTGAGCCTCACTTCTGTAGTGGGGAAGATTTTAGAAGGGTTAATAAGGGACAATATACAAGAATATGTCTATTTGAACAAGATGATAAGTAGGAGTCAACATGGATTTATGAGGGATAGGTCATGTCAAACAAATCTAATTAGTTTCTATGAGGAGGTTAGTAGGAACCTGGATCAGGGCAACTCAGTGGATGTAGTCTTTTTAGATTTTGCAAAGGCTTTTGATACAGAGCCACATGGAAGACTATTGTGCAAACTAAGGGATACAGGAATTGCAGCAAAGATCTGCTCATGGATTGAGAGCTGACTAAAAGACAGGAAGCAAAGGGTTGTGGTAAATGGAACATACTCAGATTGGACTAATTTGGTAAGTGGGGTTCCTCAGGGTTCAGTATTAGGTCCCCTCCTTTTCAACATAATTATTAATGACTTAGAGGTGGGATTGGAAAGTATTGTCTACATTTTTTGCTGATGACACAAAGTTGTGCAAGGTAATTCAATCCGAAAATGATGTGCTTTCCCTCCAAAGGGATTTACATACATTGGAGGAATGGGCAACTAAATGGCAGACGAGATTCATTACAAAAAAATTTAAAGTTCTGCATCTGGGAAGGAAAAATAGCCATGCAATTTATAATCTTAATGGAGCAAATTTAGGGGTATCAGATATTGAAAGGGATTTGGGAGTGCTTGCGGTCAACCACATAGGTAACAGTGCTCAATGCCAAGCAGCAGCTGCAAGGGCAAGTAAAATATTAGCATGTATTAGGAAGGGTATAGAAGCAAGGGAAGCAAATATAATTCTGCCACTATACAAATCTCTAGTATGACCTCATTTGTAATATGGAGGACAATTTTGGGCACCACTGCATGAAAAGGACATTTTAGAGCTAGAAAAGGCACAGAGAAGGGCAACAAAACTAATAAGGGGAATGGAGGGGCTAAGTTAGGAAGAAAGACTAACTAAATTAAACGTATTTCCTCTAGAAAAAAGACGACTAAGAGGGGATATGATTACTTTATATAAATATATCCAGGGTCCGCAAAAGGCTTTGTCAAGTGAACTTTTTGTGCCAAGAGTTTTTCGACTGACAAGAGGACATCCTTTGAGGTTAGAAGTAAAAAAGTTCCACCTTAAAGAAAGAAATGGGTCCTTCACAGAAAGGGTAGTTAATCTGTGGAATTCTCTACCAAAGGAGGTGGTGATAGCAGATTCAATAGATAACTTTAAGAGGGAATGGAAATATTTTTAATTAGAAAGGGCATTCAGTGTTATGCTTGATAATTAGAGACAGATTATTGATCCAGGGAGGAATCTGATCGTCAGTATCTGGGTAAGAAAATAATTATTTTTTTCCCTTTTGAGACAATTGGCTAAGTTTCACTTAACCCCCCCCCCCCCGTTTGCCTTCCTCTGGATCAATTAATTAACAACTAATCTGCATATTGCAGACCAGAGGAGATCTTAAAAGGTTGAACTTGATGGACTGAAAGTTGTTTTTGAACCTCAATTACTATGTAACTATGTAACAATAGAAGAGGCTGTATATACTTTTTCCAATTTATACTTAATATGAACCAAAACAAACCAATAAAATAATATTCCAAGTTTCCACTGAAGCACGACCTTAACTGATAAACAGTTCCCTCACAAACCAGCTCTCATCCAGCTAAACCTGAATGGAGCAAAAATAAACAGTACAAAATTATGTTAATAGTCACTTGTGTGCATTCACTAGATTTCCAGGTCTCCATTCGGTTTCAAATGATCATAAGCTTCAGGTTGCTGTCTTATTGCGTGTCTTCCTCCAGTTCAAACCACTGCAAACACTCAGTCCATCGGAAGCCACACCCATACTCCAGAAGCAGTATTAAAGCAGGTCTCTCCAGGCACATTAAATAATTTGATCAGGGAAATTTACTCCTTCAGTCCATCTGGGGTAAAAGGTTTTGCAAAGTCTGTGACTCACATAACCCCTTGTATAACTTTGTCACACAATACACGTATCTAGTCTCTCTTGTAAAAAGGATGCACTTTGTATAGTGACTGCTTCAAGCAAGAAGGAACCTTATAATGTGAAATAAACAGGTAGAGCGGTCTGAATAGATTGTATATTATTATAATTTTCTAAAACATGTTGCCATCAGCACTGCTACTTCTTCCAAAGAACATACTTTAAATATGGTACTTTTGGTTGTCTTTTAATCCGAACCTCATTTGGTGAATGTTGCTGGTACCCTTTAAAGGACAACTGAAGTCCCATATTAATAATAAGCTCTTTTGGAGATTTAGTTTTCATTAAAACAATATAAGTTAAAAAATATAAAGTAATTAATCTGTTCAATGTTGTATAATGTTTCTACTTTGGGCATCAGTTATATTTTGTGTTATCACCTCCTAGGTGTGTGTTTGCGTTGTTCATTCGTGTCTGACTTTCCGTGACCTCATGGACTGCAACACCTCATTCTGATCCATTTGGTATTCATGGCAGAGATTCTGGAGTGGGTTATACGTTCCTTCTCCAGTGGGCCACAACATACAGCTCCTGGTATTCCTAGGTGGTCTCCCATTCAAATACTGACCAGGCCCAACCCTGCTTGGCTTCAGGGTGGTGTGACCTCTTGGTTACCTGACTGGAATCGACCCAGGTCACAGCAGTGAGAGAACCAAATCCTAACCAATTGCCCACCAGGGAACCCATTGTAAATTGTACTTCCAATTAATCTCGTTGTCCCATCATTGGGACAGCCCTTAGAGCTGAGTCTACACTCAAAAGTATGGAATTGATACCATACTTCTAAGCAGGAAGTAGATCTTCTCTACATTCAAGGTCCTTTAACAGGAGCCTAAACAGCTAAGGAATTGTGTCTTGTAGATAATATCAATAGTTACACATTAAATAATATATTTTATTTATTTTTTTACTAATTGTTCTAATTATCAAGTCAAAAGATCATATTGTTACTATGTGACTACAAGTGACCATCTAACATAGGGCGACTAGCTTATGAGGATAAGTCATTGTAAACTAAGGATTTCATATCGTACATATAACATTTGTGCTTTTTGTCTTTCTCACACTAAGGTTTATGATGCCCCTCTTGGCACGGGCAGAAACTCGGCCATGAATGTGGCCATATACCCAGTTATATTAGCCATAAACATAAAAGCGTGTCTTTGTTTCTCACTGCAAAGCATTATGGGCCACATAAAGCAGTGGATGTATTTTTCTGGGCAGTGTAACTCGTCTGTGAGCTCACAAATCCGATAGCTTGGGCATCGAGGAATGCCAAGGTGGAAGAGAACTAATTGGCTGTATTCTGTAGGCTATTACATTCGTCTCTCCTTGGCACGTAGTCCTGGCACCATTATTGTAGACTGTAAATAAGCGATGGGGTCACTGAATCCTCCGGCGTCTCAATAGGCAACAGTTGAGAGAGTTTCTGCTGAGATTTGGGAAGGAAGATTAGATTTAGCATCCTGTCCCTATGTTAATGATCCGTGGTGTTTCAGATGAACGTGGCGACGGTGCCAACGTACTGGAAGGCACCGGGAAAAAGACAAAACAAAAGCAAGGATCAGCCCCAAACCTCATCTCCTATTATCAGATGGCCAGGAAGTAGCAAAAGAAATCAGAATAAAACACTCCAGGAAATTAACTGGGGAAATCCAATGAAATCCCACCTGTGATGTGAATTTAAATCAGTTCCATATTTTTATTCTCACCACCAGAATTCACAGGGAGCAAAAAATAATGGTTTTCATTACTAAGAATATCTCTATTTTTTGTTTAAATGACGATCATTTTTAAGATTTTATACTGAACATGTTCTCACTTTATACAAGGTTTGTATCATCTATTTCCCTAAAATAAGATCTATATACTGTATATAAATATATATATATATATGTGTGTGTATATATATATATATATAGTGTACTGTATATGTGTGTTTATATATATATATATATATATATATATATATATATATATATATATATATATATATATAATTAAAATAAACATATTTTATTTTAGGTGAATATTTTTTGTAATACTTCTGTATGGAGTTTAGTTATTGCATTTTAAAATATTTTGAAAAAAATCCCTTGTTTGGCCTCTTTAATTTTTTCACCAAACTATCAACTGATGAATAAATATATATATATACTAGTCACTTGTTCGTCCAAACTTACGTTATAATATTGTCTTAGAAATTGTGTCTTCTCTCTGTCTGTGCACCCCCCCTCTCCTTCTCCTCACTCTCTCCCCTCTCCTTCTCTCTCTCCCCCTCTCCCCACCCCCTCTCCTTCTCTCTCTCCCCCTCTCCTTCTCTCTCTCCCCCTCTCCTTCTCTCTCCCCCTCTCCTTCTCTCTCTCCCCCTCCTTCTCTCTCTCCCTCCTCTCCTTCTCTCTCTCCCCCTCTCCTTCTCTCTCCCCTCTCCTTCTCTCTCTCCCCATCTCCTTCTCACTCTCTCTCCCATCTCCTTCTCTCTCCCCCCTCTCCTTCTCTCTCCCCTCCTCTCTTTCTCTCTCTCCCCTCTCCTTCTCTCTCTCTCCCTCTCCTTCTCTCTCTCCCCCTCTCCTTCTCTCTCTCTCCCCTCTACTTCTCTCTCTCCCCCTTTCCTTCTCTCTCTCCCCCTCTTCTTCTCTCTCCCCCCTCTCCTTCTCTCTCTCCCCTCTCCTTCTCTCTCCCCCTCTCCTTGTCACTCTCTCTCTCTCCTCCTCTCTCTCCCCTCTCCTTCTCTCTCTCCCCCTCCCCTTCTCTCTCTCCCCCTCTCCTTCTCTCTCTCCCCCTCTCCTTCTCTCTCTCCCCCTCTCCTTCTCTCTCTCCCCCTCTCCTTCTCTCTCTCCCCCTCTCCTTCTCTCTCTCCCCCTCTCCTTCTCTCTCTCCTTCTCTCTCTCCCCTCTCATTCTCACTCTCTCTCCCCCTCACTCTCCTTCTCTCTCCTCACTCTCCTTCTCTCTCTCCCCTTCTCCTTCTCTCTCTCCCCCTCTCCTTCTCTCTCTCCGCTCTCCTTCTCTCTCCCCCATCTCCTTCTCACTCTCTCTCCTTCTCACCCCCTCCTCCCCTTTGGTGCCCATTGCAAGCCTCACAATGCGCAGTTTGCACACACACTCGCAGTACGACAACTATATTAGTTATATATATATTGTCTCTTTTTATTT
>CM050167.1:391980629-392013129 GCA_027410445.1 Discoglossus pictus | reverse complement strand
TTAAAGAAAGCCATGTTTAAAATGGATTGAAGAGCGAGGCATTTGTGGGCACATTTGCATGTCCCTGCTCAGCTTCCCAGAATGCAGTGTAATGACTGTATTTCTCGGAATTCTGAGCTGGAAGCATATTTTTTACTCGTTTTAGACATTCAAATGTGAACACAGATGTACTATTTATATACTATATATATATGATATATATATATATATACTTATCCGTATTTCACAGCTTTAAGCACAGAATCAGATGGGTAGGTCTCCTGGTTTGTGCATAATCCATCCAGTGCTGTGTTTAAAGCTGTGAAATACAGCAAGCATATGCTTAAAAGGAGCTAAGTATATGGTTTTTGATTAATAGAGTTAGCGTGCTTTGTGGTCTCATTTGCATGCCCAGTTTCCCAGAGTGCAGTGCATCAACAATATTTCTGAGAAATTTGAGCAGGAAATAAGTTTAACTAATTTGTTACACATTCAAATAGAATCACAAATATATTAGTACAATGAATAGTACATTTGTGATTTTATTGCATTATATATATATATATATATATTTTTTTTTTTAACTATATATAAAGTAATGCAATATAAAACTTTAATGAATATTGCAAGTTTTTATTAAGTTTTACTACCATTCAGTAGCACTTAGCGCCACAGCGGTTATTGTGGTTCCTTTCTGTATCACGTGGCGGTCTTTGTCACGCCGATGCCACACGATGTCATCACAAGCCGCGGTTTATTTCTCATAAGCAGCCGAGCTTCGTTAATGATATTTTCCTACAATTCCCGTTATTGGCTCATTTATCACCTGTCTGGCTTCTCCTATTTAAAGTATTTTTCCAATAACAGAGCGACAGCGAGAATCCGCACATGGGACAGATTTAGATAAAACCTCAGTGTGACAGCCGGCGCGGCGCAGAGTACCAGGAGGGAGAGCGCGGCGCGGATACGATTAGATTACTGAATATTGCAGCACAACGCTGGCTAAACTTAAATCATATTTGGTTGGGTTTAATATTCCTATTAAAGGGGAGTAAACAGAATTGCGCAGTAATGGAACGCGATGTTGCAATATGTCAAGTGTCGCCTGTCAGCGATTTTTGGGACCTGACACTTATTAGGGAGCTGGCTGCGTGCGGGGACTTTTGGGCCAAAATGTTCCGAGAAGAGAGAAGTTTGAGACTGAACAGCTGCTATTAATTTCCTTAAGTTTACTGCTTATGTGCCCTTTTCTTTAAAAGGATATGGAAGGCTCCTGGACGTTACTAGGTATATAATATCCCTGGGTATCTATTTATGTTTATGTACTTTATTTTATTAAAATGTGCTGATAAGCTCTGTTTTACTGCCTAAAATCATACAAATAGTCCCTGTATGGGTCTGCCCCCTGCAGCATATGAAGACACAGAATTTGTAGTACTTGCTGTGCTGTGTCTCATACTAACCAATCTGTGACCATCTCTCTGCAACATGCTGCTGAGACGTGGTACCTGATAGGCTAGGACACTACACTGCACACCCAGCCCTACAGAGTCTGTATCTGCATAAGCATTCTTTGTATTCACTTTTGCTGAGCTCATTAATCAAACACATACAATGATGTCTGGTATGTGGAGGATGTTGGAACATACAATTTTCAAAGTAACATTTTAGCAAAAAATTACATTTTTAAACGTATTTATTTAATGAAAGCGTTTACACTGGCCCTTTAAGTATCACTCCCTGACAAGAGGCTGAGCAGTGTCAAGGGCTCCTTATCTCCTGATATAGCTAAGAATATACAGATTTCAAAGAACAATTTATAACAGTATATAAAAAAAATTCTAAATAACAGCAAATCAGTAACTTGTCATATAACAATTAGGCCCTTTTTCTTTATCCTTTTAAAGGGACAGGAGCGGTGGGAGAGTTAGCAGCATAGAGTAGGGTGGAGGTGGTGACCCCCCGGTGCTGGGATCATTCCAAACACACCTTTATACAGAGCCCAGGTCTGATATGTGATAAGGAGAGATGGAGGGGTCTGGGGGGCAAGGTCATTACAACTAAAGGTCGCTACCACTTTAACAAATACAAATCTAATAAGAGGAGATCGCTGGGATTACTGTCATCATAGTCCTGTAAATATCTACATCAAGAAAATGTACAGTCCCCAGCGTCCATTGGGATATATATTAAGGTTTCAATCATATGACCCCACTTTCTTCTGCTTCCTAAGACACACACACACTACCGAATATGTGCGTATATAAATATATATATATATATATTTATTTATTTAAATTGATTTAAATACATATTACATTTGTATATTAATTTATATACACATACACATTTTCTTTATGACCATACATTTATGATTTCTTTGTCATCTCCAAATACAAGAATAAAATCTAATTAACAATTACCCCAAGTTGTGGGCCTGGCGCCTCGCCCCAGGTGAGCCATTGCAGACATATTTCTAATGTGCAGTGAAGCAGGGCTTGTCATGGTTTAGTTTCCTTAATGGGGAAGACAATTTCTTGAGACAGTGAAAGCAATCAGATCTTATTCAGACACATCCTGCTCGGCGCTTTCATATTTCATAGACCCCTGGGCAGCCGTCCTTTGGGTGACGGAGATGCAGAATCCCTTATTTAATAGGAATTGTATAGAAAGGAGCTGCCGGGGGGGCTGTAAAGGGAATAGTTTAACAGAACAAGTGGATGTATTTGGTAACTGGAGGTTAATTTGTTATTGGTTATCCACAGTGCCTGGAAAGTGTGATCTGTGGAGAGAAACAACATGCAGCCCCCCCAAATAGCATGCAAGCCACCCAAAATAACATGCAGCCCCCCCTAAATAACATGCATGCCCCCCTAAACAACATGCATGCCCCCCCAAACAACATGCATGCCCCTCTAAACAACATGCATGCCCCCCCGAACAACATGCATGGCCCCTCTAAACAACATGCATGCCCCCCCCAAAAAGCATGCATGCCCCCTAAACAACAAAAAGCAATTAGAGATAGCTGTTTTGCTTGGGGGAGGAGTCACATTTTGCTTTGGGGATGTCACATTATTGCCAATGATACTTGTTTTGTTTAGTCATTCAGTTGTGTCTGACTTGCCATGACCTATGGACTGCAGCACACCAGCCACTGCCCCTCTGAGATCCCTCAAGCTCATGCTCATTGACCTCATCTATACATTTTCTCTTGTGTCTTCACTCTTTCCCAGCATCAGAGTCCTCTCTAGATAATCCTGTCTTCTCGTGATATGGACAAAATATTTGAGCTTCTGTCTTATGCTCAAACCTTCCAGTGAGCAGTTTGGCTTCATTTCCTGTAGTATTGATTTATCGGATCTTCTTGCAGTCAAAGGGACTCTAAGCAGTCTTCACCAACACCACAATTCAAAGGCGTCAATTCTCCGGCGCTCAGACTTCCTTATGGTTTAGCGCTCACATCCGTATGTTACTATTGGGAATACCAGAGATTTAACTATATGGACCTTTGTTAATAGCGATATATCTTTACCTGTTTAATAGCTTATCCAGACTTGCCATATATTTTCTTTTAATTTCAAGGCTGCTGTCAGCATCTGCAGAGATCTTGGGGGGGAAATAAAATCTGTCTCTGTAATGATATTCGAGACCTTTTCATTCCCCACATACGTCTATATCTGTATCGTGACATGTCTACACTTGTCCCTGCCCCACACTAGACCCCGCCATCTTCACCCTGTCATGGCGAGCCATCATTCTCCCTACCACTTTCCAATGTTAAAATGCTTTTTTAATGAAGAAAAATCCATTCCTACATATAGACTGTGAATATCCACTTACACATCACAGACCTGTCAAGGGCGAGACGTAAGATTAAGGAAGCAATATGGTTTGAGTTGAGCTGTAATGGGCCTGATAGAGGTAGGAAAAAGGATCTGCGCCGTCCTGCAAATGGAAACCCACCGGCCGATCCTATCTAGAGTGGGAAATACTGAAGAAATAGACTTTATTACCAACCCGTGTAGCCCGGCAGCTTAATGTTACATTTTCAATTTATCATTGCTAGTAACGCATTACACCAGGTGGTAATGGGGCATACGCACGCGGCGCTAGAGAAGGAGAGGAGCGCTATAAGCACACAGGAGGAGGCCGCTGCATATCTGTATGTTTGGGTCATTTCGTCCAGGTTGGAAAAATAAAGTAATAAAAATATATATATTACTAGCGACTTGCCCGTCAAAAATGACGGCAATAAAAACTGAAGCCTGGCAATGCTGTTTGCCACACAATGTAAGCCTCTCCCCCTCTACTTTACTGGCCTTGTGATGAGCGCCTTTGGCGCTCATCACAGGCCTTGCAATGAGCCCCTTTGGAGCTCATTGCGAGTCTCTCCCTCTGTCTACTTCCTCCCTCGTGTCTTATTTCCCCCCTCCTCTCCCTCCTTTGTGTCTCCTTCCACCTCGTCTACCTCCTTTGTATCTCCTGCCCCCCTGTGTTTTTACCTCCCTCTCCCTCCCGTGTCTCTAAACCCCTCCCCTGTGTCTCTTTCCCCCTTCTCCCTCCTATGCATCTCTCCCCCCCCTGTGTCTCCCCCAACCCTCCCCTGTGTCTCCCCCAACCCTCCCCTGTGTCTGTTCCCCCCTGGCCTGTGTCTCTTTCCCCCTCAGCCCTGTGTCTGTTACGGCCTTCCTCGTGTCTCCATTTCCCTCCCTTGTGTATCTTCCCCCCTGCACTCTCTCCCCTGTGTCTCTCCCCCTCCTCTTTCTGTGCCTCTTCCTCCCTGTCTCTTCCCCCTCACCCTCTGTGTCTCTCCCCACTCTGTGTCTTCCACCCTCTCCCTCTGTGCCTCTTCCCCCGCCTCTCTCTGTGTGTCTCGCCACTGTGTCTTTTCACCCCTTCCTCTGTCCCCCCCCCCTCTGTGCCTCTTTCCCCCTCTCTCTGTACCTCTTCCCCCCCTTCCCTCTGTGTCTCTTCCTCCCTCACCCTCTGTATCTCTCCCCCCTGTGTCTCTTCCCCCCTCTCCCTCTGTGCCTCTTCCCCCCTCTCCCTCTGTGCCTGTTCCCCCCTGGCCTGTGTCTCTTTCCCCCTTCCCCCTGTGTCTGTTCCCCTCTCCCCCCCCCCATTTCCCTCCCATGTGTATCTTCTCCATGTTCTCCCTCCCGTGTGTCTTTTCCCCCTCCTCTACCTCCCCTGTGTCTCTTTCCCACCTATCCCTCTGTGTCTCTCCCCCCTCCCTGTGTCTCTTCCCCACTCTCCCTCTGTGCCTCTTCCCCACTCTCCCTCTGTGACTCTCCCCCCCTCTTCCCCACTCTCCCTCTGTGCCTCTCCCCCCCTCTTCCCCACTCTCCCTCCCCTCTTCCCCACTCTCCCTCTGTGCCTCTCCCCCCCACTCTTCCCCACTCTTTTACCGGCTCTCGGGCCACGCTGCGCGCAAGCGCGGCTTGCGCCGCGCTCTGCGCATGCGCGGCTCGCGCCGCGCTCTGCGCAAGCGCAGCTCGGGCGCAGCCGCGCTCTGCGCATGCGCGGCTCGCGCCGCGCTCTGCGCAAGCGCGGCTCGGGCACAGAGCGCGGCTTGCGCCGCGCTCTGCGCATGCGCGGCTCGCGCCGCGCTCTGCGCAATGCGCAGCACTTTATAATTGTCTAACTGCGATTCGTCTGAAGCGTGACGACGAATCGCAGTTAGACAATTATAATATGTGATAAGCACTGACATAGGCCATTGTAATACGTTATATAGAGAAAGGTAGAGATTGTTACTTTTGCTTTTATTGCATTAAAATGATTTTTTTTTTTCTTTAAAAATAAATTTAAAGGTTTATGGAAGTTTCCCGGATTATGAAGTATCCGATAGAAAAGAATCAGTAGGGTATGAAAACATTATTTTGCATGAAAAAAAATTGTAAACTTTGTAAAGGAAATCACTGAAAATCCAAGCTAAATTAGCATAATATTCCTAATAAGTTGTGGACAATCAAAGGCAGTTATAACAAATATATATATATGTACAGTGGCACCTTGGCATTCGTTGTTAATTGGTTCCAGAGGGCACAACGACAAAGTTCCCATAAGGAGTAATGTAAATTGACTCATACAGACTACAGCAAGCGTGACGAGTACTGAAAAAGTGTCTAGTGTCAAAGCAATTACTGCGTTGAATACCAAATTTGACAAGTTCAGAGGCCGACGAGTACCAAGGTACCACATATATATATATATAAATATTCTGTTGTGTAAATTGTCATTCTTCTATATTGTTTATTTATTAATCTCTTACGCTGAAGTTTGATTGATTTTGTCTGTTTGATTCTAAAATGTTCTAAAAAACCTGATTTAGAATAAAAAAAGAATGCTTTTTTGACATACAGTCATTAGCTGGATGGATGTATAAATGTACATGATGTATACGATGATAATGTCCTAATTGTAGACCCTCACTTTATTCCCACTCTAATCCTTAAATCAATACATCACATAACTCAGTTCCAATTACTTGTACAACTGGTGCCGATAGCGTTGCACGAGACCGCTTAGCATATTGATTGGCAGAGGTGCTGGAGACAACATTAGTGTATAAGAGACAGTCTGAGAGCGCACATGTGTGGACACCATGATATGGTCACAGAAAGGAACGTCGGAGCGGCCGTATAAAGAAAGACATTAATATGAACGACCCGGCCGCTCCGAGCCCAACTTCCTGGAATAAAAACAGTTCCTACAAATGTTTCCCCCCCGGACTGTCCCTTAAAGGATATGAAAGATTCCTTGATTTTACTGGGTATATAATGTATGTATATGATATGTGTGTGTATATATATATATATTTATTTTTATGTATTTTATATTAGTAATAAGTGCTTAGAAGCTAAAATCAGACAAATATTCCTAGTATGGGTCTGTCCACTGCAGCATATTCAGACATAGACTCTGTAGTGCTGGATGTAGTGTCCTAGGGACATGTTGCTGAGACATGGACACTGATTGGTTAGTATGAGACGATACAGCAGAGTCTGTGTCTGCATATGCTGCAGAGGGCAGACCCATGCAGGGACTATTTGTCTGATTTAGGCAGTAAAACAGAGCTTATAAGCACTTCTTAATAAAATAAAGACCATAACAGTAAATAGATACCCGGGGATATTATATACCTAGTGACACCCGGGAGCCTTCCATGCCCCTTTAATAAGTGTCTCTAAGCTGCATTGTTGGGCAGTTCTAGTTCTCACTCATTTCTGGTTCTCTTTTTCTTTTCCTATAAAATATAATAATCTGAAACCAAGAGTTAAAAAAACATAATATAAAAAAAGGCTAATGTAAGTGTGCTGGGCGGGTGTTCCCGTGCCCCCTCTGCCAGCGATGCCACTCTTGGTGCCTCAGGTCTGACTGCCACTCATCCACGGAGAGAGCCCGGCTATAAATGATGTGTCAGTGCCCCCTCTGGTTAGCAGACAAGACATTCACCCAACGCATCGGATAACTAGTCTGTCCTGGAAGGTTGACATATTGGCATATGTGAGGCAATATATTATATATATATATATATATACGCACACACACACATACATACATACATACATGGCAGGCATAAGCTTAAAGGAAGCCATGTTTAAAATGGTTTCTGGATTGAAGAGCGAGGCTTTTATGGGCACATTTGAATGTACCAGCTCCGCTTCCCAGAATGCAGTGTAATAACTTAGAAGTAGAAAAAAATATTGACAGGTTGGTCCCTGGAGGCATCCATGATCCTTAGCTGGAGGCTGCAGGGGTGCTTTGTATTTTTTGTTGCACACTGTCTGCTTCTCAACATTTGTAGACAGGTATCAAATAATATCAACTTCAATATTTTACAAATCCCCGCTCCCTCTCCCTAATCCCCCACCTGCTCACAGGAGCAGTAGATATGGGCATGCCCTCGGGCTGCTAGTGCTCAAGTCAGACAAAGTGGGAGCTTTCTACACGCCATACAGGGATTTGTTTGATTTTCATACAGAGCGTATAAGGACTAGAATAAAGTACATAAAAGGAAATAGATACCCAGGGATATTGTATAGATTGTATAAGGTGTATGTATCCCTTTAACAAGAATATCAGGCTCAGGGAACCTCCGTATTTAGGAGACAATGTCGTAGGAACAACATCTTATCTGCGGGAGATGCTGCTGTTATGTAGAAAGCTCCCACTTTGTCTGACTTGAGCACTAGCAGCCTGAGGGCATGTCCATATCTACTGCTCCTGGTGAGTAGGTGGGGGATTAGGGAGAGGTAAGGGGGATTTGTGAAACTGTTCTAGTTTATAGAATCTGAGACCTGACAGAGTGTAACATTACAAAGCAGCGCTGCAACCTGCAGCAAGTATCATGGATGCCTCCGGGCTAATTATACTCGGAATCAGACTCAAATGTAAAATAAATAACATAAATATATATATATCAGTTTTTATGTGTATACCAATAAAAGATAAATAATATTGCCTAACATGAGATTATATGTGTAATCAAAACTGCCAGTTTTACTACACTGTAGCGAGTCATGACGCCATCTCCCATAAAGCCGCGTGTCAGTTGTTAATTAATAAAATTACGAGGCTATATACTATTTTATAGCAGCAGTCACATGATTGTGGGGGCGGTTCTGTATCATGTGAAAAAAGGTACCATAAAGGGACCCACTATAACGTTTATTATTATTATTAATTAGGTATTTGCTGGAGTACATAGCGAGGGAAGTTGAATAGAAAACTAACGACTTCAGTCTTTAATTAACTATTAAGTTTCTACATGTCCCATGCTCAGATCCCTTTGAAGGGCAGTGAAAGTACACGAATTCATCTAAATAATACAAGAATTAACTATTAAACTTGAAATCATGACCTCTTGTTCTTGCATTGTCCTATTTTTCTGACAGACTCTTCACTCCTGAACTTAATTGAGCCCTTTGATATATTTAAAGCTTTCTGTTTTGCCACTCTCCCCTTGTCACCTGCCCTTTTGCCACCCTCACCTTTGCCACGCCTTGTTCTCCTGTAAGTTACACTTACCCACAGTACCTGTGCACATGACCCTTACATCCCAGCCTTAAATCCTGGCCTTTTGTTCTTTCATTGTCCTCCTGTCTGACAAATTCTTTCCTCCTGAACATTATGAGATATTTTGATGTATTAATGTTTCTATTTTGCCACCCTCCCTTTGCCACCTTCCACTTGCCACCTCATTTTAGAGCTGGAAAAGGTACAGAGAAGGGCAACAAAACTAATAACGGGAATGGAGGGGCTAAGGTATGAAGAAAGACTAACAAAATGAAAGTTATTTTCTCTAGAAAAAAGGCGTCTAAGAGGAGATATGATTACCTTATATAAATACATCCAGGGTCAGTATAAAGGTTTGTCAAGGGAGCTTTTTGTGCCAAGAGGTTTTCAACTGACAAGAGGAGCAGTGAATGCAGGGCCCCGGTGCAAAAAACAAGTTTGGGGCCCCCTCAGGGGGGCGGGGTTCAAAAAATGTATTGTGCTGGTCCCCATATCAACTTACGCAGTACATAGCTAGATAGAGACATAGATAGATAGAGACATAGATAGATAGAGACATAGATAGATAGAGGGATAGATAGATAGATAGATAGATAGATAGATAGATGGATGGATGGATGGATGGATAGATAGATAGAGGGATAGAGGTATAGAGGGATAAATAGATAGATAGATAGATGGATACATAGATAGAGAGATAGATAGATAGATAGATAGATAGATAGATAGAGGGATAGAGGGATAGATAGATAGATAGATAGATAGATAGATGGATACATAGATAGATAGATAGATAGATAGATAGAGGGATAGATAGATAGATAGATAGATAGATAGATAGATAGATAGATAGATAGATAGATAGAAGGAGAGATGATGTGCTGATGACTTACCTCCCAATCCTGCCTGTAAGGAGCTGCAGATCCTCTAGATATGTGTGATGCACTTCCTGGCCAGAGGTGGCGCAGGAGGTTATAGTTTGGCATAAGGATGACAGCCTTGGGCCCCAACAAAGCAGCAGGGCCTCGGTGCATTGCACCGGCAATAGCTCCACCCCTGAAGAGGGCATCCTTTGAGGTTAGAAGTAAAAATATTTCACCTTATAGAAAGAAAAGGTTTCTTCACAGTAAGGGTGGTTAATCTGTGGAATTCTCTACCAGAGGAGGTGGTGACAGCGGATTCAATAGATAACTTTTAAAAGGTATTGGATATATGTTTAAATAAAAAGGGCATTCAGGGTTATCCTAGATAATTAGAGAGTATTGATCTAGGGAGGAGTCCGATCGCCAGTATCTGAGGTCAGGAAGGAATTTTCTTTTTTTCCTTATGAGACAATTGGCTAATGTTTCAATAGTTTTTTTTTCTGTTTGCTTTCTCTGGACCGATTAAGAATTAATAATTAGCAATTAACAATTATTATTGGGTAATAAATAGAAGAGATCTAAAAAGGTTGAACTTGATGGACTGAACGTCTCTATTCAACCTCAATTACTATGTAACTATGTAACCTCCTCTTTCCCACCTTCCCCTTTGCCACATCCTCTTGCCTCCTTTCCCCTTGTCACCCTCTCCTTTTGCACCCTCCATTTTGCCACATCACCTTTCCACCTTTCCCTTGCCACCATCTCCTTTCTCACCCTCCCCTTTGCCATCTTCCTCTTTGCCACAACCCCTTGCCACTTTTCCCCTTTCCACCCTCTCCTTTGCCACCTTCCTCTTTGCCACATCCCCTTGCCACCCTCTCCTTTCTTACCCTCTCGTTTGCTACCTTCCCCTTTGCCACCTCCGCTTGCCACCTTCCCACTTTCCAACCTCCTCTTTGCCACATCCCCTTGCCACTTTCCCCCTTTCCACCCTCTCCGTTCTCACCTTCCCCTTCGCCACCTTCCTCTTTGCCACATCCCGTTGCCACCTTCCTCTTTGCCACATCCCCTTGCCACCCTCTCCTTTCTCACCCTCCCTTCTGCCACCTTTACTTTGCCACATCCCCTTGCAACCCACTCCTTTCTCACCTTCCTCTTTGCCACCTTCCCCCTTGCCACCCTCTGCTTTCTATCCCTTCCTTTTTCCACCTTCCACTTTGCCACATCACCTTGCCACCTTCCCTCTTGCCACCCTCTCATTTCTCATCCTCCTTTTGCTACCTTCTCCTTTGACACATCCCGTTGCCACCTTCCCCTTGCCACCCTCTCCTTTGCCACCTTCCCCCTTGCTACCCTCTCCTTTCTCACCCTCCCTTTTGCCACCTTCCCCTTTGCCACATCCTCTTGCCACCTTCCCCCTTGCCAACCTCCCCCTTGCCACCTTCCTCTTTGCCACATCCCCTTGCCACTTTCCCCCTTTCCACCCTCTCCTTTCTCACCTTCCCCTTTGCCACCTTCCTCTTTGCCACTTCTTCTTCCCATCTTCCCCCTTGCCACCCTCTCCTTTCTCACCCTCCCTTTTTCCACCTTCCCCTTTGCCACGTCCCCTTCCCATCTTCCCCCTTGCCACCCTCTCCTTTCTCACCCTTCCTTTTTCCACCTTCCCCTTTGCCACATCCCATTGCCACCTTCCCCCTTGCCCCCCTTTCCTTTCTCACCTTTCCCATTGCCACCTTCCTCTTTGCCACGTCCCCTTCCCATCTTCCCCCTTGCCACCCTCTCCTTTCTCACCCTCCCTTTTTCCACCTTCCCCTTTGCCACGTCCCCTTCCCATCTTCCCCCTTGCCACCCTCTCCTTTCTCACCCTTCCTTTTTCCACCTTCCTCTTTGCCACATCCCCTTGCCACTTTCCACCTTTCCACCCTCTCCTTTCTCACCTTTCCCTTTGCCACCTTCCTGTTTGCCACGTCCCCTTCCCATCTTCCCCCTTGCCACCCTCTCCTTTCTCACCCTCCCTTTTTCCACCTTCCCCTTTGCCACGTCCCCTTCCCATCTTCCCCCTTGCCACCCTCTCCTTTCTCACCCTTCCTTTTTCCACCTTCCCCTTTGCCACATCCCATTGCCACCTTCCCCCTTGCCCCCCTTTCCTTTCTCACCTTTCCCATTGCCACCTTCCTCTTTGCTACGTCCCCTTCCCATCTTCCCCCTTGACACCCTCTCCTTTCTCACCCTCCCTTTTTCCACCTTACCCTTTGCCACATCCCATTGCCACCTTCCCCCTTGCCACCCTCTCCTTTCTCACCCTCCCTTTTGCCACCTTCCCCTTTGCCACATCCCCTTGCCACCTTCCCCCTTGCCACCCTTCCCTTTGCCACCTGCCCTGACACTTGTACACACAACATGCGACTCTCTTGCAAAATAACGAGCAGTTTAGAAAATGAATACAAAGTTGAACCAATTTCCTCAAATAAATAAATCCAGACTGAGCATAACAAAGCGCTGGTGATATTGGCACAGACGGGTTACTGCACTCAGCTGGCATTTCCTGCTGATAGTGGCACTTAATGTACATTAACCCAGCATTAACCCCTTCAACAACACAGGGGCCAGCAATACATTGCAAAGAGTACATGCATCTTAAGCTCTTAAAAAGTGCTTATAAGCTCTGTTGTACTGCCTAAAATCAAACAAATAGTCCCTGTATGGGTCTGCCCAATGCAGTGTGTGTAGGGCTTTGTGTGTAGTGTAATGTCCTATCAGGGACCACGTCTCGGCAGCTTGTTGCTGAGATGGTCACTGATTGGTTAGTATAAGGCACAGCAAGTACAACAGAGTCCGTGTCTGCATATGCTGCAGCGGGCATTCCCATACAGGGACTATTTATTTGATTTCATGCACTAAAACAGAGCTTGTAAAATAAAGTACATGACCATAAATCGATACTTTATACCTAGTAGCCTCCAGGAACCTTCAATATCCCTTTAACGCCACGCCCCTAATAACACCCGACGCCAACACACGGGCAATACATTCATTTTTATTTCTGCAATTAATATTTGCCGGAGGAAAAAAAATAAAAACAAACACACAAAACATCGCCATTAGCATAGATTAATTGACCTGGGAATCTTAATGAGTTCTGCATTGAGAAGCCATATCTTCGTAATATATTCCTCCGACTTGCTGCTAATTAAATGATATCTGATTGGTGATATTTGGGGGGTGCCGGGCCCGGCTCCCTTCTCTCCTTGATAGATCTGATGATGGTTTTGTTTTTCCAGCTAATAGCTCCCCCGCTGTACGATCGGCATCTGCCCGGGCTTTATACACTTAACCCAGCGCAGAGATACCAGTTGCCTCTGAGACGCCATTAGTACGTGTTGCATATTTATTAAATACTCCGCGTTAGTATGTAGGGAATTTCACTTATTCCTTCTTATACATACAGTAGCTTCAAACAGCATGACACGTTATAGTATTGTGATGCTTAAAGGGCCAAACAGCATGTCACTTTATAATATTGTGATGCTTAAAGGGCCAAACAGCATGTCACTTTATAATATTGTGATGTTTAAAGGGTCACTTCAGGTCAAGCAAAAAAGACACGTATGTACCAAACTAACAATATTAGCCATGGACATACATTTTTTGTTTGTTATATCTAAATGTGGGAGTACAGGAATCCATATTGTGTTTGTAACATCACATCCTGAGAGCTGGATCATGAGGGTGTGTGTTTGTAGTTATCAGTGGAGGGAAGAGGGAGAAATCCAGAGACTTTGTTCGATAATTGAATATGATGCAAATTGACACCACAACCCTTTTGGCCGCACAGCCCCCTTGCATCATTCAATGCAACTACAGTTCTCCAGATATGTAAATGCGCCCTCGCACACATAACTTCCTCAAGTGAACGTTTTACGGCAGACAGTTTATCTAACTTTTACCTCTGCATCACAACATTCATTTAGGGATATCTTCTGAGGTCCTGAATGGAGAGACAGCCAGAGTAAGGGAAGAGAGAGACAGCCAAGGAAGAGAGACACCCAGAGTAAGGGAAGAGAGAGACAGCCAAGGAGGCGAGACACCTAGAGTAAGGGAAGAGGGAGACAGCCAAGGAAGAGAGACACCCAGAGTAAGGGAAGAGGGAGACAGCCAAGGAAGAGAGACAGCCAGAGTAAGGGAAGAGAGAGACAGCCAAGGAAGAGAGACACCCAGAGTAAGGGAAGAGGGAGACAGCCAAGGAGGCGAGACACCCAGAGTAAGGGAAGAGGGAGACAGCCAAGGAGGCGAGACACCCAGAGTAAGGGAAGAGGGAGACAGCCAAGGAAGAGAGACACCCAGAGTAAGGGAAGAGAGAGACAGCCAAGGAAGAGAGACACCCAGAGTAAGGGAAGAGGGAGACAGCCAAGGAAGAGAGACACCCAGAGTAAGGGAAGAGGGAGACAGCCAAGGAAGAGAGACACCCAGAGTAAGGGAAGAGAGAGACAGCCAAGGAAGAGAGACACCCAGAGTAAGGGCAGAGAGAGACAGCCAAGGAGGCGAGACACCCAGAGTAAGGGAAGAGGGAGACAGCCAAGGAGGCGAGACACCCAGAGTAAGGGCAGAGGGAGACAGCCAAGGAAGAGAGACACCCAGAGTAAGGGAAGAGGGAGACAGCCAAGGAAGAGAGACACCCAGAGTAAGGGAAGAGGGAGACAGCCAAGGAAGAGAGACACCCAGAGTAAGGGCAGAGGGAGACAGCCAAGGAAGAGAGACACCCAGAGTAAGGGAAGAGGGAGACAGCCAAGGAAGAGAGATGCCCAGAGTAAGGACAGAGAGAGACAGCCAAGGAAGAGAGACACCCAGAGTAAGGGAAGAGGGAGACAGTCAAGGAAGAGAGACACCCAGAGTAAGGGCAGCCAAGGAAGAGAGACACCCAGGGTAAGGGAAGAGGGAGACAGCCAAGGAAGAAAGACACCCAGATTAAGGACAGAGAGAGACAACCAAGGAAGAGAGACACCCAAAGTAAGGGAAGAGGGAGACAGCCAAGGAAGAGAGACACCCAGAGTAAGGGCAGAGAGAGACAGCCAAGGAAGAGAGATACCCAGAGTAAGGGAAGAGGGAGACAGCCAAGGAAGAGAGACACCCAGAGTAAGGGAAGAGGGAGACAGCCAAGGAGGCGAGACACCCAGAGTAAGGGAAGAGGGAGACAGCCAAGGAGGCGAGACACCCAGAGTAAGGGAAGAGGGAGACAGCCAAGGAGGCGAGACACCCAGAGTAAGGGCAGAGGGAGACAGCCAAGGAAGAGAGACACCCAGAGTAAGGGAAGAGGGAGACAGCCAAGGAAGAGAGACACCCAGAGTAAGGGAAGAGGGAGACAGCCAAGGAAGAGAGACACCCAGAGTAAGGGCAGAAAGAGACAGCCAAGGAAGAGAGACACCCAGAGTAAGGGAAGAGGGAGACAGCCAAGGGAGAGAGACACCCAGAGTAAGGGAAGAGGGAGACAGCCAAGGGAGAGAGACACCCAGAGTAAGGGAAGAGGGAGACAGCCAAGGAAGAGAGACACCCAGAGTAAGGGAAGAGGGAGACAGCCAAGGAAGAGAGACACTCAGAGTAAGGGAAGAGGGAGACAGCCAAGGAAGAGAGACACCCAGAGTAAGGGAAGAGAGAGACAGCCAAGGAGGCGAGACACCCAGAGTAAGGGAAGAGGGAGACAGCCAAGGAAGAGAGACACCCAGAGTAAGGGAAGAGGGAGACAGCCAAGGAAGAGAGACACCCAGAGTAAGGGAAGAGGGAGACAGCCAAGGAAGAGAGACACCCAGAGTAAGGGAAGAGGGAGACAGCCAAGGAGGCGAGACACCCAGAGTAAGGGAAGAGGGAGACAGCCAAGGAGGCGAGACACCCAGAGTAAGGGCAGAGGGAGACAGCCAAGGAAGAGAGACACCCAGAGTAAGGGAAGAGGGAGACAGCCAAGGAAGAGAGACACCCAGAGTAAGGGAAGAGGGAGACAGCCAAGGAAGAGAGACACCCAGAGTAAGGGCAGAGGGAGACAGCCAAGGAAGAGAGACACCCAGAGTAAGGGAAGAGGGAGACAGCCAAGGAAGAGAGATGCCCAGAGTAAGGACAGAGAGAGACAGCCAAGGAAGAGAGACACCCAGAGTAAGGGAAGAGGGAGACAGTCAAGGAAGAGAGACACCCAGAGTAAGGGCAGCCAAGGAAGAGAGACACCCAGAGTAAGGGAAGAGGGAGACAGCCAAGGAAGAAAGACACCCAGATTAAGGACAGAGAGAGACAACCAAGGAAGAGAGACACCCAAAGTAAGGGAAGAGGGAGACAGCCAAGGAAGAGAGACACCCAGAGTAAGGGCAGAGAGAGACAGCCAAGGAAGAGAGATACCCAGAGTAAGGGAAGAGGGAGACAGCCAAGGAAGAGAGACACCCAGAGTAAGGGAAGAGGGAGACAGCCAAGGAGGCGAGACACCCAGAGTAAGGGAAGAGGGAGACAGCCAAGGAGGCGAGACACCCAGAGTAAGGGAAGAGGGAGACAGCCAAGGAGGCGAGACACCCAGAGTAAGGGCAGAGGGAGACAGCCAAGGAAGAGAGACACCCAGAGTAAGGGAAGAGGGAGACAGCCAAGGAAGAGAGACACCCAGAGTAAGGGAAGAGGGAGACAGCCAAGGAAGAGAGACACCCAGAGTAAGGGCAGAAAGAGACAGCCAAGGAAGAGAGACACCCAGAGTAAGGGAAGAGGGAGACAGCCAAGGGAGAGAGACACCCAGAGTAAGGGAAGAGGGAGACAGCCAAGGGAGAGAGACACCCAGAGTAAGGGAAGAGGGAGACAGCCAAGGAAGAGAGACACCCAGAGTAAGGGAAGAGGGAGACAGCCAAGGAAGAGAGACACTCAGAGTAAGGGAAGAGGGAGACAGCCAAGGAAGAGAGACACCCAGAGTAAGGGAAGAGAGAGACAGCCAAGGAGGCGAGACACCCAGAGTAAGGGAAGAGGGAGACAGCCAAGGAAGAGAGACACCCAGAGTAAGGGAAGAGGGAGACAGCCAAGGAAGAGAGACACCCAGAGTAAGGGAAGAGAGAGACAGCCAAGGAGGCGAGACACCCAGAGTAAGGGAAGAGGGAGACAGCCAAGGAGGCGAGACACCCAGAGTAAGGGAAGAGGGAGACAGCCAAGGAGGCGAGACACCCAGAGTAAGGGAGACAGCCAAGGAGGCGAGACACCCAGAGTAAGGGCAGAGAGAGACAGCCAAGGAGGCGAGACACCCAGAGTAAGGGCAGAGAGAGACAGCCAAGGAGGCGAGACACCCAGAGTAAGGGCAGAGAGAGACAGCCAAGGAAGAGAGACACCCAGAGTAAGGGAATAGGGAGACAGCCAAGGAAGAGAGACACCCAGAGTAAGGGCAGAGAGAGACAGCCAAGGAGGCGAGACACCCAGAGTAAGGGAAGAGGGAGACAGCCAAGGAGGCGAGACACCCAGAGTAAGGGCAGAGAGAGACAGCCAAGGAGGCGAGACACCCAGAGTAAGGGCAGAGAGAGACAGCCAAGGAAGAGAGACACCCAGAGTAAGGGAATAGGGAGACAGACAAGGAAGAGAGACACCCAGAGTAAGGGAAGAGGGAGACAGCCAAGGAAGAGAGACACCCAGAGTAAGGGAAGAGGGAGACAGCAAAGGAAGAGAGACACCCAGAGTAAGGGAAGAGGGAGACAGCCAAGGAAGAGAGACACCCAGAGTAAGCGAAGAGGGAGACAGCCAAGGAAGAGAGACACCCAGAGTAAGGGAAGAGGAAGACAGCCAAGAAAGAGAGACACCCAGAGTAAGGGAAGAGGGAGACAGTCAAGGAAGAGAGACACCCAGAGTAAGGAAAGAGGGAGACAGCCAAGGAAGAGAGACACCCAGAGTAAGGGAAGAGGAAGACAGCCAAGGAAGAAAGACACCCAGAGTAAGGACAGAGAGAGACAACCAAGGAAGAGAGACACCCAAAGTAAGGGAAGAGGGAGACAGCCAAGGAAGAGAGACACCCAGAGTAACTGAAGAGAGAGACAGCCAAGGAAGAGAGACACCCAGAGTAAGGGAAGAGGGAGACAGCCAAGGAAGAGAGACACCCAGAGTAAGGGAAGAGGGAGACAGCCAAGGAAGAGAGACACCCAGAGTAAGGGAAGAGGGAGACAGCCAAGGAAGAGAGACACCCAGAGTAAGGGAAGAGGGAGACAGCCAAGGAAGAGAGACACCCAGAGTAAGGGAAGAGGGAGACAGCCAAGGAAGAGAGACACCCAGAGTAAGGGAAGAGGGAGACAGCCAAGGAAGAGCGACACCCAGAGTAAGGGAAGAGGGAGACAGCCAAGGAGGCGAGACACCCAGAGTAAGGGAAGAGGGAGACAGCCAAGGAGGCGAGACACCCAGAGTAAGGGCAGAGAGAGACAGCCAAGGAGGCGAGACACCCAGAGTAAGGACAGAGAGAGACAGCCAAGGAAGAAAGACACCCAGAGTAAGGACAGAGAGAGACAACCAAGGAAGAGAGACACCCAAAGTAAGGGAAGAGGGAGACAGCCAAGGAAGAGAGACACCCAGAGTAAGGGAAGAGAGAGACAGCCAAGGAAGAGAGACACCCAGAGTAAGGGAAGAGGGAGACAGCCAAGGAAGAGAGACACCCAGAGTAAGGGAAGAGGGAGACAGCCAAGGAAGAGAGACACCCAGAGTAAGGGAAGAGGGAGACAGCCAAGGAAGAGAGACACCCAGAGTAAGGGGGGAGGGAGACAGCCAAGGAAGAGAGACACCCAGAGTAAGGGAAGAGGGAGACAGCCAAGGAAGAGAGACACCCAGAGTAAGGGAAGAGGGAGACAGCCAAGGAAGAGAGACACGCAGAGTAAGGGAAGAGGGAGACAGCCAAGGAAGAGAGACACCCAGAGTAAGGGAAGAGGGAGACAGCCAAGGAAGAGAGACACCCAGAGTAAGGGAAGAGGGAGACAGCCAAGGAAGAGAGACACCCAGAGTAAGGGAAGAGGGAGACAGCCAAGGAAGAGAGACACCCAGAGTAAGGGAAGAGGGAGACAGCCAAGGAAGAGAGACACCCAGAGTAAGGGAAGAGGGAGACAGCCAAGGAAGAGAGACACCCAGAGTAAAGGAAGAGGAAGACAGCCAAGGAAGAAAGACACCCAGAGTAAGGACAGAGAGAGACAACCAAGGAAGAGAGACACCCAGAGTAAGGGAAGAGGGAGACAGCCAAGGAAGAGAGACACCCAGAGTAAGGGCAGAGAGAGACAGCCAAGGAGGCGAGACACCCAGAGTAAGGGAAGAGGGAGACAGCCAAGGAGGCGAGACACCCAGAGTAAGGGAAGAGGGAGACAGCCAAGGAGGCGAGACACCCAGAGTAAGGGCAGAGAGAGACAGCCAAGGAGGCGAGACACCCAGAGTAAGGACAGAGAGAGACAGCCAAGGAAGAAAGACACCCAGAGTAAGGACAGAGAGAGACAACCAAGGAAGAGAGACACCCAAAGTAAGGGAAGAGGGAGACAGCCAAGGAAGAGAGACACCCAGAGTAAGGGAAGAGAGAGACAGCCAAGGAAGAGAGACACCCAGAGTAAGGGAAGAGGGAGACAGCCAAGGAAGAGAGACACCCAGAGTAAGGGAAGAGGGAGACAGCCAAGGAAGAGAGACACCCAGAGTAAGGGAAGAGGGAGACAGCCAAGGAAGAGAGACACCCAGAGTAAGGGGGGAGGGAGACAGCCAAAGAAGAGAGACACCCAGAGTAAGGGAAGAGGGAGACAGCCAAGGAAGAGAGACACCCAGAGTAAGGGAAGAGGGAGACAGCCAAGGAAGAGAGACACGCAGAGTAAGGGAAGAGGGAGACAGCCAAGGAAGAGAGACACCCAGAGTAAGGGAAGAGGGAGACAGCCAAGGAAGAGAGACACCCAGAGTAAGGGAAGAGGGAGACAGCCAAGGAAGAGAGACACCCAGAGTAAGGGAAGAGGGAGACAGCCAAGGAAGAGAGACACCCAGAGTAAGGGAAGAGGGAGACAGCCAAGGAAGAGAGACACCCAGAGTAAGGGAAGAGGGAGACAGCCAAGGAAGAGAGACACCCAGAGTAAAGGAAGAGGAAGACAGCCAAGGAAGAAAGACACCCAGAGTAAGGACAGAGAGAGACAACCAAGGAAGAGAGACACCCAGAGTAAGGGAAGAGGGAGACAGCCAAGGAAGAGAGACACCCAGAGTAAGGGCAGAGAGAGACAGTCGAGCAAGAGAGACACCCAGAGTAAGGGAAGAGAGAGACAACCAAGGAAGAGAGACACCCAGAGTAAGGGAAGAGGGAGACAGCCAAGGAAGAGAGACACCCAGAGTAAGGACAGAGAGAGACAACCAAGGAAGAGAGACACCCAGAGTAAGGGAAGAGGGAGACAGCCAAGGAAGAGAGACACCCAGAGTAAGGGCAGAGAGAGACAGTCGAGCAAGAGAGACACCCAGAGTAAGGGAAGAGAGAGACAGCCAAGGAAGAGAGACACCCAGAGTAAGGGAAGAGGGAGACAGCCAAGGAAGAGAGACACCCAGAGTAAGGGAAGAGGGAGACAGCCAAGGAAGAGAGACACCCAGAGTAAGGGAAGAGGGAGACAGCCAAGGAAGAGAGACACCCAGAGTAAGGGGGGAGGGAGACAGCCAAGGAAGAGAGACACCCAGAGTAAGGGAAGAGGGAGACAGCCAAGGAAGAGAGACACCCAGTGTAAGGGAAGAGGGAGACAGCCAAGGAAGAGAGACACGCAGAGTAAGGGAAGAGGGAGACAGCCAAGGAAGAGAGACACCCAGAGTAAGGGAAGAGGGAGACAGCCAAGGAAGAGAGACACCCAGAGTAAGGGAAGAGGGAGACAGCCAAGGAAGAGAGACACCCAGAGTAAGGGAAGAGGGAGACAGCCAAGGAAGAGAGACACCCAGAGTAAGGGAAGAGGGAGACAGCCAAGGAAGAGAGACACCCAGAGTAAGGGAAGAGGGAGACAGCCAAGGAAGAGAGACACCCAGAGTAAAGGAAGAGGAAGACAGCCAAGGAAGAAAGACACCCAGAGTAAGGACAGAGAGAGACAACCAAGGAAGAGAGACACCCAGAGTAAGGGAAGAGGGAGACAGCCAAGGAAGAGAGACACCCAGAGTAAGGGCAGAGAGAGACAGTCGAGCAAGAGAGACACCCAGAGTAAGGGAAGAGAGAGACAGCCAAGGAAGAGAGACACCCAGAGTAAGGGAAGAGGGAGATAGCCAAGGAATAGACACCCAGAGTAAGAGCAGAGAGAAACAGCCAAGGAAGAGAGACACACAGAGTAAGGGAAGAGGGAGACAGCCAAGGAAGAGAGACACCCAGAGTAAGGGAAGAGGGAGACAGCCAAGGAAGAGAGACACCCAGAGTAAGGGCAGAGAGAGAGACAGCCAAGGAAGAGAGACACCCAGAGTAAGGGCAGAGAGAGACAGCCAAGGAAGCGAGACACCCACAGTAAGGGCAGAGAGACCGCCAAGGAAGAGAGACACCCAGAGTAAGGGAAGAGGGAGACAGCCAAGGAAGAGAGACACCCAGAGTAAGAGCAGAGAGAGACAGCCAAGGAAGAGAGACACCCAGAGTAAGGGAAGAGGGAGACAGCCAAGGAAGAGAGACACCTAGAGTAAGGGCAGAGAGACCGCCAAGGAAGAGAGACACCCAGAGTAAGGGAAGAGAGAGAGACAGCCAAGCAAGAAAGATACCCAGAGTAAGGGAAGAGGGAGACAGCCAAGGAAGAGAGACACCCAGAGTAAAGGAAGAGGAAGACAGCCAAGGAAGAAAGACACCCAGAGTAAGGACAGAGAGAGACAACCAAGGAAGAGAGACACCCAGAGTAAGGGAAGAGGGAGACAGCCAAGGAAGAGAGACACCCAGAGTAAGGGCAGAGAGAGACAGTCGAGCAAGAGAGACACCCAGAGTAAGGGAAGAGAGAGACAGCCAAGGAAGAGAGACACCCAGAGTAAGGGAAGAGGGAGATAGCCAAGGAATAGACACCCAGAGTAAGAGCAGAGAGAAACAGCCAAGGAAGAGAGACACACAGAGTAAGGGAAGAGGGAGACAGCCAAGGAAGAGAGACACCCAGAGTAAGGGAAGAGGGAGACAGCCAAGGAAGAGAGACACCCAGAGTAAGGGCAGAGAGAGAGACAGCCAAGGAAGAGAGACACCCAGAGTAAGGGCAGAGAGAGACAGCCAAGGAAGCGAGACACCCACAGTAAGGGCAGAGAGACCGCCAAGGAAGAGAGACACCCAGAGTAAGGGAAGAGGGAGACAGCCAAGGAAGAGAGACACCCAGAGTAAGAGCAGAGAGAGACAGCCAAGGAAGAGAGACACCCAGAGTAAGAGAAGAGGGAGACAGCCAAGGAAGAGAGACACCCAGAGTAAGGGCAGAGAGACCGCCAAGGAAGAAAGAGACCCAGAGTAAGGGAAGAGAGAGAGACAGCCAAGCAAGATAGATACCCAGAGTAAGGGAAGAGGGAGACAGCCAAGGAAGAGACACACCCAGAGTAAGGGAAGAGAGAGACAGCCAAGGAAGAGAGACACCCAGAGTAAGGGAAGAGGGAGATAGCCAAGGAATAGACACCCAGAGTAAGAGCAGAGAGAAACAGCCAAGGAAGAGAGACACACAGAGTAAGGGAAGAGGGAGACAGCGAAGGAAGAGCGACACCCAGAGTAAGGGCAGAGAGAGACACCAAGGAAGAGAGACACCCAGAGTAAGGACAGAGAGAGACAGCCAAGGAAGAGACACACCCAGAATAAGAGCAGAGAGAGACAGCCAAGAAATAGACACCCAGAGTAAAGGAAGAAGGAGACAGCCAAGGAAGAGAGACACCCAGAGTAAGGGAAGAGGGAGACAGCCAAGCAAGAGAGACACCCAGAGTAAGGGCAGAGAGAGACAGCCAAGGAAGAGAGACGGCCAAGGAAGAGAGACACCCAAGGAAGAGAGACAGGCAGAGGAAGGGAGAAGAGACAGCCAAGGAAGAGAGACACCCAGAGTAAGGGCAGAGAGATACAGCCAAGGAAGAGAGACACCCAGAGTAAGGGAAGAGGAAGACAGGCAGAGGAATGGAGGAGATACAGTCAAGGAAGAGAGAAGAGAGACACCCAGAGTAAGGGAAGAGGGAGACAGACAGAGGAAGGGAGGAGAGACAGAAATAGGAAGTGAGAAGAGAGACACCCAAAGTAAAGGAAGCGGGAGACAGGCAGAGGAAGGGAGGAGAAAGAGAAAATCACAGGAATTTGCACAGAGGCTCCCAGAAAAGGGGAAGAGAGGATGAAGGAGAGACAGTCATCAAGTGAGGAGAGAGATCACACATTAGAGGCAGAATAAGAAATACAAGCAATAAAATAGAGCGCCGAAGCAATATGTTTGTACATGTATATGTGCAGTTGCTTCATTGCCTCCGGAAGCTCGGCTCCTAAAATTAGCTGTTAATCCAATAAAAGAGATATGATTATATGCCACCACACTCATTTATTTACTTTCCGCACCACTGGACTAACATGGTCGCTCTAATCTAACTATACATATAAAGCTCTCTCTATTACACTGTAATGTTCATGTTCTAAATGTAAAATGCTGGACTGTCAGATAGATCTGTTCATTATCACTATAAATGGAGACCGCAACTTCATCATACAAAACAATATTAATTATTATATATATCATTTTGCATTATGGCTACATATTAGTATAAAATAAGAATAATTCCTTGACTTCTTTCCTATACACAGCGTGTGTCTGATTTAGTTTGGTGCAAAGTATAGAGCTCCTAATCAGGCTAATTGGCACTGTATGATTATCGTCACTCATTGTATATCTTCTTGTTCCAGGTGTACGAGGAAGGAGAGATGTGAGCGCTCTCATGAGCCCAGAAGATTTGCTTCTGAGATGAAACAATGTGTTAAACTAACAGTGCATCCCAACAACATCTCCGTGTCCCAATACAGTGTCCTGGTAAGAACCTCTTATAACATATGCTCTGTATATACATTGGCCCAGATTATCTAAATGGCAAAAGCAACCCTTTTAGAAGGGTTAATAAGGGATAATATATAAGAATACAGGATTATAAGTAGGAGTTAACATGGATTTATGCTGGATAGGTCATGTCAAACAAATCTAATTAGTTTCTATGAGGAGGTTAGTAGGAACCTGGATCAAGGCAACTCAGTGGATGTAGTCTTTTTGGATTTTGCAAAGGCTTTTGATACAGTGCCACATGAGAGACTATTGGGCAAACTAAGGGATACAGGAATTGCAGTAAATATCTGCTCATGGATTGAGAGCTGGCTAAAAGACAGGAAGCAAAGGGTTGTTGTAAATGGAACATACTCCGATTGGACTAATGTGGTAAGTGGTGTTCCTCAGGGTTCAGTATTAGGTCCTCTCCTTTTTAACATATTTATTAATGATTTAGAGGTAGGATTGGAGTGTGGGGTCTCCATTTTCGCTGATGACACAAAGTTGTGCAAGGTAATTAAATCAGATAATGATGTGCTTTCCCTCCAAAGGGATTTACATAAAATTGAGGAATGGGCATCTAAATGGCAGATGAGATTTAATACGAATAAATGTAAGGTTATGCATCTGGGAAGGAAAAATAGCCATGCAATTTATAATCTTAATGGAGCAAATCTAGGTGTATCAGATAGTGAAAGGGATTTGGGAGTGCTTGTGGATAACCACCTAGGTAACAGTGCTCAAAGCCAAGCAGCAGCTGCAAAGGCAAATAAAATATTAGCATGTATTAAGAAAGGTATAGAAGCCAGGGAAGCAAATATAATTCTGCCACTAAACAAATCTTTAGTACGCCCTCATTTGGAATATGGAGGACAATTTTGGTCACCACTTCATAAAAAGGACATTTTAGAGCTGGAAAATGAACAGAGGAGGGCAAAAAAACTAATAAGGGGAATGGAGGGGCAAAGTTATGAAGAAAGACTAACCAAATTAAACTTATTTTCTCTAGAAAAAAGGCATCTAAGAGGAGATATGATTACCTTATATAAATACATCCAGGGTCAGTATAACGATTTGTCAAGGGAGCTTTTTGTGCCAAGAGGTTTCCAGCTGACAAGAGGACATCCTTTGAGGTTAGAAGTAAAAAGATTCCACCTCAAAGAAAGAAAAGGGTTCTTCACAGTAAGGGTGGTTAATCTGTGGAATTCTCTACCAAAGGAGGTGGTGACAGCGAATTTGATAGATAACTTTAAAAGGGGACTGGATATATTTCTAATTAAAAAGGGAATTCAGGGTTATCATGGATAATTAGAGACACAATATTGATCCAAATTTTTTACATTTCTACTTTGAGACAATTGGCTAAGTCTCGCTTGTGTTTTCTTTTTTTTTCTATTTGCCTTCCTCTGGACTAATTAATATTTAAAAAAAAAAAAAAAAAAACATTAAATAATTGATTAATAATTAATTATCAACTAATGAATTAATAACTAATCCGCATATTGCAGATCAGAGGAGATCCTAAAAGGTTGAACTTGATGGACTGAAAGTCTTTTTTCAACCTTAAATACTATGGCCCTCATTCAATTGCAATTTGGCCAATTGAATAGGGCTCTAAATAAGCACATAGCATATATTTTTTAAAGAAGTTTTTAGTTAGTGAAAACCTTGCTTTTGGATAGATGTTTACTAACTAAAAACTTCTTTAAAAAATATATGTTATGTGCTTATTTAGAGCCCTATTCAATTGGCCAAATTGCAATTGAATGAGGGCCTATGTAACTATGTAACTATGTAACCGTCACTGAGTTCATTATTTACATAAAGTTCCCATTACCTTAGTTTCTAATTTCCTATGCACTAGGGGTGTTACGGTATCGGACCCCTCAGTGGCGGAGCTAGTGAATGGAGGGCCCGGGTGCAAAATAATTTGGGGCCCTCATTACAACTTCTTTATCCACCCCTTGGGGTTTAATAAAAAAAGCCAAAATATATGTAGTTGATCAGATTACCCCTAAAGTAATTATGAGGCATCCTCATATAATTAATATTCCTCATTTACTGCCAGTAGCCTAATCTGTTGTGGGCCCCTGTGCTTTGCACCTGCTGCAGTAGCTCCACCACTGGGACCCATATATAGTTTTTTTTTCTATGAATGATACAAGTTTAATGTTTGTTTTCCAAGTTACTAACCTTTGAGTTAACAAAAGGGCGAGGGTAGGTGGCCATAACCTAAAAATATCACTACAGTCAAATTACACTGTGTAATAAAAAAGCGTTTATATATATACGGAAAAACTAGCGATCCAGAACCGCTTGATAAACTAACGCACGAGTTAGTGGATCCAGCACAATCCAATTTGACATCTATGTTGTGGGTGAAGCTCATTCTAACTTGCCTCACATATATATATATATATATATATATATATATATATATATATATATATATTTATATATATACATCCGTTGCTATGCCTATAAACTGTGAAATACAGTAAGCATA
This sequence comes from Discoglossus pictus, assembly GCA_027410445.1. NCBI lineage: Eukaryota > Metazoa > Chordata > Amphibia > Anura > Alytidae > Discoglossus > Discoglossus pictus. The sequence continues at coordinate 391,986,796 of CM050167.1, read as the reverse complement.
TGCTTAAAATGAGCCATGTTTAAAATGGTTTGGATTGACAGAGTGATGGTGCATTATGTGGCCTCATTTGCATGTCCCGCCCAGTTTTCCCAGACTGCAGTGCATATGCTGTATTTCTGAGAAATTTGAGCAGGAAATACGTTTTCATCAACTTATTTTTAGACATTCAAATAGAATCACTAATGTACTATTCCTTATTTGTACTACTGTACTTTGTACGGTGGAGGGCTTCTATCACTCTTAGCCCTCCATATGTGAAACAATTGCTGTATATATATATATATATATATACTAGGAACTTGCCTGTCAAAAATGACGCATTTAAATTTTAAGGCTGGCAATGCTGTTTGCCACACAATGTAAGGCTTTTGGTCCTCTGAGTCCCTTTGGCGCTCATTGCGAGCCTCTCCCCCGTGTAGTTCAAGTTTCCTTCTTTGCACTGATCACCTTCGGCGCTCATCACAAGCCCCATGCTGAGCGCCTTTGGCGCTTATCGCAGGGCTCGTAATGAGCACCTTTGGCGCTCATTGCAAGCCTCTCCCGCTCGCGGTGCTCATCGTGAGCCCCGCGATGACGCCTTTGGCGCTCATTTCAAGCCTTTCCTCTTGTCTACTGTTCATTGCTTGGGGATGCCATGTGTCTCTTTCCACCATCTCCCCCATGTCCCTTCCCTGTGTGTTTCTCCTCTGTGTGTCTGCTGAATGTTTGCGTGGCGCGCGGTGACTGCCGTTGGTTTTATTTTCAAAGTCCCGCGTGCCTGGCGTTGTTGGTCTTGAGTGTTGTGTATTTTGTACATTTTGCGAGCCTGGCGTTGCTGAGCTTTGTTTTCATGCTGTTTCTGAAATTTTGGGTTTTTCATCCGCCATTTTTTTCCTGGCTTAGGCGCTTTGCAAGTGATAAAAAACACCAAATATGGGTGTAATTTGCTTGCAACCTCACTCCCAGGCTTTCTGGCTCTCTCCCTGTGCTGTTTGTGAGTGTGTTATAATTTTTTGTAGATGATTTCTTATTTTTGGTGGGTATTTAGAGTTACGCGCTTGAACAGTGCTGCGCCGCTGACCAGCCTTGCTTTGCGAGGCCCGTCTAAGTACTGCACCGCTGGCTGCAATGAGCTATATACGTGATAAGATTTTTCCTCTTGAACTGGTGGAACTGCAATTCCATGCAGATACACTATAAGTCATTAAGCTCAACTGTAAAATGATACAAAGTATTTATTTCAAAATGTTAACTTTGATTAACATGGCAGCTAACTAAATTTCAGAGAAGTGTGATGGAAGTGCTGCTGGGCAGACCCGGCACTCGCCCCTCGATTCCCCCAAGACCAACTGGTCAGAGCTGCCTTAGAGATCAAGGAGTACAGTCCAGACACTTGTCTCATGGGTCAGTTCTTCTTTATTCATTACTAGCGAATTGCCCGTCAAAAAATGACGGCAATTAAATTGTAAGTGAGCTAAGGGTGTTTGGTGTATATAATGTGGCTGATGTAGTGACGTTCGTTTTCTATGTCGTGCAAGTTTTTCTGAATATTAGTTTTCTATGTCGTGCGACTTTTTCGGAATCTCTGTAGGTGTTTGGTGGGCTTTTTCGTAATCTCCGTAGGTGTTTGGTGGGCTTTTTCGTAATCTCCGTAGGTGTTTGGTGGGCTTTTTCGGAATATCCGTAGCTGTTTGGTGGGCTTTTTCGGAATATCCGTAGCTGTTTGGTGGGCTTTTTCAGAATATCCGTAGGTGTTTGGTGGGCTTTTTCAGAATATCCGTAGGTGTTTGGTGGGCTTTTTCGTAATCTCCTTAGGTGTTTGGTGGGCTTTTTCGGAATATCCTTAGGTGTTTGGTGGTCTTTTTCAGAATATCCGTAGGTGTTTGGTGGGCTTTTTCGTAATCTCCTTAGGTGTTTGGTGGGCTTTTTCGGAATATCCTTAGGTGTTTGGTGGTCTTTTTCAGAATATCCGTAGGTGTTTGGTGGGCTTTTTCAGAATATCCGTAGCAGTTTGGTGGGCTTTTTCGGAATATCCGTATCTGTTTGGTGGTGTTTTGCGTGTTTAGGGACCTTTAGCCTCGTTTTCGTTTTGTTCGGCGGCCATTTTTTCTCTTGCTTAGGTGTTTTCGGGTCTCTAAACTCCGAAATTTGTGCTTAAATGGAGGTGTAACTTCACTTGCAGAGATCCTGGGTGCCCCCCCCCCCCTTGCTGTGAGTAACCTTTTTATGTGTTTGTTGTTTGTATTTGTTGTGTTTGTAATGTTTTTGGGGTTGCGCACGTTGCGTCCTTGTTTTCTAATCTCGTAGGTGTTTTTCGTCAAATACGTAGGTGTTTGGTGGTGTTTTGCGTCTTTAGCCTCGTTTTTGTTTTTTTTCGGCGCCCATTTTTTCTCTCGCTTAGAGAATTTTTTAGTGTCTAAACTCTTTTAATTTGACTTAAATTGAGGTGTAACTTCAGTTTTCGAGGTCCTGGATGCTCCCTCTTCCTGTAAGTAAGCTTTTTATTTATTTGTTGTGTGTATTTGTTGTATTTTTCATGTTTTGATGTGCGCATGTTGCGGCCGATTTTTGCGAAGTCGTAATGGGTCGTAACGTGTCTTGTATTTTGTTTGCGTTACGACGTAAATATTGCGAGGGTCGCAGTTGCTGGCAAGGAGCACCTTTGGCGCTCCTTGCCAGCAACTGCGACCCTCGCTTTGCGAGCCCGCAAGTGTGAGCAACAACTCGCATGCTCACAACTATATATGTGATAATGGCACATTTTTGCACGGTGAAAAATACACATTCAAATTCCCCTTCCCAGATAAAGCAAGTCTATTAGCAGGCCCTAGGATCTCCTTTAGTCACTTGACCAATGACCAGCCCGTCAGAGAAGGGTCTCACGTTCCTTACAGTAAGATTTACATTAACGAGTCCAAAGTCCAATTGCAAAAATTCTGAAACACAAACCGTGCCCACTAGGCTTTGTAGCCAGTCCTGCCCATAACAAGCCATTCTTGTAAAATCCATCATACAGCTTAGTAAAAATGGACCTTTGTCTCCACACAACAATGTTTTTCAAAAAACTACACTTTAAAAAAAAATAAAATATAGAGTAATTGATTTTCTTTTGCAAAAATGCACTTGATTGCAGTGTTCTGGGGTAATTACTTGCAGTAGAATTATTTTAAAGATTTGCACGGCCTATTTTAAATGGATTGTCTGTTCAGAGCTGAGAGAAAATAACAATTCTATTTCAGCATAATTTACTCTTTCCTGAAATCGTCAATTTCTTTGAACGCCTCATCTTGTCTTAGTGCGAGCGCCCGATTGTATCTACATCACTGGTGGCATATACTATTATTTTGTTCAAGCTTTTCTTTTAAAAAAAAGCCATATCCGATATTGAAGACTTTCTGTCCTTTGCCAGAAACATTGTAAGAAAGTAATTTTAATTACAGTCCAATTTAACATTTTCCCCATCATTTTGCTCTCCATGCTGTTTTTATAGAAAGCTGTGTTTTTGTGAAACCAGTTTATGTCAAATATATTTAAAGAGTCTATCTGATGAAAGTTTTTTTTGTTCTAGTTGATTTAATAATGAATAATAAAAAAGGCGTCTCTCAAGGTATAAACAAAACCAAGACTCGCTCAATCAGAGAACAAACTGACCTTAATAGGTTAGTTCTATGGCCATGATAACCCACTCTGAGGGCAACCTCTTTTAGCCAATTGTGCCCTTCACAGGGAGACATATCCTGTAGTATATCAGTCTGGTCTCACTCACTAGAGCGATCCAGCCCCGAAATCCCAGGCAATTCTACCCCTAACACGAGAAACGGCAAACCCCAGACGTATGTTTCGGCCTCTATGGGCCTCGTCAGTGAGGTGTAGCTGATAACTTCCTAAGGCACAGCGAGCAACGGGCCCGCGTCTGGAGTCCCCTATCACCCTTAGGGAGATTAATCACTACGGGTAATTTGCATAAACAAAACAACAAAGTTAGAGGGGCTCTTCAGAGAATGAAGTCACCTTAATAGGTTAGTTCTATGGACATGATAACCCACTCTGAGGGCAACCACTTTTAGCCATGTGTGCCCTTCACATGGAGAAATATCCTGTAGTATATCAGTCTGGTCTCACTCACTAGAGCGATCCAGCCCCAAAATACCAGGCAACTCTACCCCTAACACGAGAAATGGCAAACCCCAGACATATGTTTCTGCCATCATTGGGCCTCTTCAGTGGGGTGCAGCTAAACTCCCTAAGGCACATTGAACAAGGAGTCAATGTCTGGAGCCCAATATCACCCTTAGGGAGACTAAGCCCCAAGGATCACTTGAATAAACAAACCAAAATCAGAGGCTCTAACAGACTCTTAAGGCAAAACTATAGTAGAAGAAAAGGAGAGAACATACAACATAGGGCAGTACTTAAAACCAATCGTTTATTACAAAAAGTAAATATATGCTCTCAAATAAAATCCTTGTGTACAGTATTACTATTTGGGTATCTTCTTATTAACTTATTAAGACTATACAATAAGAATCATCTCTTCCTTTATAAAAAAAATGTCATAATCCCAAAAATCACAGGAAAAGTAGTAAAAAATAGCAAAGAACGAGACAAAGCCAACTTAGCTTATCACCCATATTGAGGGTATATGTAAAAATTATAATACATAAAAAGACGATAAAAAATATGTCTTCTGAGTCCTAAAGCTGACCTCAAATTATAAACACATATTTCTTAATGCACTATTGTTATAAAACATAGACGTATTCATAAAAACACCGTAATGGCAGCTTTGCTATGCAAATTGTATTTTGAAAACCCTGAGGAAATGTAACTACGAAACGCGTAGGAGATGGTCGTTGGCAAATACAATTTGGATATTATTCTTGATGACACGGGGGACTGGCCGAGGGGGCAGCAGATGATGGGCATTGAGTGAGGTGGATGCATTTAGGTTGGATTGGTCGGGGGTAGGAGGTGTTTTAGTGGAAGCCCAGTTGGGATGGAGCTGCAATAGTCAAGGCGAGACATGATGAGATCTCTATTATCAAGCGAAGAATCATTAATGTTATAAATAATAAAATGTTATTCATTCCTCATAGGGAAATGTTACTGTAAATCCATGTGTGTGTGTGAACTTCCATGAAGAACCTTGTTAACATTTTTTAAGCTTATTTTTTAAGCTCATTTGGTCTATTTAAGGAATGGTATATTGATTTATTTTGCTGTTGAACTAAACTCGCCTCATGATTGATGGATATAGACAATTCCCAGAATTCAAGACAATGACACCTGAGCATGGTTCTTAAAATGGAATAACTTTCCATCTGGAACAGTAGGGTTTGGCCAAACAAGTCTTTGACTGATAGGAGAATTGGAAGACATTATTGGCTGGTTATTTCTTAGCTGTTTTCATATCTTACGTTTCATTGTTTGGTTTTTAGTTGGTGTTAGAGGCGCACAATGTTCCAGAGCTTTCAGCCGGAGTCAACTGTACATTCGAAGACCTTTCCGAGATGGACGGCTTGGTGGTTGGAAACCAGATCAGATGTATTTCTCCAGCTGAGAAGGAAGTGCCCAGAATCATCACTGAAAATGGTAGGTCCTGGCACGTGTTATTGGCTATTGATAAACCGTTCCATCAGTAGTTAATTAATTAATGAAATATTATTGGTAAATATTTTTCAATTGTCCCCTCTTTCTTCTGCTCCCGTCTCTATATCCCCGCTACTCACCTTTATGTGATGTTCCTTGATTACCTGACTTCCCTTCTCTCCACATCTTCCTCCTCCCATCTCTCTGTGTCTCTTGCTCATCTTCTCTCATTCCATAATATCTCATTCACTAGAATTTATTGTTCTCGCATGAACAATTAATTAATTAATTACTTAATTAGTTAATATTTTTGTATTGTTCATTATTGTGAAGGAAGTAGAGAATACAGAACATGTCTAAATTCTTTCCTATCGCCTCCCCTCACACCATTTGCTCCTTTCTTCACATTTTTGTCCCCCCTTAACTCATCCTCTCCCCCATCTCTTGCTTCTCCCTTGTCATTTCTTGTTCCTTTCTCATCCCTCTTATTCTTCCTTCTCTCCTCCCCTTACATGTTTTGCTTCTCCTTTAGATCACTAACTCGTTTCTTCTCTCCAGTGGTAGGGCTAGTGATTGGAGGACTCTGGCACAAAATAACT
>CM050167.1:391943129-391975629 GCA_027410445.1 Discoglossus pictus | reverse complement strand
TAAAAATAGTGATAAGAAATACTTAGTTTTTAGTCTTTATGGCATTTTTTTATTTATTGTGAAATAAACATAGATAATAAATTAACTTAATAGCTCTCAATGCCCAGGCCTAATGGCCGATCTTCATTTTTGCAAGTTTTTAATATTGTGTTTTTTTTTTTCTCTCAATCCTTGTATGGCGCTACGCAATATGTTATTTAAATAGATGCACACCGCCATCTTGTATTTGTCACCTTTTTGCATCCCACCTAACCCTTAGATTGTAAGTTTGTGAGTTTTCAATATTGTGTCAGTGCCTTGGAAACAAGCTCTATGTACATTTGATTCTAAGCTCAAAAACAGGGCCCCCCATTTTTTACAAGGGGTTAAGTTTGTTTTTTGCCATGTACTAAACGCCTGTACAGCGCTACGGAATATGTTGGCGCAATATAAATAATAATAGATGGATTTTTATGGAGCATTATGGAGAGTTATATAGTCATGAAGAGGTAGGTTAATATGGCCCTAGAGTAGAAGTAACGCCTCAAGCCCGTGCAAAGCTGATAATTACAAAGGTACATAGTAATTAAGGGCCTCATTCAACTGCCATTTGTCCAATTGAATAGGGCTCATTATAAGCACAGAGCATATTTTTTTTACTGAAGTTTTTAGTTAATTAATTTCTATCCAAAAGTAAGATCTTCACTAACTAAAAACTTCTGTAAAAAAATATGCTGTGTGTTTATAATGAGCCCTATTCAATTGACTAAATAGCAATTGAATGAGGCCCTAAGTTTAGTCCATCTAGTTGAACCTTTTAGATCTCCTCTGATCCTTGTAATATGTGGATTAATTGCTTATTAATGGGTGATGATATACGTATGTCATGAGCAGAGTGGAGGAGCAGTTATGGGAGTATTTGGAGATCAGATAAGGAATGTAGGAGAGTGCGGCGCTGATAAGGAATCTCTCACTTGGTGAATGAATTTTCAGACAGTTACGTTTTTTATAAATTATTATTATTATTATTATCTTTATTTATATCGCGCCAACATATTCCGTAGCGCTGTACAGTAGTATTGTACAAGGCAAAAAACAAACTTATAAAGAATGGAGGGCCCTGTTTTCGAGCTTATAATCAAATGTACATAGAGCTTGTTTCCAAGACACGGACACACAATTAAAAACTCGCAAACTTACAATCTAAGGGTTTAGGTGTGATACAAGAGGGTGACAAATGCAAAATGGCAACGTGAATGCAAAATAAAGACTAGGATCCCCTTTCAAAGGGAATTTGGTAGCGACTCCCAGGGGGGACGCTACACCCGGAGTCTGTGTTTTGATATAAAATTGCAGGATTTTTTTATTTTACCTCTGCTGAACTCCTCTTACCCCAGATTGTACCCACTTGCTGTGACCGATTAACCCGCCTAATGTCTTAATTGCTTCACACAACCCTTCTCTCCTCCAATGGATCCTGTCTTATGGTAAGCTCCCCCACCAGGCAAGCCATACCTACTATACCATCTGTCACCCCACTAGGTTATATCCTTCCACAATACCAGGACCCTACAGTCTTTCTATATCCGTAACATTAATAAATACAATTAAAAGATAAATTAAAAGAAGAATTCTAGAGTTTGATAAACTCTGTTCATCGTCATAATGATCCAGTAACAGGACCCGTCCCCCCGTCTGTTCAGTTACAAGTATACAAGTATGTTATAGTATATAAGTTTCCGTGGCTGCTTTTAATCGCATTAAATAAAACAGCAGAGGTATTTTTAACCGCGCGGTGGCCATCTGATTTATTTCACAGTAATGTCACAGTGGGCGCCTGGCCTGGTTCTCTATTCATTGCAGAGAGGGCTCACACTTGGCTGCCCTTAATGTTTTGTTAAGATGTCTTTCTTAAGAAGCTGGAGCAGCCTCACGGGAGGAGATCTTAGTGCAGGGTCAGTGTCTGATAATGACAGAAAGTTGGCAAGGCCCAAGTCTCAGTTCCCTGTGGTACAGAAAGCTGTTGCTCACATTGCTGAGGATATTGGGGAATAAGTCTGAGGAATAAATTGGAACAAAGCTGAGAAACTCACCATGTGGTTGACGAACAGACCAGCTCCGGATCCATCCCACTTGCCAACATTGCTCCAAATTATCATTAGTCTTGTCCCAGGCCGTTGGATCGACGTCTCAAGGCTTCTACATAATGTATAAGAAAGTTCAAAGCTGTGTGTTACAGACCAGTCTTGGAGTCTGTGTCATATCATCTTATGGCTGACCTCATGTTATGTCTGTGTTTGTCTTTATATCTACATGTGTCTGGACATGTGCTGCCAGTGTCTGTATTATTATTATTATTATCCGTTATTTGTAAGGCACCATATTCCATAGGGCTATACAGGGGTTAAGAACAATATTAACACAATGGAAAAGAATAAAGGGCCCTGTGTTTTAGCTTAAAATCTAATGGACACAGAGAGCACCGACACAAGATGGAAAACTCACAAACTTACCTCTAAAGGTTTTGGGTTATATACAAGAGGGTTATAGATACAATATGGGGGTGTGTAGCGCCATAGGTTCAAGCAAGTGGAGGTGTCTGTGTGTTACACTGTAGATTGTGAGTTATATTATGTGTAGTGTGCGCAGTTATTAGTGATCAGTTGAAGATTTTGAGGCAGGAGAAGTGTAGTGGAGCGAGGCAAGGAGTCCATAGAATAGGGGCGGCACGAGAAAAGTCCTGAAGACGGGAGTGAGAGGAGGTGATAAGAGAGGAGGAAAGAAGTAGGTCATTAGCAGAGTGAAGAGGGAGGTTGGGGGAGTATTTGGAGACGAGAGTAGAGATATAAGGGGGTGCACTGTTGTTGAGGGATTTATTGGGTTATGATTTTAAATTCTGGAGGCTATGGGAAGCCAGTTGAGAGACTTACAGGGAGCAGCTGCAGACACTGATCGATGAGTATGGTAGATGAGTCTAGTGGAGGTGTCATTATGGACTGGAGAGAGATGGGTGATGGGAGACCAGCAAGGAGAGAGTTGCAGTAGTTGAGGCGAGATATGTTTGTTGTGTCTTGTGTAAGATAATGATGTATTTTGGAGATGTTTTTTAGGGAAAAATGACAAGATCTTGCTAGTGATTGTATGTGAGGAGTGAGAGAGAGTAGGGTCCACTAGAACACCAAGACAGCGAGGCTGGGAGGTGGGAGTGATGGTGGCATTGTCGCCAGTGAGAGATATTAGAGGAGGGGAATCTCTGTTTGTGGCCTTTCTATATACTAAATCATAAGTTTATGTGAAATATCACTGTATATAGACATTTTTGTGCATATATAAACATATTCCAATGCATTGTATCTGCAGGCAGACTGCTGCCCCCTTAAAATGTGCTGCCCTAGGCCTGGGCCTTGTGGACCTGGGCAATAACACACCCTCGCCATGGAGAACACATATTTTAAGGGCACGTGTGAGCATGTTTGAGTTTGTACCTATATTGACATGATAAGTACATAGACCGTCATATATATATATATATATAATGTAATAACACCTGTGATACTTTATATTCCAGGAGATCATCACATTGTTCAACTGCAACTAAAGTCCAAAGAGACTGGGATGACTTTTGCCAGCACCAACTTTGTCTTCTACAACTGCAGCGTCCATAATTCGTAAGTACTGCACCTCTATAAATAGGCATAACGGGGAAAAAGAGACTAAAATATTAGATAATATCTGTGTTAACGATACATATTCTAATATTAAAATAAACTACCTATCTAAGAGTTTGCAACTAAACATCATTTTATAAAACTCTGTTTTTACTCACTGAAACTTTCCAAAAAGTCCCTTTAAAGCTCCACCCCCAGCAGCTCTTGCACGCAGGGTCTCTGTAGTACTAGGTGTACTAATCAATCACAGATTGTCTCTCCAGCGGCATTTCAAAACATACTGTCGAGAAACAGTCTGTGATTGGTTAGTATATCTAGTACCAAGAGAGGCACTGTGTGCATGAGCTGCTAGGGATGGACCTTTGTTGGAACTATTTGGAAGGTTTCAATGAGTAAAAATATGTATAGATATTTTAATATTAGTATTCAAAGTTCTTTAGCTTTTTATTTGTAAATCATTTTGTAAATTATTTTGAATAAATATGCAGATTTCTTATCCGCTTTGACAATATGGGCTATTTTGTGTAGATCATTATCATCAAATAATAAAATTAGGTTTAGATCTGCAAAAAAAACAGGTAGCTAATTTTAATATAATAAAAACAGGAACTTTTCATATCCCTTTAATATTTAAAAAGCCTTCCCAAAAGGCCCCATGAATTTGTCTCCATCAAATTCACAACCAGTTCCATTTAAACTTACATTCACCTTTCAAATGAGTATTAGATTTTTTTGCTATTTTCTTTATTGAAATATAAATTTAAAGAAGCTGACAGGCTGTTGGAATAAAGCCTGTCAGCTTTTATCATGAGTAATGCCAGCCAGTCTTTTTGTGTTCATGCCAGGCACAAGGAAGTTAGAGAACTATTACAGAAACAAGCTTTTTTCATTACAATTAAGATGTAAAATATATATAATTCAATTGAGCTCTTGCTCTATCCAGTAGCCCGTAAGTGAGGTCGCGAGTTAATTTGCTATTCTATTGGCGTCTTTTTGCGGGCTTCAAACTGTTCAAACGAGTTACGGCCTTAAAAAATGGCGATGGTTAAACCTGCAACTTACACCCTGCCGAAGCCTTTAAACTCTCTTGGTCTGAACGCATATCTGGCCCCCGAACCTAATTTATTGACATGTAACCTCCATGTTTTACTGCCGTAATAATGCCAGTCTCATTTTCTATTGGCTGATTTGAAATGGGAGGTTACAGGCTTGGTTAATTGATCATGTTCCCGCCCTGAACTGCTACGAGCCAGTGCATGGTTTACGGTTTCGGCTTTGGGACAGTAACTTGCGGGCTTGATCAATTGAATTGCACTGCAAACGGAAGCCAACGGGCTTGCAATTGAATCGGGCTCAGTATTTGGTGCCTCCGCTATTAGTTCCTTTCTATTTGTTGCTTTATTTGATGTTGAAATAATGAACTAAAAAGTCTCACTCCAAAGAAGAATATCCCGCGTTATTATTATTATTATTATGTGCTAGCGGCGGCGCTCCTGGCCACAATACCCGGTGCCACTGCGTTCCCATTCACCCTTTTCATACATTGTACTCTCACACTGATAATTTCTTTACAAATATTTCTATGTTCTGCTTCTGTCTTCTCCGGCAGAAATACAGATAAAAAAAAAATTAAATATTCATAACAGTCTCTGCTTTGACTTGACACAATATGATACAGTATACATTTTTAATTTGATTTATCAGAGTGAGCGCTTGTTATCAATTTAAATAACAAGTATGTTTTTTTCTCGCTGCTTGTTCGCTGCCTGCCGGAGAGCTCGCAGTCGGGCAGGAGGAAATTGAGTCTCTTTTCATTTAAATGTAGTAATAACCCCCAAGGTTATGCAGTATATAAAGCAAAACAGCATCCTCAAGATGAGAATGTTCCCCAGTCATTACATGGCGGATAAACCCAACAGGCCTATTCAGTCTACCCAGTGGCGGAGCTAGTGAATGGAGTGCCTGGTGCAAGAAAAAACATTGGGGCCCTACAGAGAGGGGGCCCAACATTTAATTTTTTGGGGTCCCTTCATCCAGGCCCCCCTCTGGTGCCAAATCCCTATATGGTATTATATATTATCACTAAATTATTATGTATTTACAAATATATATATATCTATAAAAGAATGTATGGATATATATATAACTACAAGAAAGTTAGAAAACCCCTAAAAAACTTCCTTTTTTCATTATAATTAAGATGTAAAATAGTATTTTGTGCCTCGGTTATTAGTTCCTTTCTATTCATTGCTTTATTTTTTATTGCAAGCTGTAATGATGTTGAAATTAACTAAGAAGTCTTTATCTACAGAATATTCATTATTATTATTATTATTATTATTATTATTATTATTATTATTATTATTATTATTATGTTTTAGCTCCTGGCTAGATAAACATTTTGAATATATATATAATATATTTTTTCATTTCTGTACTACTACTGCACTAGAAGTTTTTCTCTACAGTAAATCATTCTTGAAATATTTAGAATTGATTTTGCGTCTCCTGTATACTAATATGCGGCTCCGAGTTCTTGATAAGGGTGGGAGAGGGGGTCTAACTGCCAGATAACATTGGGGTCTTTATTTTTGGCCACTACAGAGACAAACCGATTATACTCCTAATTAGCACATTAAAGTAGCTCATTAATATGCGTGATCTGCTCATTTGCATATAAATGCAGCCAATACATCATGGAATTTCCCAGGATTTATTCATTTTAGAAAAAAATGGATAACACATATAGCTTTTCATCCTGTTTAAGAATAACCGAAAAAAAGCTTAATTTCGGGGCTACAGAGTCCTTTTCCATTGAAGCATGATTATATATAACGTTTATTCTTATCTCCAGGTGCCTGTCCTGTGTGGAGAGTCCTTATCAGTGCCACTGGTGTAAATATCGCCACGTCTGTACCCACGATCCCAGAAGCTGCTCCTTTCAGGAAGGAAGAGTGAAGATGCCGGAGGTAAAATAATTCACTACTGTTGTATTGTTGCAATGTTGATACAACTGCTTATTAATAATGTGGAGACAATGTTACAGCTCATGGAATGCTTGGATAATGGGAAGAGGCCCCCGGGGGTCTTCAGTTGCCCCAGACTAGGATTGTGTCTATTATCTGGCTAATACAACTAATAGGCCATTAGGCAGTGACTGAGGCTGCTAGAGATTGCAGGGTCAACTTAAATATTTTTTTCTGTTTTAATGTTGTACTTATTATTATTATTATTATTATTATTATTACTATTTATTTGTAATGCGCCGACATATTCCGTTCTTATCAAATATTAAATAGATTTTTTTTATATCATTGTTATTTATTTTGATTATTTATTTTTCTATATGTATTTATTTTTTGTCAAAATAACAAAGGACTCATGTTGTATTTAGGGCCTTTGGCCTAGCGTACCACAAAGTGTCAATTTGCACTCAACAAATCAGAAATAAAGATGGCGGATGTACTATATGCACTCAACATCCGTTTCAGGTCTTGCTTGTGCTGTATTTTTAAAGCCAAGTATGAATATATAAACTTTATTTTACCTTTTAATAAAAAAAAAGAGAAAACTATAAAGACTAACTTGAAGGTGATAACCTGGAATAGTATTGGCTTCAAGTTTCACCCATTCATGCCCTTTTCATTGCACAAATGACTTCAGATTGTTGGCTTGGGCTCAGCTCCATTGTGGGCTAGCACATCACGAAAACTGAATTTAATGGGCAAAACTTGAAACCAACAGCCAGCCAGTCTGTCAGTTTCTATGTATGTTTTTAAATAATTTTATTTTTTTACTTTAAAGTTCAATGTTAAAAGAAGCTTTAATATTTTAAGGTATTTGCTTAGATAAATTGGGATAAAGAGCCAGAATAGGTTTGATATTTTTAAAACACAGCTTTAATTCACATATTTAAAAGTGTGATATTGACTGTACATCAAAAAAGCTAATTCATCTGAAAATCCACCGTGCAGCCCTTGAACTAAATATATGTGAGCTATAAATGTATTTATTTGAGCCCAGTAATGTATATTGTGAGGCCACTCTATTTGGTAGATTAATAAAGAGGGAGTGGACTGACCTTCTGGCAAGGTGTTGGCTTCAAGTTTCACACATTCCCTCTTCTATGCATGAGTGTTTTTCGCATTGGTGGCTTGGGCATGGCTCACAAAATCATCAAAAAAGATGTTAACAGGCACAGCTTGAAACCAACAGCCTGCCAGACTATCCATTTTTAGATATTTTTTTTAAGGGTTTCTCTGTTTTTTACATTAAACGAAATGTTACAAAAATGTAATGTATTAATTCATCTGGTTAGATAAATGAAACCAAATTGATCATTAAATTGGAAATAAATCCATAATTCAATTGACATTTAAAAAAAATACAGTAGTCAAAAATAGAAGTCATCTGAAAATCTCTTGCAGCCCTTGAAGTAAATATATTTATCTCAGTAATGATTATTATTTGGTAAACTAGTAACGACGGAATACACCGATACGCATGTTTTTATGTTGGATATTTCTGAATCAGCTTTACAAAATATGTTTAGCTTCTCACAACATCGCGTTCCTTCTTTTATCGGAGATAGCCCCATAAATATGTATAAGTGCGGAGCCTCCGGCAGAGCTGGGTCCATAAGCCTTGTAGTGATACAACATATATCAGAAATACAGAAAATACAGTGACTTGGAAGGAAAAGCTCTAGGACGTGCCGGCTTGTACTTTACCTTCTTAGGAGGATCTCATGAACATAAAAATATATAATAAAAAGAACATGTTAAAGTGACACTGGACTATATCTATCCAATACGCAGAAAAGTGCAGTGAAATCAAATAGTTTTACGTTATTTATAAAGAGCACCAAAAACTGGCTATATGTTGTGTTATCCATTTTTTCCTAAAGTCAAGCAATCCTGGGAAATTCCATTTTGTAGTTGTTCTATTAATATGCAAATGAGCAGCACACAAATATTAATTAGCTGCTTTGATGTGCTAATTAGGATTACTGTCTGCTTGTCTGTCTTTGCAGTGGCCAAAATAAAGACCCCTAGGTTATCTGGCAGTCAGACCCCTCTCCCCCTCACCCATACTGAGCTGCAAAATCAATTCTAAATATATAATTTACTATAGAGAAAAACTGCTAGTACAATGTATAGTCAATTTTAATGTACAAATCCTATTAAATGTCCCTGCATGAGTCTGCCCACTGCAGTGTATGCAGACCAAGATTATATAGAGCTGCATGTGCAGTGTAGTGTCCTAGCCTATCAGGGGCCACGTCTCAGCAGCAAGTTGCAGAATGTTGCTGAGACGTGGTCACTGATTGGTTATTATAAGATACAGCACGGCAAGTACAACTGAATCTGTATATTCGTAAGCTGCAGAGGGCAGACCCATACAGGGACTATTTGTTTGATTTTAGGCAGAGCTTATAAGCACTTCCTAACAAAATAAAGCACATGTCAGTAAATAGGTACCCAGGGGTATTATATACCTAGTAACATCTATATTCCTTTACATGTAAAAATAAAACCATCAGACTCTCCATGTCACTTGTTTTTGACGCGTTTGTTTTATTACCTTTATTTTTATCCTGCGCCATCAAAGTGTAAATGTATCCGATAGGAATAAATATTCAGGGGTTAATGTCAGCGCTACATCTGATAAAATGCCATTTTGTGCGCGTGTTGCTTATTGGCACCTGTGTCTCTCCCCCTCACCATAAATCAGGCGCTGAAAAGGTCTTCGAAAAATAAATGGCTGTGCGGCTGATTTGAATTGACTGGAAAGTGCAGCGTAAACGGCTCTGGTTTATCATCCCCTGTGACAGCTCGAGTGCGGACCCTGCACCCTGTCAGCACTTTAAAAATGTCATCTGGGATTGCGCGCCCGCCCTGCAAACAGTATAATAAAGGGCCAGGTGTACTTAGGTATAAACACTTACGGAAGAGCGTCCATATTTAGCTTTATCTCGTTATAATGAGGTCAAAGGGCAGCAAGAATCACCAATTTATTAATTAGTTGCAAGAATTTTTTTTACAATTATTTCATTGAATCGGAAAAGCTTGAAGCCGACCGCCTGCCAGACCTTCAAGTTCTAAGTATATTATATTTCTATAATAAGTAACATTAGTGAACATCCATTTCACTATAACTGTAATCATTGGTCTAATAGATACTTTATCATTATTTGTACTAAAATAGATATCATGAGTTAACTTCGGAATCAATCTGCAAATACACAATATAATCCAGTAATAAACATATATATATATAAATATAAAATAATGCAATAGTACATGTCTGTTCTATATATATATATATATATATATATATATATATATATACTCATTAACATTGTATCAGTGAAATGTATGGTAGTTCCTTGGGGTCGGGGCTTCCCTGAAAAGTCTTCATGGTGATTCTTAGTTAATCTTGGCCAGTTGTAAGAAGTAATGATTCTTGTTTTCTTTCTCAGTAGCACCCTGATTTTTGTATAAGTAAAATAGATTCTTAAAAAAAACCTTCTCCTATCTCAGTGCTTTCAGCTATAATAATGTGTATGCAATATGGCAAAGGCCTAACTGTCTATTATCTATGAGATAACAGCTCAGTTATTGCACTGCATTCTGGGAAACTGGGTGGGGACATGCACATGAGCCACAATGCATTTTCAATGTTTAACCTAATACTACTTTATACATGGCTCCTTTTAAGTATGTATACACCAACACTGTACCAGTAACATGTATTATAGTTCCTCAGGGGCGGGGCTTCCTTGAAAAGTCACAAGAGACCAAGACCTATTGCCAATGTTGATGGGGATTCTTAGTAAATCTCTGCCTGTTGTGTTATTGCTTTTTAAGTAGCAACCTGGGAATATTAGCTATAATAATGTGCGTACAATACACATTAGGCCTAAATTATCTATCAGATAAC
Organism: Discoglossus pictus; assembly: GCA_027410445.1. Lineage (NCBI taxonomy): Eukaryota > Metazoa > Chordata > Amphibia > Anura > Alytidae > Discoglossus > Discoglossus pictus. Next base: position 391,965,040 of record CM050167.1, on the reverse strand, counting down.
AGCCCAGTTATTGAACTACACTCTTGGATACTGGGTGGGGACATGTAAATGAGCTCACAATGTATTTTCATGCTTTAACCAATACCACTTTATACGTGGCTCCTTTTAATCATATACACAGCAACACTGTCTCTGTGTATCAGTTCCTCGGGGGCGGGGCTACAATATAAAGAGACCTTCATGGTGATTGTTAGTGAATCTCAGCCTTTTTCTTTATCTCTTTCTCAGTAGTAACCTTACACCCTTGTCCTATGGCCATACTGCCTAGTATCAGGTAACAGCCCAGCGTGCTCTGCGCTCACCTACTAAACATGTTGCTGTGTTGGCCTCCTCAGCAGAGCGATAATGGGCCCCGGTTCAGGGTCAGGCTGATGGCGTTATTATTAGTACAGACTGGAAAATGAAATGGAACCCCCTCTTTTATGAATTTCCTTGTTTATTAGAACATGGCGCCCCTTGACATTTCTCTTAAAGGGAAGGTTCCTGGATGTTACTAGGTATATAATATCCCTGTGCATCTATTTACTGACATGTGCATTATTTTATTAGGAAATGCTTAGAAAGCTCTGTTTTAACTGTCTAAAAACACACAAATAGTCCCTGTATGGGTCTGCCCACTGCAGCATATGCAGACACAGACGTAGGGCTGAATGTGCAGTGTCTCATATAACCAACCAGTGACCACCTTAGACATGTTCCCGATAGGCTAGGACACTACACAGCGCATCCAGCTATACAGAGTCTGTCTCTTCTTACGCTGCAGTGGGCAGACCCATACAGGGACTATTTGTTTGATTTTAGGTAGTACAAACAGAGCTTATAAGCACTTTTTGATATCCGTAAATAGATACACAGGGATATTATATACCTAGTAGCATCCAGGAGCCTTCCATATTTAATTTAAAAGAACACCAAAAAATGTCAATGCATTGTACTAGCAGTTGTTCTGTAATTAAATAACTTCTGAAATATTTACATTGGTTTTGTGGCTCCTGTGTGCTAGTGTGCGGCTCAGTATGCTAAAGATCAGAGAGAGGGTCTAACTGCCAGATAACATTGGGGGTCATTATTTTGGCCACTACAGAGACAGACAAGCAGACTGTAATCCTAATTACCACACCAAAGCAGCTAATTAATATGCGTGAGCTGCGACATAATAAGAATAAATACAGCAACAACAACATGGAATTTCCCAGGATTGATTTACTTTAGAAAAAAATGCATAACACAACGTATAGCCAGTTTTTCGTGATCTTTAAGAATAACTAAAAAAAAAATAACTGCGACATTTACATATCCCTTTAACTATTTTTTCTTAAAGCCACAGCCCCTCTCTTGTCTGAGCATAAAAGTGAGAATTCTCTCTTCTCTCACGGGTGTAACTGTAGGTGAGAAGCCATCATTACACCATTACCCGTGTCGCCCTCCTACACGCATCCGTTGCCCTCTCAGAGTTTTATGTCCTTACCTGAAATTAATCAATATGAGCCCTGTCACCGACAGCCCCCCCCAAGCCCCCATGTCAATCTTGATTAAACCTGTGCTGGAGGGTGTGAGAGACCCCCCAGAGAGATCACCTTGTAACGCCGGTGACACATTTACCCCCGTGGATTATTTCCAGTCCAAATCTGTCCAACCTATCAGTGTCGAAATTTTTTATTGAGCCTCATGGTGGCTCAGAAGCCCACCAGGGGGCTGAGCGACAAACACATATTCCTATATTGGATCGTTTAATTCTCCCCTCCACGAGTCGATCTTGGCACCTGTCTGTCATTAATACGGGAGAGAAGAGCTAAGTGTTGTTGTTATGGAAACCTGCCGACTCCCGCTGTGGGTACGGAAGGAACATGGATGGATGATCACGCCGGCAAAGGAGCCGGGGAAGAAATAAAAACATAAACAGAAGAATGATGTGGCTACATGGATCTGTGCTCTTAAAGGCGCGCGGTGCTATAGGATGTATTAAAATGGCCAAACTGTATTCAAAAAGAAAAATATTTACCACAAAATCATTTAGCTTATGGTGAGCAAAAGAGTGAAAAGCCTTCGCCATACAGAGTGCAGCAAATAACTAGCATATTCCCTGCTCAGAATTCCAAGAAATGCAGTTATTGCACTGCTCTCTGGGAAACTGGGCAGGGACATGCAAATTAATCCACAATGCATGTATAAAGTGCTATTCCATTAATGAGTGAAAATGCATTGTGGACTCATTTGCATATCCCTGCCCAGTTTCCCAGAGTGCAGTGCAATAACTGTAAACGTGTACCTCCTCAAGCACCCTTCTTTTTTGTGTCCAAGTATATAAGAATTGCTTTCAGGATCCAAGCTATCACAGTGGAAATGTTATACAAAATAAGACTTTTTCTAAAATGGTTTTATGCTCGTTGCTTACAAACCTTCTAATATTGATAGTTTGTTAAATGCTTCACAATTGTGAGTTTTTTTTCCTAGTTTGTCATCCTCAGCTGGCGCCCCATTCTGGCTTTGAGCCCACCTAACATCTATGGGGTGACTCTCCTCCTTTATGTGGTCCTGTTATTTCTTATTGAGGATCATACAAACTGATGAAAGGCTGGCTCTCCTGTAAGGTACCAGTGCAGACAAGCAGCCGCAATTAATTTCTCTGCAACCTGCTGAGTCGGACAAGGCTCCTATAGCTTTGTCTGTCGGGCCATAGGGGACCAGTGTTGTCAGAGGAAACTTGAAGGACTGTATTGATATAAATCCCCAAAAAAAGATTTTTTTGTGCCTGGTGCCACAGCGTCCATCATTTGATGATGGTACATTATAAGCCATTAAATGCCTAATCCATATTGAAAGGATAAAGAATCAAAGTCCAACGGCAGAACAAAGGCTCAGACCCGTGGATGTTGTAAGCTGGTCGCTTAATATAATACAGAGATTTAAAGGGCATCGAGGAACACACGGGAAGGGGATTTACTGAAGATGTCCTCATATATTTAACTTTTAAGAGCGTAACCAAACTGTATTGTGTGGGGCCGAAACAGTATTAAAGAAAAATACAGCTTGGAACATGAAAGGGAACCTCGCAAGGCTTTATAAGAGGAATCAACACTTGGTACTTTGTATGAATAAAGACATTCTAAGGAATCATTTTAGCTGTGTCTTAGATCGTAAAGTTATCTTAAGAGGTATTATGTAGAGTGAATGGAAATCACACAAGAGGATATTCCAAAGAAGTGCTCAAGAAAGCGTCCTTCAGAGTGAGAGCCCGTCACATGCTGGGTGTGCAGAGAGAGATATCCAAGGAATCTGCCGTCTTTTATATTAAAGAAATATATAAATCTCTATGCATCCTCAGCAGGTGAGACAATAGAATAATTACGTCTTGAAATATATATCAAACTTTTTTAAACTTACTGTTTCAACTGTAAATGTACGGACTCCTCGGCCAATCATGAAGATGGCGGGGAAAAAGCATCTTATTGTTTAATGGAGAAGCCAACGTAGAGTTTGTACCAAAAATTTGTGTTCATATGTCTAAAAATAAGTAAAACATGTATTTTTTGCTCAGAATTCTCAGAAATACAGTATAATGCGCATCATCCTAAAATTCAAAAAGAGATGGCCATAATACAGTCCCCTGATGATGTCATGTCCACCCCTGGCCCGTGTCATAGGGTTATCACAAGAATAATAAACCAACACAATATTGTGGATACCAGAACGTGATGGTAATAGAAGAGTGTACAGTACATCACACACAGTACATACAGTATATCATACACAGTACATACAGTATATCACGCACAGTACATACAGTATATCATACACAGTACATACAGTATATCACGCACAGTACATACAGTATATCATACACAGTATATACAGGGCTGGAATAACCATTAGGCAGAATGAGCATGTGCTAAGGGGACACCACAGAAAGTTTCCATTGCTGGGCCATATGGTGCAAATGATGTAACTGAATCAGGCTCCACAAAAAGGGGCCTCCATAATAAATGAAAAAAAAATACATACATATATATGCAATAATAAAAATAATAAAAAATAGTAATAATAGAGGTTAATGATATACATTGTAACGGTTTAGTATTGTTTATGCTTTGAATTAGATATGTATATGGAGGCAACAAAATCTAAGTGCAGTACATACAGTATATCACGCACAGTACATACAATATATCACGGACAGAACATACAGTAGATCACGCACAGTACATACTACATGCTATTACAGGACTTTCATCCCCCCCAGATCTCACACTTGCTATAAATCGGCGCTTTCCTCCAGCAGGAGTTTCTCGTCAGCGCAGCTAAACCTGGAGATTTGTGTGCAAGCTCCCAATAAAATGACATTGTAAAGTCCGGGAACAGATAAAAAATATACGGCATGTCCTGCATTTGTTGGCCATAGTGCTTTGATTACTTGTAACAGTTATGTAAATGTGAGTGGGGAGGGAGGGGAGCGCGCCCAGAGCGTGCCCAGGGATTTATAGAGCTTGGAATGGTGCCTGGATTACAATGACCTGAGTGCACTACAAACTAATAACATCTCTGATACCAGCCTTAAATACTTGTACAGAGCTTTATGGCAACAGGAATTAATGGCGTGATAATGTGAGCGCAGGAAGTGATCCGGACATGTTCACACTAAGAGCCGAGGGCTTGGCGGCCTCACAATAAATAAAGGACAGCGATATATCCAGTGAAGGTATATGGAAGTTTGTGGCGTATCCAGTGTGTGCTGATTGTGGAATTCTGTATATTTATAATTAAACATTTCTTGTGTAAGCTCCACCCCCAGGGCACATATAAAGGAAGAGCGTCCTGGCCAATGAGCTGCGCGGAGTTGTGTCCGAGCAAATCAGCTGTCAGTATCATGGCCGTCTCCGGAGCAGCTTTGTTTCCGAGGGAAATAGGTACATTGTTGTAGCTGCCTCTGATTGGCCATAAATATTTATGAATTGTACCCTAATTTAGTTAAAAAAAAATCAAACTTTAGGGTAAGTTCATTCATTTTGGTTTGTGTTCATTTGGGCATTTTTTCATGTGCAAAAAAAATGTTTCCATACACTACTAATTCTTCAGATGATTCATAATGCAGGAAACTTTGATATATCTTTAAAAGAAATCTGATTACAGTTATATTAAAAATGTACAATAACAAAGAAAGCTTTATAAAACATTCCTATACTTGTGCTGCAGCACAGAGGTTACAGCCTTTTCAGTCTTTTCAGTCTTTTCAGTTTGTTTTTTAACCCCAAATAGGTGAATAGAGACTTACTGTATATTTGCATTACTGACCTAATAGGAGTTAAGGGAAGTCTGGTGACATTTTACTACCAAAGAGACATGTAGTTCAGTCGTGTCTGACTCTCCGTGACACTATGGACTGCAGCATGCAAGGCACATCTGCCAGTCACTGCCCCTCTGGGCACCATCAAGCTCATGTTCATTGCTTCAATGACCTCATCTTTTTATCTCCGCTTCTGCCACCCCTTCTTCATGTTCCTTCAATCTTTCCCAGCATCCTGTCTTCTCATGATATGGCCAAAATATTTGAACTTTAACCTCATGATCAAACCTTCCAATAAACAGTTTGGCTTCATTTCCTGTAGTACTGATTTATTGGATCTTCTTGGGACTCTAAGCAGTTCACACATTTCAAAGGCGTCAGTTCTCTGGCGCTCCAACTTCTTTATGGTCCTGCTCTCACATCCGTATGGGAATACCAGAGTTCTAATTATGTGGACCTTTGTTTTTAATGGTATATCTTTACAAGGTTGTCCAGACTTGCCATAGCTTTACTCCCCAGAAGCAAATGTCCTTTAATATCATGGCTGCAGTGACCATCTGAAGAGATCTTGGACAATGAAATCTGTCACTGCCTCCACTTCTTCCCAAACTATTTGCCAGGAACTGAGATTGTGGTTTGCCATGAGGTCATTTTAAAAGTAACCCAGCTTGTATTCTAGTGAATCCCCCTTTAGAAAGGAGGATTTTCAGCATTGTACCATTTCCTTGAATAATATATATATATATATATATATATATATGAAATATTTATATATATAGAAATATATAGTAAATAAATAGAACATTTGTGTTCACATTTGTATGTTTAAAAACATGTTTCAGAATTTCGAGAAATACAGTTATTGCACTGCATCCTGGGAACCTGGGCAGGGACATGTAAATGTGCCCACAAAGGCTTTGCTCTTTAATCCAAATACCATTTCAAACATGGTTTCCTTTAAGTATATGCCTGCTGTCTTCCACAGCTTTATGCGTTATGCACAAGCCAGGAGCCAAACCACAGGCTGCACTGTTTTGAGGTTACAGTATCGCATAAACTGGCTCCTAGCTTGTGTAGTAGATTTTGTGAGGAGGTAGTTTACCACAACAATCATTTAATTTATGCTGGGCAAAAGAGCGATAGAAGCCTCCAGTCCTTTCCCTCTTCACCTTCGCAAAATCTACTCGCTTACAATCCCTCCGCCAATCGACAGATGGCGCTGACGATTTTCATATAAGGCGCGCCGACAGAAGAGGCCTTGAGCTATGAGAGGCGCATTAGAGGCCCTGGGGGGCCAAGTGCCCGCACCGAACATAGCGATGGCCTCCCGCCACGTCGGAGGGGAGAATAGTTCTTTGCCTTACATCAAACATGACGGTGCCCGAAAATGTACAGCGCCCTCTGCCGGATGGCTCCTGTAACTGCAGCTGTCAGTGCTGCCGAAGAAACGCAGTATACAGTATATAATTAGTACATAATAAATATATATATATATATATATATATATATATATATAAAATATTGCACAATGAAAGAAGACTATTGAGCAGTAAGTTCCAATGTACAACAGATGAAGACAATATGGCGCGCTCTGCAGCAAACAAGCAAGTGTGAGCAATTCCTGTCTAATTGCTCTGAATATCCGAGGTTTGATGGCTTACCCTGAGCTATGAGATTTTAATAGGTAGAAGGTGTGTCAGCAGATTAGGAGGGTGGAAGAACAATCCAAAAACCGTCATGCATTCAACTCCCTGGAAGGCAATTTGTAAACGAGAATAAAAAGCTATAATTGCCATCTTGTATATTCAAGCAGCTTTCTCTAAAATCTATCCATTTTCATGAATTGGACTGCGGCTGCTGCACCATATTGCAGTTATCATTTGAAACCGAGGGCAAATGCTTCCCCCTGGTAAATGGGGCAGGGTATACATTTGTCATGATATAATACATGGAGAAGGGAATTAGTCACATGATTTAATTAGCAAAGCATTAGGTTAATAAGATAAAGAAATATTATGAAAAGTGACTGCCTCTTCAGGCAAAGTATATAGAGACTATAAAGGTATTTTAATGTAAACCAATCTCATTAATACTTTGGAAATTAAACTTTACACTGATATCTCATTGGATATTAATGGTATATAGAAGATTCCTGGATTATAGATGTACCTGATAGAGTATGAAAAACGCCCCAAATTAAAACATTAATAAACTTACCGTAACGTTTGCAAAAATTGTTCTTGATTTTGAGAAGGAACACCCCTAAAAAATCCAAGCTAAATTAGCATAAAATTCATAATTAGTTGTGGCAAATAAGAAGCAGGTACAATAATGTATCTGTTTCCTTCTCTCTGGCTGAGACAAGGGTGCAGCCATGATACTGACAGCTGATTGGCTAGGAAACAACTCCGCATAGTTAGTTGGCTAGGACACTCTGCCTACATAGGTGCCTCGGGGGTGGAGCTCACACGACAGAGTTCAAATGCAGTTTGAATTACAAATATATAGAATTCCTCAATAAAATGATGTGATATGAGACGCCCGATCAGACGCACACAGGAGATCTGCAAACTGACTGGTACCTATAACTAATGACTTTATTTTAATTCAGCAAGACATCAATGTAGATGTATTGTACAACTGGCCATGTAAATATAATATTGTACAACTGGCCATGTAAATACTGTATAATATTGTACAACTGGCCATGTAAATACTGTATAATATTGTACAAGTGGCCCTGTAAATATAATATTGCACAGTTGGCCATGTAAATATAATATTGCACGATTGGCTCTGTAAATATAATATTGAATGGGAATCTGCAACCAGATCTGGATTTTCTTGAGTTGCTTCAGAAAACGTGCAAGACAGAGGTCAAATCTGACTAAAAGCGGCTTCCTCATGGATTTTGTGTTATTTGGGTTATTTGTACGGGTGGTAAAATCTCGCCATATTGGTCATTATCATCGCACTGTAGGATGTTACTGCACCCGAGACTCTGAGAGCACAGCTCCAGGTATAACATGTCAGGGGCCACAGTCGCGTGCTATAAACGACATAAAAATCACAGGGTGTTTTACACTTGGATACAACGAGTCAACCTCAGTCTGGAACACATCACTTGAAAATGCAGTTTTAAACAAAAAAAAATACTCCTAAAGCATCAAATGTATAAACAATGAATAGTATATTAGTGATTCTATTTGAATGTCTAAAAAATAAGTTTGGATTTACAGAGTGATGGTGCATTATGTGGTCTCATTTGCATGTTCCCAGAGTGCAGTGCATGAACTGTATTTCTGAGAAATTTGAGCAGAAAATACGTTTTTATTAACTTATTTTTTAGACATTTAAACAATCACTAATGTGCTATTCATTGTTTGTACTACTGTACTTTGTACGGTGGAGGGCTTCTATCACTCTTAGCCCACCCCATATGTGAAACGATTGCTATATATATATTTATATTTATTATTAATTTATTTATATAAAGGCATTGCTATTTCATCTAATGGCTTTCCCAAGGTGACTTCTTGTTCCCATTTTAAAAAACAGCACTATCAATGTATCCTTACATTACTTTCTTTCTCAATTGGTCATTTAGAGACACCATTCCTAGGCAGATGCAAGTGAAATAAGAAGTAACCTTTTTACTTAAGTTTAAAGAGTTGGCTCAAAGGATCCATCAATAAGGACAGAGCAAAGCCTTGTAGGAGAGAAAGCTTTTACTGGCACAGTATTGAGCTCTAATCATGACTGAGTGCTCGGCCATCACCTGACGTCCTGCCGGCTTTCTATTTTGTTACCTTTAAATTGCTCTCAGAGGATACAAGATCAGGTTGGTTCAATATCACAGAGTCCTCTTCCAACATACCAACAAAGGGCTGCATTTCAAATAAATTAAATCATGTTTAGGAGGACAGAGAACAGAACTGCACTTAAATCCGGTAGAGTGAGAATAACATGGAAACTGGAGTGGTATGTAGTGTGGCAGGTTATCAATTTCCTCTGGGTTTGTGCCCGCGTTTACGGCAGCTTGATAGAGGAACACAATTATAAGAGGCTTTATAACTTTCCAAATAATAGCAATTGATCCAAAATAATATACCAAAAACATATCAAATAAAATACTGGTCTAGTCCTACCAGAGCAGTACTTACTTACTTATAGACAGATCCTCAACAAATTGCTCTCATCCAGCTAAACCTGAGTGGAGCAAAAACCAAACAAAAACAGTTTATTAGTTTGTTCTGTTGTTTATTTTTTTTTATTCCAGTATCAGTCTTAAGTCAGCTGTAATCAGGTGCTTCTAATCAACTATTCAGCGAAGCTAACTCTTTCAGACCTCCTGGGGAAAGGGAGCTTTGTAAATACCTTGTATCACTCTGTCATATTGGGTAGATTATAGGAACACATAGCTAGGTGGGTGCATATGCCCAGATATATTTTGTTCCCCTGCATCCTTACAGTGTCTCATGTAACAGAAACACTAATATATATTATTTTTAAAGGGATAACACTCGCCCTGTGTCTCTTTCCACATTCTTCCCCCTCTCTCTCCGCTGTGTCTTTCTCCTCTGTGTCTCTGATGCAGTTTTGGGTGGCTCGCGATGAGTGGCGATGCTTGCATCGTTCGGCTAAGTATTACTGGCTTTTTGATCGTTTTTACTGTCTTTCGCAAATTGTTCCTGCCATTGGCCTTTTTTTTCATCCATTTACGTTTTTTTGACCGCCATCTTTTTTCTCGCTTGGCGAAAAATGCCAAATATGCCTCAAATTAACTTGCAACCTCACTCACAGGCTCCCTTACTCTCCCCTTGTGAGTGTGTAATTAAAAAAATAAAATTATTTGGTGTTTTTTGGCAGTCTTTCGAGTTACGCTCTTGAAACAATTTTGTCCGCTAAATTAGTAAACTGCGTGCGTCTCGATCAGCGGCAAAGTGCACCGGTTTTTGGCGGTCATCGCGGCCATTGACATGAGTGCCTTCTGTGCTCATATCTAGGCTGTTTTAAAGTCCTTCGGCGCTCATTGCAGCCTAACTTTAAAGTCCTTCTTGCCTTTGGAGCTCATTGCAGCCCAGCAACTGCGGGCCTTGCTTCGCGAGGCCTGCAGTTATTTAACATTGCGTGACCAACAACGCAAACGTGACCAACACTGACAACTATATATATGATTTCATCCTGTCTGGGATCATGACTCCTTGTTTTTCTTATTTATATTATATTTTTATATCGTGGTGTTGGCGGTTTTTGGTGCCACTGACGCATTAGAATTCTGAGCCATCTGATCGAATCCTGGCCCATAATATGTCCAGATTGCAGGCTCAATATTCCCACTATATAGAATAATGTAACAGATTACATGCCAATAATGTCATTTGCAAAATTCTGATTTACTATAATTACATTTTGCAGAAAGTCTGACCTTGTGGTGTGAATATAACCAGAAGTGATGCTCCGTGCAGTTCATCTTCTGGGGCAGTAAATGAACTCTGCATAGAACTGAGACGATGATGCACATGTGGAGTTTTAATATAGAAAGCAATCTCACAATATGATAATACGTTGGTAATTCAATGGATTTACCAACAGAGCAGTGTGGCCGGTTTAGCTGGGAGTATGGCAGGGGTGTGTTTCTGTCTATGGCTTAGGGCAGCACATTCTCAGGGGGCAGCAGCCTGTCTGAAGATGCTGTGTAGTACATTAAAATATATGTGCATGACAGTGTTTAAATACAGGGATATTGTGTACTTGATACTTTGTAACAAATATATACATTTATAGTTTGAGATAGAAATGGGAAAGGAGGATTTGCAAGTGGGGAATGTGAATGGCCTAGGGCAGCAAATAAACGCAAACACACCAAAAGAGCAGTGGCGTTGCAGATGGTGCAAAGCACCGGGGGCCACAACATAGCAGGGGCCTGCTACTGGCAATAAATGAAGAATCTTACGTTTTTAGAAAGATTATCTGATCCTTGTAGGGGTGAGCGTATCATCTTCTTATATTTTTGGCTTTTTAATTGACCCCAAGGAGTGAATAGAGAAGTTGGAAGGGGGGCCCAAATTATTTTGCACTGAGGCCGCCCTATCACTTGCTTCACTATGGAGTATGGTAATGTGGGGTGTGGGTTGGTTTATAGGGCGAGAGTGATGTTATGATGCATTAACTCCTTGTTGTCTTCATTTCCAGGAGTGTCCACAGCTCCTTCAGACTGAGAAGATTCTGATTCCAGTAGAAGTTATCAAACCCATCACCCTGAAAGCCAAGAATCTGCCGCAGCCTCAGTCTGGACAGAGGGGCTACGAGTGCATCCTAAATATCCAGGGCAATGAGCAGAGGGTCCCGGCTCTGAGGTTCAACAGCTCCAGCGTGCAATGTCAGAACACCTCAGTAAGTGCTTTAATTACTTGCACAAATAGCAGTTAAAGGGACCCAGGAAGTTGATTTAATTTTAAAGGGCATTAAAATCTGGCTATATATTGTACTAGCAGATTTCCTCTACAGTAAATAATTTCTGAAAAATTTAGAATTGATATTGCAGTTCCTAATTAGCACATCAAATCAGCTCATTAATATGCAAGAGACAATCATTTGCATGTAAGTACATCGACAACAACACAGAATTTCCCAGGATTTATTTATTTTAGAAAAAAATGGATAACACAAAATATAGCCAGTTTTTCATCCTGTTTAACCTATAAAAATAACATCTTGATTTTGGGGTGACAGAGTCCCTTTAAGGCAATTTGATTTGTGCTTTGTGATATTGCTCAGTCCCTACAATCATGTTTATACTCAGTGGCTTAATGGTAGCACATGCTCATTGTGATTTATGCAATTGATTGAAAGCCAAGTGCCTGAGCCAGTATGAGCATGTGCTAGTGCTATTAGTGACTCAGTTGTAGATAATGTGCAGAGATTGGGGGTCAATGAGGCTAATTCTTTGGCTTTGAATAGCAAGTTTAATGTAAGTTTTAGCCTACTCCATTATTAAAAATATTTAGTTGAAACGTGCTTATCTTATTTTTAAAGTGACAGTATAATGATAAAATAAATCATAATTTGCAGTTCCACTATAATTACATATTTATTATCTCAATAATATAAAGTTATTAATTATTCTGCTCACCTTGGGGCTACCTTGTTACCCTCTATGGCTCTACCCCCATCACACATGACTCTAAGGATCATTAGGAAGCCATGTGTTGGGCTGTGTGCATCAGAAGCAGCAATATGGAGATTCACAGTGGCTCACCTCAATTTTATGCAGGAGTTTTATGACCCCTCCGCCCATGACCCTCTACCCCCTCAGAGCCCAGGGATCCCCATGATTCCTTCACTAAACCTACCCTAAATGGAGAACCTCTGGGAATGTCCTCCTCCCATGAGCTGAGGGAACCCTGGGGATCCGCTCCTCCCTTGGATCCCACCATCTATCAATAGTTATGGGATCCCCATGGCAGCTAAAATGTAACCCTCACCATGAGTGTCACTAACCAACCCCTCTGGCACTTAAAATGAATCTCATGTGCCTAAATGTAATCCCATATTGGCTTTTATAACTAATCCTATGCCACAGAGGTCCAGTAAGAACCTCCCTGGCGCCTATAATAAGCCCCTATGCCATGGAGGTCCTGCAAGGACTTTCATGGCACCTAAATGTAATCACTAAGCTCTATGGCAACTAAAATGAACCCATCTCGGCTCTTATAACTGATCCTATACCACAGAGATCCTTAAAGGACCTCCCTAACACCTGTAATGAACCCCTATGCCATGGAGGTCCTGCAAGGACCTAATGGCATATAAATGATATTACCTAATCTCTCTGGCAACTAAAGTGAACCCATATCAGCTCTTATAATGGTAAGGACCTCTGTGGCATCTAAATATTATCCCTAGCCACGGAGGTCATTGGAGAACCTCAGTTAACCCCATGACCCTCAAACTAGTAAACTTTACTTGCAAATATTTTATAGTAAGCCCTTAGAACCTTTTCTGTGTCCCTTTGCATGTATATCCACTAGACACCAACATATTGACACTTACCATCCCATGTATCCGCGTGTGTCTCACATCACTACAGTGTATATATGTACAATGTATATCATCCACTAACTGGGCCCTACTAGATACAGTAATAAAAAGTGAAAATCACTCTGTTATTAAAAAAAACATGTATTGAGTTAAATACTTTATTTGCAGTGAAAGTAATTGTTCTGTTTTATGAGCTGCTACAAATGAGGATCCCAGGAAGTAACAGTCACAGTTTTATTACAGGTTATTGGATTGTGAACATCTTGTGTTTTTTTTCTGCCAGAAATTTAGAGGAGTTTATGGTTTGAAAAATTAAGCACAAATTAGGTACTTTGTATAGCGTGGCCTGCGGGCACAGAGAGAGCGAAGTGGCACATTAACGCACCCTGGCAGCGCCAGCACGTGAGACGCTTCTGCATAGACTTTATTGTAACTCAGTGGTAGTTATGGGTTTATTATAGGGCTGAGAAACACCGGCCCAAGGGGATACTACCAACCTAATGAGATAGTCTGCATGGCAGGTCAATACACATTCATTTTATTGCTGTGTTTAATTTAAAATATAGAACCCTTCTAATTAATTTCACCTTTTATGATCACAAAAACAATTCTAGTTTTATTTGTACGGCCTTGACACATAGGGCTAGATTTTCTAAGCATTGTATAGGGACTATGGATTTTGTTGCTGTTTAGGTGTTCAGTTGTATCTAACTCTCCGTGACCCTATAGACCATGGGCAGAGCTACTGGCGGTGCAATGCACTGGGGCTCTCCACTTGTAGATTTTATATATATATATATATATATATATATATATAATTTAATTTTTTTTTAATATATATAAATATATATATATTATATATATATATATATATATATATATATATATATATATATATATATATATATATATATATATATATGGACCACAGCACGTGCCAAACACATCTATCAGACTTTGTCCATCTAAAATTACCAAATTTTAATAAAAGTATATGGAATATGTGAGTCCACTCTACCCCTACTTATAGAAGCAGATAAATATAAACAAAAATGGTGGCACCCACTACAAAATAATTGCATATAAATTAATTAATAGATTTTTTTTTCTCTAAAACTACTTGAGCCCTTTTTGCGTCTAGGCAAGAACATCTGTTAGTTCGGTTACCCCCACTCCTCATGATTCCTTATAAACTCTCTTATTTATGGCAATAGAAGTACATGATTAGAGCGACTGTTTCCTGATATATTTCTACACTTATTGAAGTCTCCAACAGTGTCTGCATCAGGTGTCTTGGAGAAACGTTACATCTTATAAGAAATCTCATGCTAGGTTATCAAAGGATGTCACAGCTGTGCTCTGCAGTCTAAATACAATTGCTAAAAAGAAAATAAATAAATAAATAAATATACAGTTGCATAAAAAGAAAACAAATAAAAGAAACAAAAAAAAAACATAAATACCTTTTTCTTTACGATAAGGTGCAGACTTGCTCCCTGTTCTGAGCTCTTCCATTTATATATAAGACGACCCTCTCACTGCTCTGTGAATACATAATAGGGAGGGTGAATAATAGAAAGGACAAATCATATTAATAACAATATATTTTTGTTTTAAAATTTTGACACTAATTAAGAGCATAATTAAGCAGAAAAGGTAATATAGCTAGTTTTTAATTAGAAAACAAATAATATTGATTCATCTGCTGGGTCCTGGGGGAATCCATGATATATTGATGGAAGCTGTGTGTGCGAAAGGGACGTCTATATGTCTGGAGAGATATGGTTGCATTTCCTGAATCAAGCAGTCTACTTCTGGGCCAGTGAGGGTTTCATGTGAATGTTAATCTTAGTCAATTATTTAATCTTTAATCGCTCTCTCCACTGATAACTACACACCCCTCATGTTTCAGCTCTGAGGGAGAGATGTAACAAACACAATATGTTTCCTCTATGGTACTTTTAAAAAACATTTATACCCATGTCTTATTGTTAGTTTGGTACATAAGTGACAAACAGGTATCTTTTCTCAAACTGCAGTGGTCCTTTAAGAGATAAAGAGATATAACAATAGACATCATACCTGAGAATTTAAAGTGAAAGGTCCTTATTTAAAATGTTACTCAGAAACATACGTTTGATGCCACATAAGAGCCAAAAGCCCAACAAGTGTGCCCATTGTATTTACCTATAAAGCTTGACTTCATTAATTCTCAGGCTGTCGTATGCGTATTTTTTTTACTATTTTTGTCCATTTTACCCCTTCTGGGAAACGATTTCACTTATCTACCATTTCTTTAAAGCATCCTTAAATCTTCTACCCTTCATCATCAATCATGTCCTCTTGTTCTTGCATCCCTATTTCTGGAAGACACTTCCCTCTATTACCCAGTTAATAAAACTATACTTGATAATGAATATAAATATTATTTACTTGGGGCAGCCATTGCTTTTTTGGATACCTGCTTAATCAACCCTGAGAGAGGTGCATGTACACTGATTACATTTCCATTTGGTGGCCCATACTTGTTTGATCAATGACTTCAGCAGTTGAGATAGTTTTAGCACAACATAAATACTTTCCGATACTTTTTTCCTCTCTTTAGACAAATGTATAAGACTGTTTCAAATAAAAATCTTGATTTTAATAGTTTGGTTTCTTCAACAAGAAATCTCCTTTCACTGAACCAATCACCAGATCCCGATGACCTTTGTTTAACGATCTCCTCTGATTTCAAATGTCCCCGAAGGCTCTTGTCCCGGGCGTGTAATCACGTCGCTTTGTTTCTATGCAGCATCACTGAATAGGAAATAAAAGTATAATTAGAGGAAATGAGCAATGTGGGCAGAGCATGGCACCCCGCCCGGGCCAATCAAGGTGGGCTACGAGTCCGTCTTGGATGAGCCACTTTTGTCAAACAAGGTCTAATTATGAAAAAACAACAATAGTTTCTGATTTATAAAATGTTCTAAACATAGAAAAAATATAATCATTTCCTTTGTATCAAACACAATATAAGAGGTTACTGGTTATACAGTGTATTGTTATTATATATTTATAAGGCCCTGAAAGTGAGGCCTTGCTTAAATATCTTTACTTACCACTAACCCCATAGTTACATTATGTGATATACAGTCTGTCTATCTATCTATCTATCTATCTATCTATCTATCTATCTATCTATCTATCTATCTATCTATCTATCTATCTATCTATCTCTGTGTCTGTCTATCTATCTATCTATCTATCTATCTATCTATCTATCTATCCATCTATATCTATCTATCTCTGTGTCTATCTATCTATCTATCTATCTATCTATCTATCTATCTATCCCTCTATCTATCTATCTATCTATCTATCTATCTATCTATCTATCTATCTATCTATCTATCTATCTATCTATCTGTCTATATCTATCTATCTATCTATCTATCCATCTATATCTATCTATCTATCTATCTATCTATCTAACTATCTATCTATCTATCTATCTATCTCTGTGTCTATCTATCTATCTATCTATCTATCTATCTATCTATCTATCTATCTATCTATCCATCTATATCTATCTATCTATCTATCTATCTATCTATCTATCTATCTATCTATCTCTGTGTCTGTCTATCTATCTATCTATCTATCTATCTATCTATCTATCTATCTATCTATCTATCTATCTATCTATCTCTGTGTCTGTCTATCTATCTATCTATCTATCTATCTATCTATCTATCTATCTATCTATCTATCTATCTATCTATCTATCTCTCTGTCTATCTATCTATCTCTCTGTCTATCTATCTATCTATATATCCATCTATATCTATCTATCTCTCTATCTCTCTATCTATCTATCTATCTATCTATCTAACTATCTGTTTTTATTGCCTAAAATCAAACAAATATGGGGCTGCCCTCTGCAGCTCATGAAGACACAGACTCTTTCCTACTTGCTCTGCTGTTTCTTATCATAAACAATCAGCAACCATCTCTCTGCAGCAAAAATGCAGCTGAGATGAGGTCCCTGATAGGCTAGGACACTACACTGCACATCATGCATACAGCAGAGGTGAGCAAGTTCGGTCCTGCAGAGCCCCACACAGGCCAGGCTTTGAGGATATCTCTGCTATGTACAGGTGAATCAATCGCTTCTTCAGAGATCCTGATTGACCCACCTGTGAACAGAAAAGATATCCTCAAATCCAGGACCGAACTTGCCCACCCCTGCTCTATCTGTATATCCTGCAGTGGGCAGACCCATATAGGGACTATTTGTTTTATTTTATGCAGTAAATACAGAGTTTATAAGCTATTCTTAATAAAATAAAGTGAATAAACATAAATAGATGCACAGAGATATTATATACCCAGGAACCTTCCATATCCCTTTAATAATATTTGATACTTCTTGGTGGAACTTTCCATCCATGGCCGTGTGTTAATCACTTTCTGATACTTGTTATTGGTTAAACATACCTGTCCCTCTGGGGCAGACGGCATCTCTCCTCACTACATTTGAAGATGGCGCACTCACGGTCTGGATCCCACCCAAGTCACTGTGATGATTCTCCTCCTGGTGGTTCTGCTTGTACATCTCCTACAGCTGCACCCCCTTAGCACCCCCCAAACACCCCCCGAGCACCGCGGGCATCACATGAATAATCTGCTAATATAGAGAGGCAGCTGGCGGCAGATTCCTCGGGTTAGCATCAGTGAGCATTAAAGGGAAGGATTCAGGCCTTGAGCAGGTGACTTATGGCTCCCGTCTGAGCCAGATACAAAGTCCAGGCTTAGTGTCTGTAGTCTATATCTACAGGCTGAGACACTCAAGGTATGTCTGTAAGAAATAGTCCAGCGTCTTAACTTCACTTTTATATTGGTATATAATATAAAGGCTAAATTTGAATTAGACTTTACAGAACCCCTGGCTCCTAACACCAACATATATAATAATGAAATAACTTTAATTTGAGGGATTTGGATTAAAAAGGAAAAATATGCCTTAATTATAAATTTAAGAACTGGGGACAGTATTGGAGTCAATGTCACAGGGCAAAAAAGGGCAGTGTGTGATCAATATGGAATTAACATGTGGGCCTTACTGGCTGCAATATATACAGCCTTATTAAATTGCGATTCGGCCAATTGAATAGGGCTCTATATAAGCACAGAGCATATTTTTTTACAGAAGTTTTTAGTTAGTGACTTCTATCCAAAAGCAAGGTCTTCACTAACTAAAAACGTCTGTAAAAATATGCTCTGTGCTTAAATAGAGCCCTATTCAATTGGCCGAATCACAATTTAATAAGGCTGAAAATAAGCAATCTATTAGTCACAAAAAGACACCCTTAACTGATTGAACTGATAAATTAACTCATATAAAGCAGAGACGGCTAATCATTGGGTTTGTTAAGTGACAAGACCGCAACACTGTAAGCTGTAGAAAGCAACAAACATTGAAAACAAGAAAAAAGAGGGTTCTTTCCAGGACAACTGATCAAAATGAAATTATATGAGGATAATATACATTTAAATAAAGCTACTAAATGGAACACATGAAAAATACATTTGCAAATAAGCACAAGCCTGATACAAACTTGGACCTCTGCTAGTCCAATAATTATGTCATTATCGCAATACTTGCGGTTACCATGAGCCATAAGAAGTTGTGTAGCTGATGAGAGATTCCTCTTAAAATGTGTCCTGGTTAGTAGACCCCTAGAAGGCCCGACGGTCCCGTTTCGTCCATAAACTGGGCTTCCTCATGGGCATATTTTTCAATTTGAATCTAAATCCCTCAAATTAAAGTTATTTCATTATTAGGTATATAATATACCTCTCTCTCTCTCTCTCTCTCTCTCTCTATATATATATATATATATATATATATATATATATATAAATCTGCATATGTATATTTTATATATTCAAATATCTATGCACATTAGTATTATTATTTTTTAGATCTTGTCTGATTTCAAGTGAAGATCTCAGAAAGGAAATATTTCACAAGTTAATAAATATACCATTTGTAGCTCTGCGCTATATCGGGTCCTGTTTGTACACAACCTTTGAAAACCAACATGTTCCTTCTGACATTTCATAAAATAGAAACATAAAAGGGTGTCCAAGGTTGCAGAACATTCATGTAGAGCAAGTCCATTAAATGTCTTGGAATGATATGAACTAAGAACGCAAGCGATACAGATAGTGCTGGCCCTGGGGCCATATCCATGAACACGGTCCTGGCCATTAGGGCTATATGGGTTAGTCTTGTTCCTGTGCAGGCTGTAATTGTGTTAGATGCAATTTCTATTTAAAGACGTCTGTTCTAAAATACTTCCAAGATTGATCCTTCTTAGAAGTATTTCCCATCAAGATTCCCGAATGTTGCTGGGAATATAATATCCCTGTGTATCTATTCACTTTTATTAAGAAAGGCTTATAAGCTCTGTAATTACTGCCTAAAGTCAAACAAATAGTCCCTGTATGGACCTGCCCTCTGCAGTATTTGCTGTGCTGTGTTTCATACTAACTAATCCGTGACCATCTCTCTGCAACATGCTGCTGAGACGTGGTCCCTGATAGGCTAGGACATTACACTGCACATCCAGCCCTACAAGTCTGCATACACCGCAGTAGGCAGACCCATACAGGGACTATTTGTATGATCTTAAGCAGTAAAAACAAGCTTATAAGCTCTTATTAACAAAATAAAGTACATAAAAGTAAATAGATACACAGGGATATTATATACCTAGTAACCCCCAGGAACCTGCCATGTCCGTTTACGGTTCTGTTTTTTTCTAGAAACGTTTGTATTATGAACTGTACAGATTATTGTGGGGTGGGGGCATATGGTGAATGTATTAGCCCATCCACTTAAGACCTGGACACCATTACAATGTCACACACTACACTCCCATCTTGCCTGGTCTGGAGATTACCTCTAGGCCTCACTTTGCTTTCATGCAACCCTGGCGAAAAATATATGTATTTTTGGAACCTCCTAACTCCCATCTTTGTCTTCCTTCTATCCTCAGTACTTCTATGAAGGGATGGAGATCGATAACCTCCCCGTGGAGCTGACCGTGGTGTGGAATGGGGACTTCAGCATAGACAACCCGGCCCTCAACAAAGGTACGACACCAGTCCAGCGTGTTACCATAGTAACAGAGACCATCTGCGGATATCTAACCTTTCAATACACATTCATCTTATTTTTTACTTCTTTGATATTGACTCTGTCTACTGAAAAATGGAGAGTTCCCAGTGCAGATAATCTTCAAAACCCTCATCATGATGTATTTCTGTGGCAAAATGAGTTAGAAATATATATAATATTATATTAGTCAAACAGTACAGCGGAGTAGAGTTTATAAGTAGAGTCTCTGCTATCTATCTATCTGTCTGTCTGTCTGTCTGTCTGTCTATCTATCTATCTATCTATCTATCTATTATTATTATCGTTTATTTGTAACGCGCCAACATATTCCGTAGCGCTATACATAAGTTACAGGCAATGACAAGTACAAGATCCGCACACTGCAATGAATGGAGTGCCCTGTCTTGGAGCATGGAATCCGGTGTCCATAGCGCTTTCCCTAAAGCACCGCGCAGGATTGAAACTTGCAGACATACAATCTATCTATCCATCGCTCTATCTATCTATCTATCTATCTATCTATCCCTCTATCTATCTATCTATCTATCTATCTATCTATCTATCTATCTATCTATCTATCTATCTATCTATATATATATATATATATATATATCCCTCTATCTATCTATCTATCTATCTATCTATCTATCTATCTGTATCTATCTATCTATCTATCTATCTATTCCTAAGGTGACTCGTTTACTTTTACCCAGAATCCTTAGCGTGGGACGTGTAAATTTGCTCCAGTGTTTTGTTACAAGAGGTTGTTGACATTATCTCTTATCTATGTTTGTTTTGTCCGTAGTTCACCTGTACAAGTGCGGAGCCAAGCGGCCGAGCTGTGGGCTGTGTCTGAAGGCCGATCCAGACTTTGAGTGTGGCTGGTGCTCAGGTGAAGGCAAATGTACCCTAAAGCAGCACTGCCAAACTCCAGAAAACCCATGGCTGGAGCTCTCAGGGACACATGGAAAGTGCATGAATCCAAGAATCACTCAGGTAAGTGGCATAAATGGGAGCTTCCAAATGGACTCCACAAAATATGTTACATTTACATTTTATATATTTTTTATCTATATGTAGAAAGTTTTTCTTTCCTCACTTAAAAGTGAGGAAATATTGAGCGACTTGTAGTTCTCAATATTTAAGTATCAACAGAGAGACCTCATTTTCCAGAATTACCGTTAGAGAGGAGTTTTTGGGTAAGCCGTATAAGATGAGGGACCAGCTAGACTGGCCAATGAATGGATCCCAATGGTTAGGTCTCATTTGTGGGTCTCTGAGTATTGGTGTTAGGGATTCGCTGGAAAGAGGCTGTTTCAGCATCCGGTCAATATGGCAGTTAGTAAGTGACTCTGTCCCTGGCACTGAATAGGAAATGGGTTTAATGCCTCATGTTTCCTCACTATGTCTCGAGCATAC
>CM050167.1:391803129-391935629 GCA_027410445.1 Discoglossus pictus | reverse complement strand
TGTGTATTTTATTAAACTGCATCACTTTTGGAGCCTGGGCATATTTAGTTTTTATGTTACATCCAACAAAACTGAAGCAAAACAGCAATTGTCTGGATTTCCCAACAGAACATCTGGAAAATATATTTTATGTGAAGCTATTAATAAATGTATTTGCCAGACCTCCGAAGTCTCCTGCTCAGAGTAGCAGGATGTATATACACCAGGCGGTCGGGCATCACATCGTGTTTTAAAGTAACAGTCATGCCAGCGTTTTTTCACAGACAATCATTTCTGAAATATTTAGAATTGACTTTGTGGCTCCTGTATGCTAATGTGCGGTCGGATAAGAGTGGGGATGGGCCTAACTGCCAGATAACATTGCAGCTCTTTATTCTGGCCACGACATAGACAGACAAGCAGACTGTAATACTAATTAGCACACCAAAGCAGCTAATTAATATGCATGAACTGCTCATCTCTATATTAATGCAGCAACAACAACATGGAGTTTCCCAGGATTGATTCACTTTAGAAAAAAATGGATAATACAACATATTGCCAGTTTTGCATGCTTTTATCAATAACTTGATTTGGGAGTTTCTTTCTTCATAACTTAGCCCCTCCATTCCCCTTATTAGTTTTGTTGCTCTTCTCTGTACTTTTTCAGATCTAAAATGTTTCTTTTATGAAGTGGTGCCCAAAATTGTCCTCCATATTCCAAATGAGGGCGTACTAGAGATTTGTATAGTGGCAGAATTATATTTGCTTCCCTGGCTTCTATACCCATCTTAATACATGCTAATATTTTACTTGCCTTTGCAGCTGCTGCTTGGCATTGAGCACTGTTTGCTTCTATACCCTTCATAAAAGTATATCGACATTTCCTGGATTATGAAGCATCTGATTGAGGAGAAGCATAGTGTATGAAAACATTTTTTTGCATGAAAAATCCCAAAATAAACTTTTCCTCAGATGATTTTGTGAAGGAACGCCACTGAAATCCAAGCTAAATTAGCATAAAATTCATAACTTGTTGTGGCCAATCAGAGACAGGTGCAACAATGTATCTGCTTTCTTCTCACTGGAGACAATGCATCTTTGTTGCAACAACTTAATCCGGAAGTACTTGTGAGCGCTCATTAGCAACAGATTGCGCCGGGAAGCCTGTGGGAAAAGCTTGCGAGAGTCGCACGAGGATCTAATGTATCTGTAATGAGGGAACATTTGAAGTGAAGTGTTACTGAGCACTGACTGCATTGCGCACTTCCCTTAATTATTTCATCTGAAAAGGGCACATTAGGAGAGAGAGTTTATCTCCGAGAGGCTCCCTCTGCCTCTTCATGGTGATGGGTAATGCGACTTGATTTGAGTAATTTGTTTCCTCTTGAATAACACAAAGCGAGCTGGATTGGCACCAAAATCTGCTCCGCCAAGCGCAGCAAAGTGTCGCGTTTAGCTCTACGGCTCGAGGATTTGGGTGTTTAACTATTACTGTGCCTAATGCTGCGGGTATTATTCATGATTGCTGCCTCAGGAATATTCAAAATAAAACCAAAAGTTCCCCAAAAAGTTGCACCCTGGGGGTAAAGATGCATATATATAATATCTATCACATATTATAATTGTCGAACTACGAGACATTGTCACGATTTGCGTGGTGAGTACGACTTAGGTGATGAGCGTGGAAGGTGCTCATCGCCTGCGAGCCTCGAGAAGCAAGACGAGCAGTGGAGGCAATGAAACACGCAGAACTTAGCCGAAGGTGCCCCTGCGAGCCTCGCAAAGCGAGGCGATCCGATCAAACATTGAAACACGCAGGACTTAGGCTCCAAACACTTAGATAACGCGGGACTTAGAAAACAAAATATGAGATAGGAAAAATACAAAGTTAACTGCCGAATTGTACTAAGCAAAAAACACACAAAATACAAAACAAAATAAAAAATACAACGAAAACATCACACACAGCACGGGGAACAGCCAGGACGTCTGGGAGTGAGGTGGAACGCAAATTTAAGTCGATTTTGCCTCGTTTCGGCACTCGAAAATCGGCTATGCGACAAAAAAAATGGTGGCGAAACAAAATGAAAACGAGTCTACACGACAGACGACCACGCCAGCCGCGTACCACTTTCACCCAGGAACTTACGAGGTACAAAATACACTATTACAAAGGACGGCAAATGCCAGCAAACTGCGTAACACATAGACAAACAACGCTATTTTACAACGCTAAATTGCAACTAACAACATTACGCATCTACAGTAGCGCTTTACAGAAATAAACCAACGGTTTGCCCTCGCGCACGCAGCCTATTTCGAATGCACAGTTGGGACATAACACGATCTCCTCAGGCCAGCGCCAGTCCCACTGGACATTATATGCTGCAGGACAATAAAAAGACATTGTTACCTCTTCAGGCTATTGATTGTTACATATATTAATTAGAAAAAGGTAAACTATATTAATTTATTATTCAATTAATTAATTAATTAGTATTTAAAATATATAGAGAGGAGCCACAGGACACGCGAGGAGAGGCTCGCAATGAGCGCTGAAGACCCTTAGAGTATAAAAAGCTTTACATTGTGTGCCAAACAGCATTCCCATGGCTTCAAATTTTATTGCCGTCATTTTTGACGGGCAAGTCGCTAGTATATATAAATATTTATATATAAATGTATACCCCACTTAACAGTACCCCTTTGAGAGCTGATTTGCTATATCCCTGTAATTCGCCACTGAGCGCCTAATCTCGTGATAAGATGGTTATTGAGCACCAAATCATATTTAGCCCTTTAAATACCCGCTCAGCGCTATCCTATTTGCCATCTTGCGGTAAAATGCCATGTTTAGCGCTCTTTCCACATAGCGCTCCTGCATGGATATATATATCACTAATATAGTTGTTGAGTATGTGTAACGCTCGCAAAATTGCGAGTTGCGCACTGCGAGGCTCGCATTGCACGGGGAAGTGAGAGACAGAAAGATAAGGATAGGGAGGGAGAAAGTAGGAGGAAAGGAGTGGAAGAGAGAGTGAGGAGGAGAGGGAGGGAGAGAGAAAGAGAGGGAGAGTCAGAGGGAGAGATGGAGGGAGAGAGGAATGGACAGAGACAGAAGTAAGGAGGGAGGGAGAGGAAGGGAGAGGCAGGAAGAGGGAGGGGGAGAGAGGGAGGGAGAGGGAGAAGAGAGGGAGAGTGAGATGGATAGGGACAGAGAGAGGGAGGGAGAGGGACAGATAGAGGGAGGGAGAGGGACAGAGAAAGAGAGAAGCAGGGAGAGAAGGAGGGGGGGAGAGAAGGAGGGAGGGAGAGAAGGAGGGAGGGAGAGAAGGAGGGGGAGAGAAGGAGGGAGGGAGAGAAGGAGGGAGGGAGAGAAGGAGGGAGAGAGAGAGAAGGAGGGAGAGAGAGAGAAGGAGCGAGAGAGAGAAGGAGGGAGAGAGGAATGGAGAGATAGAGGAATGGAGAGAGACAGAAGTAAGGAGAGGAAGGGAGGGAGAGGGAGGGATGAGCACACAGAGAATGAGCACACAGAGAGGGAGAGGGCGCAGAGAGAGAGAGATGGGGTACACAGAGAGAGGGCGCACAAACCAACAGAAGACACCATTATTAAGACAATATTATATATATATATATATATATATATATATATATATATATGTGTGTGTATAGGTATAAATATAAATATATACATGTATAGTTATATGGATTTGTATATATATATATATATTATGACAAGCGCTAGGAATCTCTGGCAGGAAAAACAGAGATCAGGTGACCATTTTCTCTTTCTCGCATTTATTTAGTTGTACAGTGTGACCTGTTCCTTTAAATAGACTGACTCGCAGCGGTGTATTGCCATTGTGTGCTTATCACCGATTGCCCATCATTGCACAGCTATGAATAACATTAACTGGTAATGAAAGTCATTGATTGTTCTCCAGTAATCGGCAGTGACCTTCAGTCTATTCCTGGTGAGACAGATAAATATTAGCTCAATATTAGGGACAAGGCTTCTGTCAACAGCTCCAATTATAATCAATACCCCAGAATGGATACCTCTCCCCCCCCAGCAGGCCAGCTGACTTATATCTTATATGGACATGGCATTATAGACTTGTTGGCAAATCAAACACATAATCACTGTTCACTAATCAGGACTCTCTACACCATCATATAGAGCAGCTACGATCAAGTAGAAAAAGTGTAAAAACATTTTCATTTGATTTATAACGGTTTCCTGCAGGAGTCGGCTGCACAGCCTGACTTACTGAGCTTAGGTATCTTCATGTTTCTCTTTTTTTGTGGTCAGAATATCTTGGAAGCTTCTCAAAGCTGTTTGGGATATAAAGAAACTCATAGACAATAACGAAATATGCATAAATTTTTGGGTTTAAGTGTCTGTTTGGTCATATGGATTTGTTTTAAACACTTTGTGTGGGTTTAAAGCTTGTTTGCACTATATTCTGTAGGTGCCAGTTAAGAGGTACAAACACATTTGATATATTAATACCATTTGGACCCAATTATATGCCAAGCTGATGACCCTCTAAATATTGAATCTTACTGAAAGAAAAATGCTAAGTCTTTAATAATAACTTCACCCTACTTTAATTCTTGAAAACATTGACTTTTAGTTAAGTAGGGGGTTATGCAGAAGTACCAGTGGTCCATGGGTGACTATATCAGGCCTGGCATGGCCACCTCCCTTGGTCAATTAGAGCATATAATATAGCAATGACTCTTACATGGCTGACAAACTGTTGGAGAGAAACGTTGGGGGTGGAGGAGATGGGAAAGGAAGGACATGGAGAGACAAGTAAGTATAATGAGAAACAGCACAGAGGGATCTAGGTGAAAGGAAAGCATGACATCATGAAGATGGAAAAAGAGAGATAGACATGAAGAGGATTACCAAATGGAGCAGAGAGATGGCCGGGGAAAGCAGAGGGACAGGTAGATACGTAGAAGAGACAAAGACATGGGAAGGAAGTAGGGAAGTATGGAAACCGTGAGAAAGACGGGTTAGGAAAACAACATGGAGGAGAGAGGCAGCTAGGTGAAGAGAAATAATGACATCTTGAGGAAGATTGGCAAATGGAGGTAAGAGCCAGCTAGGGGAGGAGAGGGACAGATAGGAAAATGGAAGAGAGACAAAGCAATGGGAAGGGAAGAGAGAGACAACCATAAGAAGAGAAATGTCTAGTTCAAGGAGGTTAAGAGATGGACATGAGGAGGATTGCAAATGGAGGAGAGAGACAGCTGGGGGAAAGGTGGAGAGGGACAAAGCCACGGAAAGGGAAGAGAGAAACAGCCATTAAAGAAAAATATCCAGTTCAGGCAGGGTAAGAGATTGACAAGAGAGATAGATGAACAGCTAAGTAGGATATAGAGACACACCTTATATTTGGGAAGAGGCAAGAAAGACAGGGAGGTGAGAGAAAGCAAAACGAGAGGGGGCTGTGACAGTAGAGGGAGACAGCCATCAAACAAAGGCCATCAATGGAAGGGTGCATGAGACACCAACATGGAAGAGGGGAGAGAGGCCGGTCTGGGAAGAGAGTCACAGTCTGATTGGTTCTTGACACAAACACAGAAAAAATAAATAAATCAGGACAGTAAAGGGCAACTCTGCCAAGTTCCTTGACTTATACAAACTTATTCTTGGACTTCCAAGGAATGTACAAGAAACTTCTATTGCAGAAACATTTCTCCTTTAAGTTTTGGAGGGGAATGTTCTCTTGAAATGATAATTTATTATCTCTTTGCACATATTTTTTTGTTTGCATGAATAAAACAAGCAAATGAGAAATCTCTTCCTCTCTGATCATTTGGCAAACACACAATAAAACATTCATAGCTGTAACCTTGAATTATTGATGTATCCTGGTGTCTTTTACTCTTTTCATAATAATCTAAACTACTATTAACTTTAAAATAATAGATTTCAGTGAAGCTGTCACAAATGAGTGAAAATTACTTTTGGAAGTCCTTGCAAAGTCAGAGATGTATTTATTATTATTTGATATATATATATATATATATATATATATATATATATATATATATATATATTATATCCATCAGCAAAAATTCAGCAAAAACATATTAACAATTTTTCATTGAAAAACTGAATGGAGATCTTATTTGCATTCAAAGTAGATTAGGAGAAAAGTAATCTTCCCTGAGTTATTGCTTATAATAGTTAATAGAGTCTGTATTCATGTATTTTCTTAAATTTATAAAACATTTTAACCTATTTACCAACGAAACTCCTCAAAATCACAGGTCATTTAATGTTCTACATTCATTATTAGGGCTTTTTATTTTATAGTTTTTTAATTAAAGTGATACAGTATCAAGTATGGTATAATTTAAAACTATAGGCAATAAAGGGCGCTTTATCAGTTTAATGTTACTAAAAATGTATTTTCTTGTAATAAACAAATTGAATTTTACCATTTGAGATGTCAGGCAACCTTTCTGATCCACCTGTAGATTATTATCTTTTGTCAATGGGAGATCATAGGCATTGGATTAAGCATGTCTAATATTTTTTCTGCTACCAATGCAATGAACCTAGTGCCCCAGACTCGAATTAGTAATGAATGGCAAAAGATCTGAATGTTGGTTTGTGGGTGGATCAGAAAGGCCAACTGACAGCTCAAAATGGTAAACATCAATGTTATTTTACAGTAGGAAATCGCCGTTTTTAATAACAATTATTAAAGTACACGCTTTTACTTGTAGTTTTAAAGATACATGTTGATGCCTCTACAGGACCCTGGTGGGATCCATGATACATTGGGGAAAGTCATGAATGTAAGAGGGGTGTTTACATTTCTGGAGAACAGTGGTTGCAGTGAATGATGCAAGGGGCTTGCTTCTGGGCCAGCAACTGGGAATGACCACTGTGTCTATATCAGTCTTATCCAATGATCCAGCTCCAAGAAAGTGATGTAACAAACTCAATATGGATTCATGTACTTATAAAAAGAGTCTTCAAAAATTCAGATTTTCCCCAAAATATTTTATGTAGCTGTTAATATTGTTATTTTGGTACATACTTGACTAACAAGTGACTTTTTTTCTTAAACTGCAGTGGTCCTCTGTGTTTAACCCTTCCACCGCCACTGGAAAGTTTCCCTACTTAGTATCTCATTTCATGCCCTCTTGTTCTGGTATTCCTCTTTTATCTGGAAGCCACATTCCCATGAAACGTCAGTAAATCTTTTGATGGATTTGACGATTTCTTTTATATTCCCCTCTCTTTCTTCTGCCCTCTCAGGACAGTTTTGATCTCTATTCATATTTTATGAGGTTACCTGTGACTTCTTCTACAAAGCTCAGGTCTCAGTAACAGACACAGTATATCCAGAAGGTCCGGTCTCATTAGACTGCATAACTCCTAAAAGAGCCTCGTCATTTGAATTCAGGCGCTCTCCGCTCTCGGAAAGCAGGAGTTTTTCCATTAAAATGCTAATCTAAGTCTACTCTCCACATTTCAATCTCAGAAATTGGCTTTTTTTACTGCTTTATTTTTATATCACTGAGATCTTCAATATCAGAATGTAATCATATGTTATCACGGCAAGTACAAAAGATGGATCCATATGTGGGCGCGTTCAAAAGAGTCGTAGGCGTTTAAAGGAACGTCTTTTAATTATTATTTCTTTGCATAAAATAATATGTTAATAAATGATTCAAAGTGGGAGTAAGCCTCGGAAAAGGATGATCATTTCAGACAGCTTACTATTATAATGCACTAATTCAAGTATATTTTATCAATATGTCTTCATACTCATTGTAATATTTCTTTCTTCTCTCTATAGACTTTGGCTCTATCAAAATTAGAGCCCACCCTGGGCCCTGTGTCTGGAGGGACCCAAGTGACCATCACCGGGACCAACCTGAATGCAGGGAGCAGCGTCAAAGTGATGTTTGGGCGCCAACCGTGTATATTTGACCGGTATGTATGGTGGAAGATTCCAAAATATCTTGTCAGTTGACAATATATATTTATATAAGATGTATGTATGTGTGTATATATATATATATATATATATATATATATATATACTAGTGACTTGCCCTTCAAAAATGATGGCAATAAAATTTAAAGCCTGGCAATGGTATTTGCCTCACATTGCGAGCCTCTCCCCCTCTACTTTACTGGTCTCGCAATGAGCGCCTTCGGCAACCAATCACGGGCCTCGCAATGAGCGCCTTTGGTGCTCATTGGGAGCCTCTCCACCCCTTTACCTCTCCCACATCTACTTTACTGGCCTTGCGAAGAGCTCCTTTGTGCTCATCACGGGCGTCGGAATGAGCGCCTTTGGCGCACATCATGGGCCTCGCAATGAGCGTCATCGGTGCTAATCACGGGCCTTGCAATCAGCGCCTCCCCTGTGTCTCTTTCCCCTCTGTCTCTCCCCCCTCCTCTGTATCTCTACCCCCTCCTCTCCCTCCCCTGTGTATCTTCCCCTCCTCCTCTCCCTCCCCTGTGTCTCTCTACCCCCTCCTCTCCCTCCCCTGTGCTTCTTTCCCCCCTCCGCCGTGTCTCTCTTCCCCCTCCTCCCTCCCCTTTGTCTTTCTTCCCCTCCTCCCTCCCCTGTGTCTCTCTTCCCCCTCCTCCCTCCCCCATGTCTCTTCCCCCTCCTCTCTCCCCTGTGTCTCTCCACGCTCCCCTGTGTCTCTCTTCTCCCCTCCCCTGTGTCTCTCTTCTCCCCTCCCCTATGTCTCTCTTCCCCCTCCCCTGTGTCTCTCTTCCTCCCCTCCCCTGTGTCTCTTCCCCCTCCTCTGTGTCTCTCTTCCCCCTCCTCAATCTCCCCTGTGTCTCTCCCCGCTCCCCTGTGTCTCTCTTCTCCCCTCCCCTATGTCTCTCTTCCCCCCCTCCCCTGTGTCTCTTCCCCTCCTCTGTGTCTCTCTTCCCCCCTCCTCAATCTCCCCTGTGTCGCTCTTCCCCTCTCCTCTCCCTCCCCTTTGTCTGTGTTCCCCACAGCTGTCCCTTCTATGTGCCTCGCCCACTCCTCCCTCACCTTATGCTGCCGCCGCCTCCCGTGCGCGCCCCTGCTTGTGCGTGCACGAACCCGCATCCAGCCTCCAGTGCGCGCGTCCGGCATCCCGTGCGTGCTCGTGCGTGCGTACGACTGCCCCCGCAACAGACTTATTTCCTGCACAGAATTCCAAGAAATACAGTTATTGCACTACATTCTGGGAACCTGGACAGGGACATGCAAATGTGCCCACATTTAACTTATGGTGGGCAAAGGAGCGATAGAAGCCTCCACCGTACAGTATATACTTAGTATTTAAACTCAGCTAGCTCAGACACCCGCACAAGCTCCACACATAGACATATGAGGATACCTCTCCAGCCTTCATGTTGTGACGTTTTACAGATACATTAATACTGTAACATTACCAGCTCAATAAAAAAAAGACTTTAGTAACAAATAAATATCTTTACTTTTTAACTGATATTTTTCTCTTTTTGTCCCTTGCCAGGAGGACAGCGAGCGAGATCTTCTGTAACACCACAGCGTCCCTGGATGGTCTGGAGAAGGTGAAAGTGACCGTGCAAATCGACAAGGCCAAAATCCCTCAGGAGCTGCAGTTCGAATACGTGGAGGATCCAAAAATTATTAAAATCGAACCAGAGTGGAGCATTGTCAGGTACGGCACAGAGCGCGCCCATTTCTATAAATGAAATATACTTTTTTTAAAAGAAAAACAATGCAATTTTCTTAGGGAACCGTTAGTAGTGGGATTGCATTGTTCTGCTCCCCCCTCCCCACTATATGGTACCAGCTTATGTGATTATTGGCACAGTTGGTCCTAAGCTGAATGGACATTGTATCATCGGTGTCACTGACCTGTCTACATTATACACGTCCTTATCAGTTAGTACTAAAATATAACATGCCACCCTGAACTAGCCGAGTCATTTTAACATGTAGGGTCACCCAAGATGAGCAGGTCATAGCAGAGAGGTAGGACAAATCGTGTTCGTGGTCCACTGGAGAAGGAACTGTCAACCCACCCCAGTATCCTGGCCAAGAAAACCTTATGGAGAATCAGACATTGAAAAAAATATATATACATGTACATTCTTATAAGCTCTGGTTCTACTGCCTAAAATCAAACAATTAGTCTATGTATAGCTCTGCCCATTGCAGCATATGCAGACACAGACTCTGCTGTACTGGCTGTGCTGTGTCTCATACTAACCAATCCCTGACCATCTCTCAGTAACATTTGGAAACTTGCTGCTAAGATGTGCTCCCTGATAGGCTAGGACAGTACACTGCACATACAGAGCTTGTGTCTACACTGCAGTGGGCAGACCCATACATGGACTATTTGAATGATTTCAAACAGAGTACATACAAGTAAATAGATACACAGGGGTATTATATACCTTGTAACATCCGTATCCCACTGAAAAAGTCCCCAAAAAATAAACATTCTTGTCATGTCTCTATAGGAGTGTTCAGCATACCAGTTTGATCAATGACCTCAGCAGACATGGGTCTCCACAACCTCTTTGTATAGAAACATGTATATATACATTAGCTGTACACTGATCCAAGAGTATATATCAGTAATACTCACGGTATTCCTCACCACTGTAAGAATGATGGATCCAGATCCCAGCGCCGGCGTCAGGCGCCCTGTATATAATATGTCCCACCGAGGAAATGACAAAGCTTAGGTTATGATCCTTTTATCTGTATGTATATATAGTAAATAAAAAGTACATTTGTGTTCACATCTGAATGTCTAAAGCAAGTCAAAAAACCTGCTTCCAGCTCAGAATTCCGAGAAATACAGTTATTACACTGCATTCTGGGAAGTTGAGCTGGGACACACAAATGTACCCACAAGTGCCTCGCTCTTCATTCCGTAGCCATTATCAAACATGGCTTCCTTTAAGCTTATGCATGCTTTATTACACAGCTTTAATGCAAAAACCAAGGTTGGAATAAACACAAGCTGAGTATCCTATCCATGTACAGCTGTTTCAAGCTTACTGGCTATCATCAGCATGGAGCATATATGTATATATATATATATATATATATATATATATATATATATAATTTCATTTAGTTAAAGATTATTGTTTTGTTCTGCCATTTTTGCAATAACAAGTAGCTGTATAGTGCATTATGTATATTGCACGCATTTGGATGCTAGTTTGTTGTTTGATCTAAAATCAAACACGTGTCCCGCTCCCTCTTTGACTAAAAAAATCCATATTTATTATTACTATATATCTCACGGCTTAGTTTGTGGGACTGCGCCGCCGTTACTACATCATCTCCTGACATTAAAGCTCAGCCTCACTTTCTTCAGCACTTGGAAGGGTAAATCTGGAGACTCGGAGCTCTTCTTATGGCGGCTCGGGGTTGTCTCGCATCACTCGGTCTAAGCGTCTCTCTTTGTACCTGTCACCAAATCCCAACAAACCAAAATAAACTAAAAGATCTATTTAATGTTTTATGTCATGGGAAAGATCTAAGGAGAGGAACATGTCTCAAAGGTAGAAAAAAAACCAACTGACACGTCTACAAATCCTTCCAATTAGTGTCTCGCACAAGCGATATTCTGTGCATTTACGTATTAATTTTATTCAGAAGGTACAGAACATTTTATGGCTGCTCGGTAATTACAGGCAGCAAGATCAGCCAGGTGGTATATAGTTCATAGCTGGGTATAGTCTGATAGATCTACGTAGTGAAGCGTTTAGTGCGCGACGCTGAGATTTAAAGGGATAGAAAAAGAGGATATCGTTGCAAATTAATATTAATACATAAAGTTGTGCAGATCACAAAAAACATTATTAAATTATAGGGATATGTGCAGTTATTGGATGTTACTGGGTATATAATATCTCTTTGTATCTATTTACTGACAAACTTGATTTTATTATTGCTGCCTAAAATCAAACAAATAGTCCCTGTATGGGTCTGCCCTCTGCAATGTATGCAGACACCTAACCTATCAGGGACCACGTCTCAGCATGGTGTTTCTGAGAGATAGTCACTTATTGGCTAGTACAAGAAACAAAAAGATGTTGTATATTCTTCGATTGAGCACCTGTTATAAATATTGTTCTTGTTCAGTCATGCCCGACTCTATGTGACCCTATGGACAGCAGCACTAGAAGCACATCTTATGTCTGATTATGTCAATCCATAAGGTTTTCTTGTGAAAGATACCAGAGTGGGTTGCCAGTTCCTTCTCCAGTAGACCGCACTTTTTGTGACCTGCCCATCCTGTGTGACCCTACATGGTATGGCTCAAAGTTTCATTGAGGTAGAGAAGCCCCGACACCACGACAAGGTAGCGATCCAGAAGGGGGTTATTAATATGTATTAACATATATTCAGACTATTTCAAGATAAACATTGTTGTCAGTTGTGTACAAGAGTGTTCAGCATACCAGTTTGTTTAATGACCTCAGCAGACACGGATCTCCACAATGTATATTATACCTTAGCTGTACATTGATCCAACAATATATATCTGTAATACTCTTCCTCCCTGTATTGCTCACCACTGTAGGTGTTGTGGCCCTTTAAAAAAAAATGAATGAAGGATCCAGATCACAGCGGCGGCGGCGGGCGCTCTGTATATTATGTGTCCCACCGAGAAAATGACATAGCTTAGGATTTGATCCTTATATTACAATTCTATTAATATCTCTCCTGTATCCCGGACAATCGAATCTAGGGATGTGCTGGGGATTACAGAGATAGACTGCGGGATTTTACAACTGAACCTGCCTTAAAATGCCCTATATTTTATATAAAAATATATATATATATTGTATTTTCTATGTCTGTGTATTGCATTGGGTTGTGTCTGTACGTCCAATCTTTTTCCTTTTTTGCTTATTTAGTGGGAATACTCCGATATCAGTCTGGGGAACTAATCTGGATATAATTCGAAATCCTCAGATTAGGGCAAAGCAAGGCGGAAAAGAACATATCAATGTAAGTGACGTCTGCCATACATGTTGTTCACTTTTACCTAATTGTATCTTGGTGCCAAGTTTATTATTTAAAAAAACACAAATGAAATTTACAGAGATTTGTTACAAAGTATTAAACTGTATAAGTGAATATTTTTTAACATATTGGGCCAGGTTTATGCAAATTACCCTTAGGGTTTAGTCTCCCTAAGGGTAATAGGGTACTCTAGACGTGGACCCCTTGCTCACTGTGCCTTAGGGAGTTCAGCTGCACCTCACTGATGAGGCCCATAAAGGCTGAAACGCGTCTGGGGTTTGCTGTTTCTCCTGTTCAGGGTAGAATTGCCTGGTATTTCGGGGCTGGATCGCTCTAGTGAGTGGGACCAGACTGATATACTACAGGATATTTCTCCCTGTGAAGGACACAAGTAGTACTCAGAGTGGGTTATTATGTCCATAGAACTAGCCTATTAGGGTTAGTTTGTTCTCTGATGAGCACCTCTGACTTAGTTTTTTATTTTAGTTTTTTTTATTGGGCCAGGTGTACTAAGGTTCAAAGCCCGGAGGACTCTGCTAGATTTAATATTTTAGTAAATGTGCCCCATATAATAACATGGATGTGGAGATGTTCTCCAAGGGGTATCTAAACATTTTGTCTGAGTACATCTGTTTTTTGGCATTTATTATAGATACTAGAGTTTGAATAGAATATTGCAATATATAGAATTATTATAAACAGAGCAAACTATTACAAATGTTGGGGCCCAGTACATATGTAATAGTCAGCCCCCCAACCAGATGCATACGACTTTCCCAGTCTCCCATACCCAGTCATAATGTTAATTGCACATATAGTGGTGGTCTTAATTTGTTTCCCTTATCAAATGAGTATATTTAGGGGTGGACTATGAACTCTGATAATGACGAGCATCGTCAGCATTGGGCCCCCTCCCAAGGTGGGCCCCTCCAAAAAGTACCTGCTCCACCCATCAACTGCCCTAAATGCATTTCAGCATGGGCCCCCCTTCCAGGGTGGGAGGGCCCCTACCTTCAATGGGTTGGAGCTCCCCGGGAGGGCCCCTCCGTTAGGGGTTGGAGGTCCGTCCCTACCAAGGTGGGCCCCTCCGGTGGGCCCTTCCCCTCCCACACCCATCCTAAAGGCACCCCCTCCACCCACCAACTGCCCTGATTATATATGTCCAAAGCAGTTGCGTTCAAAAACATCTATATTAACATGATTTTAAATAAACACAATATCAGTAATATTTACTGAAAAATAGTAAAACGTTGTTTATCACTCCTAGAACACGTCTAAATAATGTATGAAAGGAGTAAATGACGAATGTATTATACATTTGCAATGTGGAAGCTTATGAAAAATACATATTCCAAGGTGCATTTTTAAATAAATATCTTAAATATAAATATTCTCCTTAATTGAGAAGCAAAATACAATCACACTAATCAATGTTGATTTCATTTTTTTTTTTTATTTCATTTTTTAATTGCTGATTTTCATTTTTTCATATAATACATGGATACCGTGTTTATTTTTCCTTTCCTTTCTCTCTTTCTACTGAGTTGTTGTTACCTGTGTATTATATTTATGACATCATTTGTTACCATGGTGATCTCTATTCAATATGTATGAATGTTACATTACTTTTCTTGTAAGATACAAATTGCATCTGCAGATTGCACCTAGAAAATAGTAACATGTTGGCGTTGATAAAGACATCAAAATACTTTACTAAAAGAAAAAGGAACATTAGCTTGTTTTCCAATCAGTTGGCACAGCTCCTGTAAAGGGCACTGCCATGTCTGAACACAAGGAATCATTATATTATTCATAAACATTAAAGATATTTTGTGAGGGAAACTTGACATGGGGTTTGCAATTATTAATTTAATGAGAACTACATCTTATGAATTAAGTGTGAGCTATATATATCTATATATATATATATCTATATATATATATATATATATATATATATATATATATATATATATATATAAAAGAGAGAGAGAGATTGCAAGCTTTTTGCCTAGCAACATAAAATAAAACTGATTATAAGCTCTAAGTCTGCACTTAAGTGGACATATGTGGGCATACAGCTATTCTTTTGTGCCTTTGCTCCTGTAGGGAATGACGCCCATTGGACAAAGTGTAATAAAGTTACTGTTTTCTACATAGCAACCCCTGCACATTTTGTGATGAAGCATCTCTATGGTGGGTGGTAGAGCTGCTTTACCACCATTGAGGAGTGAGCTAGCAGTAAAAGAGGCGCCAGTAGCTCATGGGTCGCCTGTTGCAGTCTTAGACAATCTCATAATGATATAGAGTTGACCTTCTTGTTTCTATCACTGACCCACTGCCTCATACATATGGTCACAGCGCTCCTTGCTGACTTGTATATCCTTAATCTGTACATTTAAAGGTACATAAACTGGCATATAGTTCTTTTGTGCCTACGTTTCTGTCGAAATTACCCTCTTGGACATAATATAATGCAATTACTGTTTTTTATGATATGTAGTACAAAGCAACCCCTACACATTTTGTGATAAGGCTCCTATATGGTGGGTGGTAGAGCTAATTTACCACCGCTGAGGAGTGAGCTACCTGTTGCAGACCCTGGGCTCAGACAATCTCATAATTATATAGAGTTGGCCTTCTTGTTCCTATGAAGTGTCTCACTGATTCAATGCCTCATGCATATGGTCACAGAGCTCTTTGGTGACTTGTATGTCCTTAATCTGTTCATTTAAGTGGACATAGTTGGGCTTACAGCTATTCTTTTGTGCCTATGTTTCTGTAGGAGATGACCCCTTTGGACACGGTGTAATAAAGTTACTGTTTTCTGTGATACTCAGTACAATGCAACCCCTACATATTTTGTGATAAGGCTCCTATATGGTGGGTGGTGGAGCTGCTTTGCCACCACTGAGGAGTGAGCTAGCCATAAAAGTGATGCCATGAACTCCTGAGCCGCCTGTTGCAGACTCTGGTCCTAGACAATCTCATAATTACAGTATATTGAAGTGACCGTACTTTCCTATCAAGTGTTTCACTGACCCTCTGCCTCGTGCATACGGTGACTTGTATATCCTTAATCTTTATATCTGATGGTATATATTTCATATTATAGTACATTGCTTGCTAGGTACTAACCAATTGGGTCTCATTACACATGAATGTAAACACCCTAATGCCTGTTGTTTCTTGTAGTATAAATAAGATTCATACTAAACCCTAGGCATGGCGGTACCAAGCTCACACTAACAAGTACCATTTCTTTGATACAAATGTAACAGGGACAGTGATTTACCTAAAATGACATATACAGCCGATAAGATGCTACGGAAACATAAGTGATGGAAATAAAGCGAAAAAGCAAATTGGGCATTTTCCACAGCTGAAAAGAAGAAATATTCCCAGTTCAGCTCAAATCTGAATTTAAAACAGTTCTTTAAAGTTACACAATAGCGGCTTTAAATCTGGTACTATTTAAAATTATAGGTAATAATAAGTACTTTATTAAAAATATATCCGGTAAATCAAATATGATTGATATTAATTGCTGATAAGCCCCACATCCATTATTTGATTGAAGTTTGCTATAAACTGATCATGCCTAGCCTCTCTCTGCGCAGACAAAGGGGACAAATGTCATTAAATCCAGTATTTTTATGACATTCAATTTATACATGTATTGTAATTGCCATATTTAGACCCTGTACTTTAGGTCCGGTGCATCTCAGACAGCTGTGCAGTATAAGACATATAGGGGAAGCACTTATATCACTTGTTTGTATCTTACTTTGATGTATTAGATCAATTAGTAGACAATTTGCTTAAATAGTGCACAACACAGGGTATTAAAATATTTTTGGGCAAACTGGTCTATAGCCATGTCTGTAATTCCATATTTAGTTATTATAATTACACTAGCGAATTGCCCGTCAAAAAATGACGGCAATGAAATTGTGAGCGAGAAAAGTGAGCTAATGGTGTTTGGTGTATATAATGTGGCTGATGTAGCGTTGTTCGTTTTCTATGTTGTGCGATTTTTTCGGAATATCCGTAGCTGGTGGTGTTTTGCGTGTTTAGGGTCCTTTAGCCTCGTTTTCGTTTTGTTCGGCAGCCATTTTTTCTCTCGCTTAGGTGATTTTCGGATCTCTAAACTTTGAAATTTGTGGTTAAAGCTTTTTATGTGTTTGTTGTTTGTATTTCTTGTGTTTGTAATGTTTATGTGGGTTGCGCGCATTGCGTCCTTGTTTTTTAATCTCGTAGGTGTTTTTCAGCAAATACGTATGTGTTTGATGGTGTTTTGCGTCTTTAGACTGCTGTAGCCTCGTTTTCGTTTTTTTCGGCGGCCATTTTTTCCCCTGCTTAGAGAATTTTTTAGTGTCTAAACTCTTTTAATTTGAGTTAAATTGAGGTGTAACTTTAGTTTTCGAGGTCCTGGATGCTCCCTCTTCCTGTAAGTAAGCTTTTTATGTATTTGTTGTGTGTATTTGTTGTATTTTTCATGTTTTCATGTCGATTTTTGTGAGGTCGTAATGGGTCGTAACGTGTCTTGTATTTTCCTTGCGTAATGGCGTAAATTTTGCAAGGGTTGCAGGTGCTGACAAGGAGCGCCTTTGGCGCTCGTTGCCTGCAACTGCGACCCTCGCTTTGCGAGGGCCTCAGTTGCATAACGGCGTAAATTTTGCGAGGGTCGCAGTTGCTGGCAGGGGCGCCTTCGGCCCGCAAGCGTTAGCAACAACTCGCATGCTCACAACTATATATGTGATTCATAACAATACAATAAATACCTTGGTACCATGTAGCCCGCCATGCTGTGTATAGAGCAAGCAGCATCTTCTACATCATTTTATGGATCCATTTACTATATTTTTAAAATATCAGGTCACTTTATGTTCTGAGCTATTTGAAACATGGCATGAATTTTTTTGGGAATTATGGGAAGCTAAAAATGTGTCATGAACAGTTGAACGTGAATCCATTAATGAAGTCGCTGTGGTTCTTTGGACTGTCTATAAGCATAACATGAGTATGACTTGAGGAATAGATACAGCCTTATCATAAAGACACACATGGAGGAGCTCATCCACAAATCCCCTGCGCAGGAACCCAGCCAACCTCATGAAGCCCATTAAAGAGCTTTACTAGCCACATCTGGCTTATCATTCTCTTGATATGTGGTCCAATGACTTCATGGTCAGGATAATTTGTGTTGAATTGATTCCGGCATCTTGGTTTCCCATCAAACCACTGTACGAGTTGTAAGAAGAGATGTACAAGTACTTAAAGGGGATTTGTTAAAGGAAGCCATGAATACTGATTCAATATGTACGTGCTCCACTCAATATCCGGATTGTTGGGAGATGTACCTTGAAATTAAAAATATCAATCACTGATCTGCTCCAGGGGCTAACTTATTTTGTCAATATATCCCTGGCCGTATAGATATATAGATCTGATGCGGAATCTTATATTACACAAAACAATATTATATATATTCTATATAGTGGTGGAAAATTCCATTACTTTTGACTTTAAGATGTTACTACTAGCACTTACATATTTTTTAAAAGTATATCTGACTTCTAAGTTGTATGTCTTGTATATGTAATGTGTGGGTCTATTACATTATGTATTATTTATGATATGTTCCAGTAACAACCATTTATACAGTATACATTAAGGATAAATATGTAGGGAACGTAATCCGGTCCTATGCACTTACCCCTTACTCTTTTGATGAAACTATTCAATAAGACATACTTGTTATCTACATGTATGGGGTTGTTATTTTTTTTTAATGTGTTTTTCTCTTTTTTACTCATATTCACAGTTTTGCACAGTGCTCAACTCTACGGAGATGACATGCCAAGCGCCGGCTCTCGCCATAAACTCTAACCACCAAATGGACACCACTGAAAGGCCAGAAGAGTTTGGCTTTATCCTAGACAATGTCCAAGAGGTGCTTGTACTTAACAAGACCAACTTTACGTACTATCCTGATCCAGTGTTTGAGCAGTTTAGTCCATCAGGAATACTGGAGCTGAAGCCTGGAACGCCCATAATACTGAAGGTAATACTGAGTGCCAAGGAAAGGCGCCTTGCCAACTTTAAATTAAATGCCACTGAATTAATATGATAAACACACACACATATATGTATATACTTCCAATGGTCTTAATCATTCATTCCTTGGCATGCGATATGACGTCCACTTGACTAACAAAGGGCCATCTCTGCAATTTTTATCTAGAAAGCAGACTTTTTTGGAAGCATACTAACAAATTATAACGATGAAAATACTAAAATATGGCCTATAAAATGATATTTTCCTGGGCACTATCTGCATCTTTCTCTTGGAGATTGAATTATTTCTCAGTATATTATCTGAGACATTTTAGTTCATTCATTACTATTAACTAAATTGGATATTATCTTACAAAAATATGTTTTTTTTTTAAATATTGCGTATTGAGAGCACCGAACATATAAGAATTTAAAAAAATAGAAAAAAACAATGACAAAACATATAATGAAGTGATTGGTGAGTGATTGGTGAGTCATTGGTGAGTGATTGGTGAGCACCATTGGTTACCGGCCATCATTTTCTAATCATGTCTTGGATTATTTCAGGGTAAGAACCTAATCCCACCAGTGGCTGGGGGCAACATGAAGCTGAAATACTCTGTGTTCATTGGTGAGAAGCCCTGCACCGTCACAGTGTCCGATGTCCAGCTGTTGTGTGAATCACCCAACCTCACTGGACGTCACAAAGTATTGGTGAGTATGAATCCTCCAGATATAATCTTCTAGGAGGTCATAAGGAGAGGAAACAAGTCCAAATATGTATTTGGGCATATTTAGTATTTAATAATGATGTTCCCCTCGTTCTATTTTTATATAGTTTGGGCTTTTCTTATCACATTTCTTCTTTTTCTTCATAGTAAGTAAACACGATACAGTATTTAGAGGAACCATGGTTACAATACTGATATTGTACTGATATTGTTCTTTATCTTTTAATTGTGCACAAACCAAAATGGCCATTTTCCTCCATAATCTAAAATTACATTTCTTGTTTAATCATTCAGTTGTGTCCAACTCTCTGTGACCTTATGGAGCTGAGCATGCCAGACACATCTATCAGCCACAGCCCCTCTGAGTAACATGCTTATCAAATATACAGTTTTTTACTAATACTCTATTTATAGAGATCGCTAGCCACTGTGTGCCTAGGGAGATAATGCCCTAGGGCCACTAACCAGGTGATTACATAGTGCCCATGAGTGGTTATTTAGTGCTTGGGTAATTGCTGATATCAGTTACTCAGATATTTCCTCTTATAAAGCACATAGTGTAGCATAACCATACATTTATAATAAGGGTATAAGGATTATGCCTCTTTTGTGGTTTACATGCTATTTTTTTATCATAATAATTGGGCCGTTCAACATTTATTTTCATGGATTTAGTTAAGTATTTGGATATATCCTAACAGAAAATGTCAGTATCGCAGAAAATGGTAATAGTGTCAACAATCTATTGTAAAAGGATATAAAAGAGAACGCTATTAGTCCATACACGGCATCAAATATAATTAAATTAGTCCATACACAGTGTCACAAGGAATGATACTATTCCATACAAAGTATAATAGAAAATATAACCATTGGCTTCATCCTCAGACTCACTTTCTACGCCTCACCTGTTAAGTGAAAATAATCTATCTAACCCAGGCCAATAAAACTACAGAAAGGCCAATGAAGATAAATTAAGCTCAGACTAAAGCTAATAACATTAAACCATGTTAACGACTGCCATTAATTTGTCACTCTTCAGAGTGAGTTAAGGATTTGCCATAAACTTAGACACAAAGCCGTTGCTGTGTCAGCGAGTTAGCTGGAAATAAAACAAGACAAGGTTATCAGTAAAGGTGCAAGAAATCTGGATAAGTCAGGAGAGATAAGATTACTTACTGGCTCTGGTCTGTAATATACAGCGCGATAGTGCTCCTCATCACAATGAGTTTCGGCCACTGTCCAGCCCTGATTGATTTAATAGACCTGCAGCCCTATTAAATTCCCCCAACATTAAAACTCGTAGCCCGTAAAGGAGCCAGCTAGACTTGCGGCTATTAAATTGGCCTCTTACGATCTGCGGGTTACAGACGGAAAAACCCTACAAGCTGTCAAAATCAGAACTCCATTGCCGCTATGCCTTTGATCTGTCAAGCCCGTAAATGTTACGTTCACAAATCGTTATTAAATTGCTATGAATCCACTGGCGTTCAAACCCTTAAACGGAAAATGGAACCAAAAAGCCTATGGGTTCTAGAGCACTGTAAATGCAAATATACACACACTACAGTATTGTCTATTTTCCATTAGTTGAGTATTTAGTGTCTCCTTCTCCTTGGTTTATTTTTCCAGTCCGACCCTGGTCTGGTGATTACAAATATAAAGCTGTGCACAGGATCGCTGACTCACAAAACGATTGCGGCCAAGTTGCCAACTGCAGTTTGTGTGATTGGCAGCGCCCAGATCTCCATATCCAGATACAGACAATGGCATCATCCCTAGATACAAAATAACAGTTCAGTACCATCCAGAATCTCAATACTGTTTAAATGCCGCCTCAGTACATTCAAGATATATCCATAAATCACACTGTAAGGAATATCTAGAGTGAAATATGCCAAAAACCTTGGTATTCGTATTAATGTTGTAATTTGTTCTACACAATATAAGCACAACAGAGTTAAACGACCTCCGTAGTTTGGGAAAAACATCTCATGTGACAAGCAACATTAGCATCTTTGCACACCCACCCTTGCTACTATATTTCACAACCTGATTTCCATTAGTATAATGCAGTGTTACTTGCACCTGGGTAGAAAGAGACTCTTATAGGTGTCCAAATACACTTTGGCTTCATTGTAAATCCTATTATTTTATGTGCCCAATAATCTTTATCTCTATTTTAGAACAAATAAGGTTGGATGATAAAGTTGAATGGAGTATGTGTGTTTTTTTTGCAGGCTCGAGTGGGAGGTATGGAGTTCTCCCCAGGAATGGTCTACATAACCCCTGATAGCCCCCTCAGCTTGCCAGCCATCGTGAGCATAGCCGCAGCCGGAGGGCTACTTATTATCTTTATTGTGGCTGTTCTCATTGCTTATAAACGGAAATCTCGGGAAAGTGACTTGACATTAAAGAGGTTGCAGATGCAGATGGACAACTTGGAATCACGGGTGGCCTTGGAGTGCAAAGAAGGTGAGAAATTAGCGCAAGGGGATGAGAACAAGATATTGTGATGAGCAGTCTGGTTAGATATTAAACCAGGACATGAATAAAACATTGGTCAGTTGGGTATATGCTGTTATTGCCCAATGTGAAAGGGTGACATAATAGAAACCTTTGAGTATGTCAAAGGATTTAAAAACGTTCAGGAGAAAAAAGATGAATGCAAGAAAAGGAAGTAATAATTTGACGTTGGAGGAGAAGACTTAGGTGTAGTGTTCACAACTACTACGTCATAAAAAGAGTGGTAGCTAGGTGGAAGTGGTCTGGCATGCCAAGATACACATAATGCCCACCCTGGGCATTTATTAATCAATGTTTTTTTGGTTGAAAGGTCAACCCAGATGGACATTTTGTGAC
Source organism: Discoglossus pictus (assembly GCA_027410445.1). Lineage (NCBI taxonomy): Eukaryota > Metazoa > Chordata > Amphibia > Anura > Alytidae > Discoglossus > Discoglossus pictus. The sequence continues at coordinate 391,912,978 of CM050167.1, read as the reverse complement.
CCAATGAACCATAGCACGCCAGGCACACCTATTTGTATGTCTCCAAAGGTTATCTTAGTGGGCTGCCAGTTCCTTCTACAGTGGGCCACAATTTGTCTGACCTCTGTGCTATCGCCTATCCATCTTGGGTGACCCTACATGACATAGCTTACGGCTTCATTGACATACACAAGTCCCTTTACTACGACAAGGTAGCAATCGTGAAGGAGAAGCATTTTGTTTCTTATCTGAAGTCAAATCTAGTTTGCCTACTAGAAAACCTGGGTATGAACTAAACTGCTGAGAAGAAGGTGCCGAGCTATCTTAAAGAGCTTGCACCCCACTCCAGTATCTTTGCCAAGATAACATTATGGATAAGCCTATGGATGGCTGTGAGGCATATTGTTCATATACTCCATATGCTACTGAGTAATTCCTTATATATAAGTTGTCGTGTCAGTATCTTGGGTGTAGCAAGAGTAAATCCAAAATCATTGGTTGAAATATCAAAATGTTTCTAGTGAGATCCAGAAATGTTGTGCAAATGTTTTGATTCATTGAATCCAGATACATTTTACAAGGTGTCTAGAAAATGGTAGCTGTTGTACCAACACAAGGTGGGAGTATATAAACCACCAATCCAACGCACAGCAGTTTCAGCCTGTTGGGTCTCCTTAGTGTGGGAATTGTTGATGACTGATGCAATGCATCTTGTGAAAGAAACTTAATTACGACCAAATATGTATCTGTGTTCACATATATACACATTACAGCTAAAATCATATATTAACTGCATTCATTTAATTGTGCATTTTAAATGAAAAAAACATACTCCTATTATTCCTTATTACTTAAATGCCAAAAATGTTTTTTTTTTTCAAAAACTGTATTCATTACATTTTCCATGTTATTAACAAGAGTAAAAGCCAACTGTAAAGTGATTTATTGGCAATCTGTCCTTAATTCTTCAGAACTTGCCTGTACCCCATGCTGGGAAAATTAACATTTAAAAGTTTGGGCTTTTCACATATAGTGTTAGCCCACCTGGACATCATCCATTAACACAACAAGGGGCCAATGCCTGGGCACCCAAAGAGCCAAACACTAAGATCAGACGGACGGTGCCAATGGTGTCCTGTTGTGTTCTATGAATTCGAAGTGATAAAGGGGTCTCGAAGAGCAGGTCTAGAGATACCAGATAATACCGTAAGAACGTTGTAGTTGAGGAAAAACTGCACATGTTTGTGAATTATTTAACAAACTAACAGCATTAGAAACTGTGTCAAACATGATCAGAAAAGTAAGTAAGGGCTTCTATATTGAGACTATTCATTGCTAGCATGAGGAACTACCTGCCATTTTGTTTTATTCATCAAGGAAGGGCAGTTTGTGACCTCATTGGTAAATTAGATCAACTTTAACCATGTCCAATCCTCTGCCCAGCTGCTAAGAAGTACTCTTGCATTTGCCCAATTCCTGTATCCCATGCTTGGTCCTCACCCTCACCAAGCCCAGAAGGATCACCGCCATGACACTAGTAGAGTCTGCTATGTGTACCATTTCAACTAACATGATTTTATGCTCTTTGCTTATATTTTTGCTAGTGTTACATACTTTATATAAATGAGACGTTTTCTTAAGCTACATTACACCTTACACATAGTGCAGTCTAGGATGTGTATTTATGTTAAAAAGATCTAGAAACCGTACAATAGTTTTGTTTCTGGTGTTCACGTATTCCTTGGATACGTCTTGGAAAGGGCCTTTACTGTCTAATTAAGAATTCAAGGCGCATCCAGCTAACAAAGGGCAATAACTTATCTTCTCCACAAAGCTAAAGATCACTCAGTAATTATGATCCATTATCTCAGTGAAAACCATTAGATATCACATTCTTGACATCACTTAAATTAACCACAGCTGACTCGTTTTTCCTCAGCATTTGCCGAGCTGCAGACAGATATTCACGAACTGACAAGTGACTTGGATGGAGCGGGGATCCCTTTCTTGGATTATCGCACCTATACCATGAGGGTCTTGTTCCCTGGCATTGAGGACCATCCAGTCTTGAGAGATCTTGAGGTAATTCATGTTAAAACCTGATGGAGCTTCCCTTCTACAGTTTACACGGAAAAAATGGTGCAATTTATTTTGCAATACTTTAAAAAGGACACAAATTCCTCCAATTTTGTTGAACAATTTGTAAACATTATACATATTTTTACATGAAAATGTATATATATTTGTATCTATCTTCCACATTTTTATGTATTGTCTTCCACATATTCAGACAATATCCACTATATCTTCTAGCTCTATCCACTTATCACAACTCCAAGCCATAGCCATCTCTTCAGTTCACAAGCATCTACCATATATTCAAGCAATAGCCACCTACTACATCTTCTAGCCCTATCACTTATCACAACTCCAAGCCATAGCCATCTCTTCAGTTCACAAGCATCTATAATATATTCAAGCAATAGCCACCTACTACATCTTCTAGCCCTATCACTTATCACAACTACAAGCCATAGCTATCTATTCAGTCCAAAAGCATCTACCATATACTCAAGCAATAGCCACCTACTACATCTTCTAGCCCTATCACTTATCACAACTCGAAACCATAGCCATCTCTTCGGTTCACAAGCATCTACCATATATTCAAGCAATAGCCACCTACCACATCTTCTAGCCCTATCACTTATCACAACTCCAAGCCATAGCCATCTCTTCGGTTCACAAGCATCTACCATATATTCAAGCAATAGCCACCTACCACATCTTCTAGCCCTATCCACATATCACAACTCCATGCCATAGCCATCTCTTCAGTTTACAAGCATCTACCATATATTCAAGCCATAGCCACCTACTACATCTTCTAGCCCTATCCACTTATCACAACTCCAAGCCATAGCCATCTCTTCGGTTCACAAGCATCTACCATATATTCAAGCAATAGCCACCTACTACATCTTCTAGCCCTATCCACTTATCACAACTCCAAGCCATAGCCATCTCTTCAGTTCACAAGCATCTACCATATATTCAAGCCATAGCCACCTACTACATCTTCTAGCCCTATCACTTATCACAACTCCAAGCCATAGCCATCTCTTCGGTTCACAAGCATCTACCATATATTCAAGCAATAGCCACCTACCACATCTTCTAGCCCTATCCACATATCACAACTCCATGCCATAGCCATCTCTTCAGTTTACAAGCATCTACCATATATTCAAGCCATAGCCACCTACTACATCTTCTAGCCCTATCCACTTATCACAACTCCAAGCCATAGCCATCTCTTCAGTTTTACCACATATTCAGTCAATATCCACCTTCTACATATCCATGTACTATATTTTCAAGAATATCCACGAACCACATTTCACCCGTTGGCACTTATCAGAAAGACAAGTTGGCTAAGTCCTGCGTGTTTCATTGCCTTTACTGCTTGCCTCGCTTTGTGAGGCCTGCAGGCAATGAGCGCCTTTGGCGCTCATCTCCTAAGTGCTGCGAGTTTTAGTGCCTTAACGCCTTGCCTCTCTACGCAAGGATTGCAGACGATGAGCGCCTTTGATGCTCTGAGTTAACAGCTCGCCTAAGTCGTACGCACCACGCAAAGCGTGACGGCGTCTAGTAGTTTGACAACTATTATATGTGATGTGATCGCCACCACTACATCTTTAGTCTATACAGCTGTACACCATTTTCATGTATGTCCAACTACCATGTCTTCAGTCCTTCATGCCCTACTCAATGTTCAACCTATATCAACCTACAACATCTTCAGCCCATATTCACTTATCTCCAGTCTGTAATGCCCTTCTCCATGTTTAACCCATACATTTAAAGTGAGCATGAAGACATCTTCAGTCCATATTCACCTCTCACATTTTCAATTCATACTCACCTACCAAATTATCAGTCCATATCCACCAACTACATGATCCACACGCTCATCATCTGCCTATACTATAATATTCCTATAATTGGTATTTATGGGATAGTATTATATTATCCCTCCTTATAGTATTATATTAGAGCGGCCTCCCTATAGAGCGGCCTCCCTATAGAGCGGCCTCCTTATAGAGCGCCCTCCCTATAGAGCGGCCTCCTTATAGAGCGGCCTCCTTACAATCAAAGCCTAATCTATTCTGAGCCAGATCATCAAATTGGGAAAATTTCAATGTTGATTTAACAACTAATCTATAACAAGCTAATGTCTAATATATAAAATACACCATGAAAGATTCATGTATAGTACAACACTGGCTCTAATTGAAATGATTTTGTTACACAGCCACCTGCTAATTACCTCACAATAATTAGAACAAACAAGAAGCATTCCCCGGTAGGCCTGTCTTTTGAAGTTAATTGTAGAAAAAAAAAGCCCCTCTGTAACATCCATACTAAACAAATGATACAGCCCGCTTATTTCCAGGGCTCAAATCAGACATGCCCAGAAATTATCTTTTGGTTTCCAAATTAATGTTTTTTTCAATATTTATAGCTGCTATAATATTAATACATATTAAAAAACAAATAGCTGCTGGAATACATAGCAAGGGAGGGATCTATCCCTCTTTGCCTGCGCATTTCTTCTGCAGCACTGACAGGTGCAGTTACAGGTGCCATCCGCCAGAGGGCGCTGTGAGTTCCAGGGAAGGCAAATAATTATTCTCACCTCCAACGTGGCGCAACTTGACAAAGCTGAATCCACGGCAAGGCCATCGCTATGTTCGGCGCGGGCACTCGGCCCCCAAGGGCCTCAGGTGCGCCTCTCATAGCTCAAGGTCTCTTCTGTCAGCGCGCCTTATGTGCTAAAATTCGCAGCGCCATCTGTCGGCTGGAGGTGGAACTGCAGCTGTCAGATTTTGCGATGGTGAAGAGGGAAAGGACCCAAGGGAGGAATGGATTTACATGGTTTAAAACAGTTGCAGGAGAGGCTACTTCCTATAGATTGTGCGTTATCTGACATGGTGAATAAGCACTTCACATGGCAAGCTTTACACGCACATACTTGGCTCCAAATGTGAATCGTCCATTGTGTAAACAATTATTGTGATGCCAAAAAAGGACTTAATTCAATCAAGCTTTCCAGACCTTAGATCACTTAGTTCAGCAGATGTAAAAACATTTTTTGAATCACTATTATGAGCTTTTGTGTCAGGACCTCCTCCTGATTTTTTTTTTCTATATTAGTTACAGCCACTAGAGGGAGCACATGACTGTCCTATTGAGCTCCATAACTCACGTGGTGCAGTGCCCTGACCCACACAATGTAGAGTTAGTGAGTAGGTACGGATTGTGTTCCAAATACAGTTTGTACAAGGATTAAAGGCATATGGAAGTTTCATGGATGCATCTGACAGAGGAGAATCAGTAGTGTATGGAAACACAATTAACATTAATAAAATTACCCTAAAGTTTACTGAATTTCTTCACTTTTCAACCAGTTGATTTTAAGTGGAACACCCCTGAATATCCAAAATTAAATTAGCATAAAATGCATATTTAGTTGTGGCCAATCAGGGCAGGCATAACAATGTCTCTGTTTCTCTCTCACTGGCTGAGGCAAATCTCCTCGGGAGGCAACCGTGATACTGACAGCTGATTAGCTAGGACACAACTCGCCACAGCTCATTGGCTAGGACGCTCTGCCTACATAGGTGTCTTGGGGTGGAGATCATATAGAAAATTTCAATAAAATTATTTTATATGAGACGCGCAATTAGACAGATGCACAGGAGATCACACGAACAGCCATATATATATATATCATAGCCAGTGTGACTGTAATGGATGAAAACCGTTCTATGCACAGGCGCGTGCACCACGAGAGCACGCTAATATTGCGGTCTAGAAGTGCTGCACAGCCATTCTTTTACTATAATTATTTAGCCCTATAATGGATATAATTCAGTGATCACACTCACCAACGCTCTATCACAATGCCGTCTGCTCACACTCACCAGCGCTCTATCACAATGCCGTCTGCTCACACTCACCAACGCTCTATCACAATGCCATCTGCTCACACTCACCAACGCTCTATCACAATGCTGTCTGCTCACACTCACCAGCGCTCTATCACAATGCCGTCTGCTCACACTCACCAGCGCTCTATCACAATGCCGTCTGCTCACACTCACCAACACTCTATCACAATGCCGTCTGCTCACACTCACCAGCGCTCTATCACAATGCCGTCTGCTCACACTCACCAACGCTCTATCACAATGCCGTCTGCTCACACTCACCAGCGCTCTATCACAATGCCGTCTGCTCACACTCACCAACGCTCTATCACAATGCCGTCTGCTCACACTCACCAGCGCTCTATCACAATGCCGTCTGCTCACACTCACCAACGCTCTATCACAATGCCGTCTGCTCACACTCACCAGCGCTCTATCACAATGCCGTCTGCTCACACTCACCAGCGCTCTATCACAATGCCGTCTGCTCACACTCACCAACGCTCTATCACAATGCCGTCTGATCACAATCACCAGCGCTCTATCACAATGCCGTCTGCTCACACTCACCAGCGCTCTATCACAATGCTGTCTGCTCACACTCACCAGCGCTCTATCACAATGCCGTCTGCTCACACTCACCAATGCTCTATCACAATGCCGTCTGCTCACACTCACCAGCGCTCTGTCACAATGCCGTCTGCTCACACTCACCAACGCTCTATCACAATGCCGTCTGCTCACACTCACCAGCGCTCTATCACAATGCCGTCTGCTCACACTCACCAGCGCTCTATCACAATGCCGTCTGCTCACACTCACCAACGCTCTATCACAATGCCGTCTGCTCACACTCACCAACGCTCTATCACAATGCCGTCTGCTCACACTCACCAACGCTCTATCACAATGCCGTCTGCTCACACTCACCAGCGCTCCATCACAATGCCGTCTGCTCACACTCACCAACGCTCTATCACAATGCTGTCTGCTCACACTCACCAGCGCTCTATCACAATGCCGTCTGCTCACACTCACCAACGCTCTATCACAATGCCGTCTGCTCACACTCACCAACGCTCAATTACAATGCCGTCTGCTCACACTCACCAACGCTCTATCAAAATGCCGTCTGCTCACACTCACCAACGATCTATCACAATGCTGTCTGATCACAATCACCAACGCTCTATCACAATGCCGTCTGCTCACACTCACCAATGCTCTATCACAATGCCGTCTGCTCACACTCACCAACGCTCTATCACAATGCCGTCTGCTCACACTCACCAGCGCTCTATCACAATGCCGTCTGCTCACACTCACCAACGCTCTATCACAATGCCGTCTGCTCACACTCACCAGCGCTCTATCACAATGCCGTCTGCTCACACTCACCAGCGCTCTATCACAATGCCGTCTGCTCACACTCACCAACGCTCTATCACAATGCCGTCTGCTCACACTTACCAACGCTCTATCACAATGCTGTCTGCTCACTCTCACCAGCGCTTTATTACAGTGCCGTCTGCTCACACTCACCAGCGCTCTATCACAATGCCGTCTGCTCACACTCACCAACGCTCTATCAATGTGATGTTTTGGGTTTGCGTCAGACATGGCCGAAAAGTTCAATTTTAGTCTCATCAGACCAGAGCACCTTCCTCCATTTTGTTTTTTGATGAAAGTAATGGCTTTCGTCTGGCCACTCTGCCATAAAGCCCAACTCTATGGAGCGTACGGCTTATTGTCATCCTATGTACAGATACTCCAGTCTCTGCTGTGGATCTCTGCAGCTCCTCCAGGGTTACCTTAGGTCTCTGTGCTGCCTCTCTGATTAATGCCCTCCTTGCCTGGTCCATGAGTTTTGGTGGGCAGCCGTCTCTTGGCAGGTTTGCTGTTGTCCCATGTTCTTTCCATTTGGTTATGATAGATTTGATGGTGCTCCTGGGGATCATCAAAGATTTGGATATTTTTTTATAACCTCTCCCTGACTTGTACTTCTCAACAACATTGTCCCTTACTTGTTTGGAGAGTTCCTTGGTCTTCATGGCAGTGTTTGGTTAGTGGTGCCTCTTGCTTAGGTGTTGCAGCCTCTGGGGCCTCTCAAAAAAGGTGTGTATATGTAATGACAGATCATGTGACACTTAGATTGCACACAGGTGGACATCATTTCACTAATTATGTGACTTCCGAAGGTAATTGGTTGCACCAGAGCTTTTTAATGGGCTTCATAACAAAGGGGGTGAACACATACGCACATGCCAATTTTCTGTTTTCTACTTCTAAAAAATAGTTGTATGTATATATTTTTCTCATTTCACTTCACCAACTTAGACTATTGTGTTCTGATCCATCACATAAAATTCAGATTAACAAAACATTGAACTTAAGGCTGTAATGTAACAAAATAGGCAAAAAGTCAAGGGGGGTGAATACTTTTGCAAGGCACTGTATATGATATCATCATGGATTCGTCCCATATCTACTACACAAAGTCCCTAAGCACCTCATTGCTAATTTCGGCCCATCAGCCTCTTTGCCATGCCAAGGATCATCCGGAAGACTAAGCATGCCAGATGTCCGGTAGCACCCAGCCACAATATATATATATATATATATATATATATATATATATATATATATATATATATATATATAGTAACAGTTTTGCAGCACTCATTTCCCATGTAAATAAACCTTGTGTAAAGTAGGTAAAATCTGATTATTTAAGTGTTTGTCTAATTTTGACTCCCTTTTTCCTATACAACCCAGTTGCTTAATAAATATTCAAGTGGCAAAACAAGACACAAATGAAATCAAGCAGAATTTGCACATGTCAAAAAGAAGCGGAATAAATCAAACGGGTACACAGATCTTTGCAAAGCCGACAAAATCTAATTTGTAGTAAATAGGATCTGAGGCTGTTATGGGATCACAATGCTGGATGGAGCTGTGGGATGAATGCTGAAAATCCAACAATGCCGGCCTGGTGTTCTCTTTAAATACATAGTTTATAGAGGCAAATAGAATTCCTTGTGGGTGCTGGTTACAATTGGACACATTCTCTGCAGATAAATAGCACTAAATCTGGGTATTGTGGATATACAATGTATCCGGTGCACCATGTGCTGTAGGTAAACTGAGAACTTTGTAGCATTTATCTGGTATAATAGGTTCTTTCCTGCTGTTTGATATGTAAGGGGCTCTGTTAGAGTATTATCCATATTTTTTCTACCAATACAATATTAAAGAACACCGAAAAGGTCAAACATTCAGAAATGAAAAGTAAACAAATAAATACATGTAATTGCAGTTGGTTGTAGTTAAAAAAAATTGAAGGGAAGTGGTAAATAATTGAGCTTGGAAGAATTTTAAAGGGACTTAAAATACTCCAAATCAAGTGTATTTTTCGGTTATTCTGAAAGAGCATGAAAAACTGGCTGTGTTATTTATGCTTCTCTAAAGGGAATCAATCACGAGAACTTCCATGTTGTTGTTGCTAATATGGATTACAGTCAGCTTGTCTGTTTATTTAGTGGCCAAAACAAAGATCTGCAATGTTATCTGGCTGTTATATCCCTCTACCGCCCCTCAAATTAGCATACTGAGGCGCATAATCACTTCTAAATATTTCAGAAATTATTTACTATAGAGAAAAACTGCTTGTGCAATGTATAGCCAGTTTTTAATACTCTTTAAAGTTAAACCAAATTCCTGTTTGAGTGACAGATTCCCTTTAAGCATACATTATCTATACATGATCTCCAAGAAGATTAATTAACTCTTCCAGTGGATAAGCATATGTCTGCACCATTATACATATTTATACCAAAAGGGCATGCTTATTTTCCTTATCAACTCCCACTGATAGAGATAATTAATGGTCTAAAGATTGTGTTTATTTAGTTATTTGTTTATTTATTTATTTGGCTTTTTAAAAAAAAAATTGAAAACAATTGACCAGAGTGGCCTTCTCAAGCATTCACCCAAAACGCACAATTCTGAAAAACACCAAGAAATTGCCAGAATAGTAGATTATAAAAGATCAAATATTTCAGGAAATAACTGAATTCTGTCCAACATAAATAACATGTTATTGGTGGTAAGTTGCGTGGCCCATTCCTCTCTCATGTTTATCCTCCTTTGTTTCCCTGGCAGGTCCCTGGATATAGACAGGAGCGTGTAGAGAAAGGCCTCAAGTTATTTGCACAGATGATTAATAACAAGGTGTTCTTGCTGTCCTTCATCCGCACATTGGAGTCTCAGCGCAGCTTCTCCATGCGAGATCGAGGCAACGTGGCGTCTCTCATCATGACCGTACTGCAGAGCAAGTTGGAGTACGCCACCGATGTTCTGAAACAGCTACTGTCCGATCTTATCGATAAGAACCTGGAGAGCAAAAACCACCCCAAACTGCTCCTGAGAAGGTGAGACACAAACACGCTACATTAAGTATTCCACATTCCAACATTATTTGTAAGGAAATGTTCTATTTAAAACCTTTCAACACAAGAGCACCGTTACACATAGAAATTACATGAGAAATACATATTTAATGTTATTATTTATATACAATAGTTACAAATATTGGTCTCCAAAGCAAGCAATTCACCCAAACAAATGATGTGGAAGTAGTTTCTTTGTAGTTATTTACTAATTTAAAGTCCATCCTGAATGGTTTTGCCAGGTTCAGCCACCTCACCCAACACTTATTGTCTGCTGCTCCCCTCTGCCAGTCTCTATACTGCCTCCCTCTTTCCTCAAGGGTAATGTTCATGAGAGGGGAGATGTTTAGATGAGGTCATTAAAGGAATAAACAAAAGCTTAATGGGATTTAGAAGGGCTCTGCCTGGCGTGCTGTGTTTCATAGGGTCAAGGAGAGTTGGACATGACTGAATGACTAAACAACAACAAAAAATCTCATAATCCCAAGCCAAACCCTCAAAGCCCAGCATCTCCCTGTATCTCAGTTCTTGTCCCCATATATACATTCCAAGTGTCTTGACATGACTTGAGCCTCTACTCCACATCATGCCCCCCCCCCCCGCCCCCCAAGTATGACTACAGGCATGGATAGTAATGATTATTGAGTAGAAGCTTAATTAGTTTGGAATTCCCTACCTCTTAATTAAACTTTTCATTACTTTCCAAATCTTTAAAACATGTATAAAAACTGTTACAGGAAAAATCCGTTGTCCGTGAATCTTCTGCAGATCTCACCCAATACCAGTGACATCAGTCACAGTGGCGTAGCTAGAGTAAACGTCACCCGGGGTGGTCCGTTCAAATGTCACCCCAGTGACCTGCGACTGCGAGGCTAGCGGCACTTAGACTGCAATGTGCGCCGCAGGCGCTCATCGCAAGGCTTATAGGAGAGGCTTCAATGTCTGTCCCCTTCCTCCTCCTTTCAGAGGCCCACACTGCTCCCCCTGCCCCACTGATGCTCCCCCTGCCTCACTGATGCTCCCCCTGCCCCACTACCTGGTTCCAAACCTGCCAGCAGCGCCGCACTCACCGTCTTCTCCTCTGCGCCGACCGTCCTCCAGCCAGAACTACTTTCTGGATCAAGCCGCGAATCGCGCAGGCGGGATGCGCATGCGCAATGCAAGGGTTGATCCAGAAAGTAGTTCCGGCCGGAGGATGGGAGCCACAGAGAGGGTGAGTGCGGCACTGCTGGCAGGGTTGCATCCAGGTACAAGACACAGGGGAGGGAGAGGAGGGGGGAAAGGAGACAAGGGAGGCAGAGGAAAGGGGAACGGAGATACAAGGGAGGGAGAGGAGGTGGGAACGGAGACAAAAGGGATTTAGAGGGGGGACAGCATACAAAATTTTGTTGGAGGTGACATAGTGTCACCCTCCATATGCTGTCACCCGGGGCGGTCCGCCCCCCTCGCCCCCCCTTAGCTACGCCACTGATCAGTCAACTTTCTTTCATTACAAGCTTGGAGAACACAACACAGATCACATAATGACACGTCCAGTGGTCTGGACTCATCACACTTCACTTTACTCATATATAACATTTTCACAGGGGATGGGGAAATATTAAAAGTTAGAAGTTTGTCAAAAGAAACACGAGAAAAGAAACATGAGAAGTGTCAGATTTACACATTTATTCACTTAATTATACTCCTCGCTTTTATTTTACAAATAACATAATAATGAGATATCACACACTAGGCAAGATTGACTGTTCTTTGTAAAACTATTTTCCATCACATTCATCAGTTCTGAGTTTTCTGTACAATATTATCTTATATATAAGAATTTTAGAGCCTGTAAATAAAAATAATCTGTGTATAGTGAAAGAGAAGACATTGATAAGTTATATCCACCTACTTCTCTGTCTCCCAGGAGCTTTGCCCGTCCAGGAGAGAAGTTATTTAGTGATCCTAGAATGCTTTATTTAGTAACGTCTTGGCACAACTGTCGGGTCTCAATAAAAATATAATAGAAACAATCTTTCAGCACTGAACTACTAAGTAAAAATTGTGAGCGTGTAACAAATATCACTTTTATATGTTTGTACTCTAAGTGTGGTCATAATTCTACATTTGTTTTGTCACTATTATTCCTGCCGTTTCTCATTGAGGGCTTGTTTTTCTCAATATCTATATATTTTCTTTCCAGTGTTGTCTCACTGTTTGTATTGAACAAAATGCTCTTTTTTGGAGACTTGGGTTATGTGTTATAATAGAACAATAAAGTGCCATTGTAGCCCTATTGAAAATAAATACAAATATAAAGGAACACTATATAATTGAACAATAAAAATAATAGTGTAGTTCTTCTAGTCCTCGTGGAATATTTCTGGAGGTAGTCCTTATAAATTCTTTGGAAATACCTTGAGCCCGATTCAATTGAGCAATCGCAATTTGCGGGCTCCAAACGGTTTACGAGTTACGGCTTTGTTAAACCCGTAACTTACTGCCCATGGAAGCCTTTGATCTTCCCCGTCCACAAGATTTCCGATCACTAAAATCGCAAATTGATATTCAATGGCTTCAATTCCCCAAGCCCGCAAATGTTTTCACACCCGTAAATAGCAAATGAAGGAGAAAATCCCACGAGTGCTAGAGAGGATCCGCAAGGGGGTAGCACTGTAAATGCAAATAAAAAACACTAATGTACTGTAAATAACGGGGAAAGTGATGATAGACGTGCAATTAATTCTAATTCTAATAACAGTCTTAAGCCCACAAATCGGCAGTAAATAATGTTTCATGTTTAATCTCGGGGTTAAATTGATCTCGGGTATCATTGAGTTAATAGATATCAGGCCACCCACATGGACTAGAACGGTATTGGCATTAATTTTCATAATTCTTTATTTTGCGGGTTTGCGAGTCTGATCGCATATTGCCCCCCCCCCCCCCGAACCTAATTCATTTACATGTAACCTCCATGTTTTACTGACGTAATAATGAGTCTCATTTTATGTTGGCTGATTGGAAATGGGAGGTTACGGTCTTGCTTAATTGATCATATTCTTGCCCTGAACTGCTACGAACCAGTGCATGGTTTGAAGAGTCAGCTTTGGGCCAGTAACTTGCGGGCTTGATCAATTGAATAGCACCAGAATCGGAGACGAACGGGAGCACTCAGCACACTCGCTGAAATACGGCCTGGATCCTGTGAGATGCGGGCTTGCAATTGAATCAGGCTCCTTGTTTGGAGATCTTCTTAGAAAATCCTTAGGATCTTCTTAGAACTCAATATAATGCTACTATCCACTGTTCTCGCCGGTGAAGAATCAGTATGTACTATACCACTAAAGATATTGTGAATGAATGTTTATTAGCACCTAATACTTTATTGCAACCTTATGTAAATGTATATGGTTGCAGTGAATCTTGGTAGCCTTTCATTGCTTTGAGTGGCTGCCTTATAATGTAAGTTACATATTAAGCAATGAGGCATCATAGCGGATTTATTACTGTCTTACAAAGAGACTTTTAATTTGTAGAACTATATTTTTTTATAAAAAAACAATGGTGGTTATATGAAGAGCTCCACTGCCTTTAACTCACAATGTAACCCACCCATAATGCTTTGTGGCTCAATTTTAAGTCTTTAAGAATGATCTAAAAATAACTTGATTTGGGGTGACATGATCCCTTTAAATTATGAATATATCTGATAGAGGAGAATCAGTAGTGTATGCAAAAAAATTTTTTTGCATGGAAAAATACCAAAACAAACATCTACAAACTTAGCCTGATATTTGCTAAATCTTTTCAGTTTGGAAGCTGATGCTTTTGTCAGTTGATACCAATGAAAATCCCTGCTAAGATTAGCATAACATTCTTAACTCATAAGAAAGCAGATACATTTTTTATCATACTTTGGGGTTCCTGTGTTGCAAAGCAGCTTTGGATATGTAGTCTATTTATCTCTATATCCTTGTGCTCTCATTCAGTTGTAAGGCCAGACCCCACCCAACCATGTGATTCCATCCTGCAGCAAGTACTTCCTTTGAAAGGTCAGACTCCATACCTAGCTACGTTTCCTCTGCATACATGGTTATGTACACTCCCTGTGGGTGTGCAAAGCGGGAATTTACTTTCCTGCCTATAACTTTGTAAGTACACTGAACTTATCTATATAACACATATTTTTCTGATAATCACTGCCGGTTTCTTACCAAACATTTGAAACCTAGTAAACTTATAAATACATTTTAATTAGCTTTTGGTGTGAGGGCAAACTATAAATGATTGTTTGGCTGCTTATCTAATCAGATTATTGTATAAAAAATGTCTCTCAGCCAAACCTCCTTTGTTTGATGACCTTTTCACGGGGAAGACAATAAACTCTAATCTTTGGATGCAAATGTAATATTGAATATCGCTATTATGAACCATTAAATATAAATTGTATTAATGATCAATACATTTTAATACTGTGAGTACGGATAATTTCTGCTCTCAAGAATATTTCTCATAAATGATTGCATATGAGTTTCATTTTGTACAGCAGGCGTATAGTATGTATATGCCCCGGGGGCTCCTTTCAATCTGGTTTCTATGATTGTATGAGATTCAGTTTTATTTTATATAGTTACACTGTATCACTGCCAGACACATGAAACACAACGTGCAACACTGTGCATGTTACATATTAAACTGATTGTCTGCTCCTTAAAAGGACTCTGTGACCCCAACAACTGATTTCATTTAATAGAGCATTAAAATCTGGCTATACATTGTACTAGCGGTTTATCTAAACAGTAAGTAATTTCTGAAATATTTTGATGTTGCAACTCCTGTATGCTAATGTACCACTCCAAGTACTTTACAAGGGTGAGGGAGGGGTCCAATTGCCAGATGAAATTGGGGGTCTTGATTTTGGCCACTACAGAGACAGACAAGAAGACTGTGATCCTAATTAAGCAGCTAATTAATACGAATGAGCCACTCATTTGCATATAAATGCAGCAACAATATCATGGAATATCCCAGGATTAATTCACTTTAGAAAAAAATGGATAACACAACATATTTCCAGTTTTTCATGCTCTTTAAGAATAACCTAAAAATGGTTAAAAATAATAAAAATAATAAAAAAATGATGCTAAATTTTCTTTGTTCTTACATCTAAATTTTTTTTTCTCAGGACGGAATCTGTAGCAGAGAAGATGCTGACAAATTGGTTTACTTTCCTATTGTACAAGTTCCTCAAGGTAAGAGGAGGAGATGCACTTCTTTATTTCTTTATTCAGTGATTTTCTTTGTCCCTGAGCATTGACCCAATAATATATTAGTCTATATTAACTAAGGGGTGAAGTGTCTGAAGGAATATGGAGGACTCCTGGATGTTACTATGTATATAATATCCCTGTGTATCTATTTACTTTTATGTACTTTATTTCATTAAGAAGTGCTTATAAGAACTTCCTTTGCAGCTCATGAAGATAGTGTACTTCCTACGGATCAGTTAACAATTAATCCACATATCAGAGGGCTGAACGCCCACGACTCGCACTTTGTTTATACATCAGCAGTCGCCTCCCCTCTAACTTTGTTGCTTTGTTTATGAATCATCTCATTTAGGGTACAAACAACATGCCAGCTCCCCGTGGCTGTTTACATTGTTATTATCCCTCCAATGGCAAATGTACAATAATTTGGCATAAACACCCTCGTCACGGCTGTGTTTAAGCCAAGCCTTGTATTGTGCGCTCAACACCTGCGATTCCACTCACCGCACAACATGAAATCCTCCTCATCCTAAACTGGGTGACTGCTCTGTTTTGGGTCCAGCTGTGCCCGGGCACTTTTACAGCGTTCATGCTTAAACAGTTCACCAAACATGTAATTATCATGTAATACATGTCACTGAGCTGTAATTAGCACATGATAATCATGCCATGATTCCCCTAGAGATGAGAAACGGATTAATCTGCTTCCGAATTGTATATCAGATTGTGAGCTACACAAAGACTTCTGGGAACCAACTTAAAGGGGCAGTGCAATCAGTGGTGAAGCGAGTGAATGGAGGGCTCCGGTGCAGAAAATTGATTGGTCAAATAAAAGTTTTTTTGTTAGGCCCCACATGCCCCTGGGCCCTCCACTGGTATGTGTGTGGGTGTATTTATATATATATATATATATATATATATATATATATATATATATATATATATATATATATATATATATATGATAAATAGAAATAAATATAAAATAAATGTATGTATATATATATATATATATATATATATATATATAAATATATAAATATATAATATTCCCCCACCCCTTCCCCTCCTGCACCTTACAACCCCAGCTCCTCATGGCCCATCCTGACCCCCTCCCCCACTCCTTTGCACTCACCAGGTCAGTCGTTTTTTTTTCCTATTCTGCCTGCCTGCATCTTGCTGCTGGTGCAAGGATGTCACTCTGTATTCCCGTATTCCTTGCTTCAAATAGAAGACGCAGGCAGGCAGAGGAGTAAGAAACGCTGGATCTGGTGAGTGCAAGGGAATGTGTGTGTGTGGGGGGGGGGGGGGGAGGAAGGATCGGGGTGGTAGAACCGCAGTAGGGAAAGTGGTGGGGGATTTGGACAGCACCGGTTAATGCTACAGAGTATGTTGGAGCTTTACAAATAAAGGAATATATACATTTAAAAACAAAATATTCTAAAAAACAAACAAAACAGACTGCACTAGCCGCCTAGAGGAGAGCCCCAGTGCATTGCACCGCCTTGCGTGGCGGTAGCTCCACCATGAGTGCAATCTCACTTTGTCTATCATATATGTAAAACTGCATGCTTTATAAGTTATATACTTTATTTTTGCATAAACAATAACTTGTATTAAATTAGGAACATTAACACTAATGCATCACAGAAAACAATGATACCGTATCCTAGCGCATTATTATTACTATTATGTATATATGTATATAGTAAGCTTGTGGGAGCGTCACACAAATCTGTAGAATTATCAGTATAGAATAGGAACTGTAGAGAAAAGAAAATGTGTATCTCCAGTATCCAGTGTATCTTATTATTTCACCATTCACTTATTTATATCCCATACCCAAGCATGGCACAGTAGGCACAGTATCCATTTTGCACTCTGTTTCTAAGTTGTTTTTCTGTGACAGTCAGAGATTAGCTTGGGGGCTGGAAAGTCTTTTAGTATGTCTTCACCAAATTATTTCAGTATGTCTTCACAGTTGCTTGTTATCAGTCCTAACATCCAACCCTGTGTATATGTGTATGTAAAATTATCCGCTACTACTATGGAAATAGTGCATGAATAATGAGATCAGACAACTGCATAAAACTTTCTTTCATATATGGGGTGCTCTCCAAGCTTGAATAAAGAAACGTGATTGACGTCCTGGCTTCATTCCTTGATTGATTGTTTTTTATGAAAGAGTATTTGGCAACATACCATAACAAAAAAAAAAAAGATGGAAGAAGGCGAATTTACACAGGGATTATATATATTAAGATTGTATACATTTTTTTAAGAAATCACAGTGTTTTTAATAATGAGCTTGTCATATTAATATATAAAACAGTCTGGAAAAATAACAGTACAATGTCTGCAGGGTTTAATTTACTTGAGGTTGAATTGTTGTTTAGGATTGTGCCCACTGTAAATCAAATTGAAATCATGTGAGCATGGTCGGATTTCTCATTAGGCAAACTAGGCAGCTGTTTATAGGCACTTCCCTGTGAAGGGCGCCTCATTTCACATTTCAAAATGTTCCTTGGCATAAAAAAAGAAAATTCTGCAGTTCAAAGACTCACTGCTAGGAGGCGAACACCTGGAACTAGGGAGTTACAAGAGGTAGGAAGCTGCTGTGCCTAGGGTGCCAGAGATGTAAAACCAGCCCTGCATGTGAGAAGTGTATCAGTATCTTCCCTGCTCAGCTACATTTTCCCCAACATTGTAGCACTGCTTTAACAACTCCGATAATAATTTCCTAAAAAAACAAATAAATTCACAAATATTTTTCATATAATTAAGTTCATTTCTAGAGCACATACATCGATAATTGCAGTTGAATAAAACCAAAAGTATACAGTATTTTATTAATCATGATTTGTATGTTAATTATCTGTCAGAAATAGACGGAGAGTAGAGAAACCATTCAAATTATCCATGGAAATGTTGTCTAATGATCGACTGTGTATTGTGAAACATTCATAGGGGTAACTTTTTTATAAAAATAATAACCAGTTATATTTGAAAGGGGCACACAGTACTTGAAAGACCTCAGAGCTTCTACATTAAAATGAGTTTTTGTGCCATTTCTTACAAGACCTCGGGTGCTTTGTCTCCACAAATTGAATTCATTTTCTAATGCACTGTACTTCCCGCTGGTTAATGCTAAATATTCTAATGCGGAGCATTAATTAAATCCAATTAGTGGACTATTAGAGACAATGCTGCACTGTGAAAATAATGTGAGTGCCATTGTTTGGTCTGCGCAATATGTCTAATATGGCTTGTTTGGTCATGTTGTGTGTGGTAATTATTGGCTGTATGATTTGTTTACCTGTATAAATGGAATATGTGCCCTTGAGTCCAAAAGAAATACAAGGTTATAGCTCAGGTATATTGAGTGTAGCTAACAACGAATTGCAGAGACCATAAAACGCCATGATCTCGGAAAAACAGACTACCTTGCAGCCTTCATGGTTGGGTCGGTAAACTTGGGGGCAGCAGATTGGCTTTCAGCATTATCATTATGCCACTGCTGATGTGCAAACAACTCTGCAGGATGCTCAGAGAGTGGTCATTAAAGTGTTAAGGAGAGGGGTGATGCTCACTTGTTCAATTGAACATTGAACTGCCCCTTGGACTGTCTCCACTCCAGCATCAATGAGGACAACATTGGGGCACTTGATGACATTTCCTGCCTAGGGCACCATTTACCCTAGGACTGGCGCTATTTATAGTATTCATGAAGTCCTAGTAACCTCTCAGCCCATCATAGGTCTTCAACATAGGAATATATTCCATGTAAAACCCGTCTGTGATTACCTTGGCAGTCCAAATTGTGTAGGATACTAGACCTTTCATTTGCCAAGCCCAAATTGTGTAGGATGCTAGCCTATATCATGTTTGAGTCCATGTTGTGTATGTGCCAGTCTATCTAATTGATAGGTCCATGTTGTGTTGGATGCCAGTCCTTTTTTAATTGATGAGTCCACAGAGTCCTTTTAGTTGCAGAGTCCACATTGCGGCGGATGCCAGATTCTCTAATTAATGAGTCCACATTGTAAAGGATGGTAGCCCTTCTAATTTATGAATCCATGGTGTGTACTTTGCCAGTCTATCCATTGATAAGTTCACATTGTGTAGGATGCCAGTCCTTCTAACTGATCCACATTGTGTATGTTCTCTCTAGGAATGTGCGGGAGAGCCACTTTTCTCCTTGTTCTGTGCTATCAAACAGCAGATGGAAAAAGGTCCCATCGATTCGATCACTGGGGAAGCGCGATACTCACTGAGTGAAGATAAACTGATCCGCCAACAGATCGACTACAAGACCCTGGTAAGTTCCACACACGTAAACACTCAATTAGATTGCAATTTAATTATCTTTGGCAATGTCTTATCCATTGGATAATAGTAATTGCATATTTTTCCCTAGGGGGGTGCATATCTATACAGTGTAGATGTGGCATATAAAACTGCCAAGGACACAAATTCCTGAAAAAGTAATATACAATAGAAATAATTGCATATAAACACTTTTTACTTTTTAGAGTAATATAACGTTTAGTTACTTAAAATAATATATATAAAACAATTACCATAGTGGTCCTTTAAGTGGCAAGTATGGAAAGCCATTTTATTTGTTAGCTAATCAGAGATATGCATTTAACCTGTTCTGTCCTCAAAGTGACTGCGTTTCCAAGCTCCCAAACTGCTCATTTTCTGTGCCACATACCTATTTACCTAATTTGGGGATTAGTGACTTTTACATTTTTACAGGCTATAAGGAATTAAAGGGTTTATCTTACTTACTTAATATTTTGTTTCGGCCTTCCATGGTGATCTCCAGCTATAGAAAAAGTATTACAGTGACTCTGGTAGAAATACAATTTTAGGATTATATATGGTTTATTTTGTCTAAAAAGTATATACAAAAAAAGTCAGTATATAGTTTCCAGCAAACCTATAGACTGCACTGAAATATTTTAAGAGCCTAAGTCCATTTCATTCCTATGTTATTCTCTGGAATCTTGAATATAAAGAGATATTTCCAACTTGAAATAAAAGCTTTAGTGAATAACATATGGACTGAAGAGGTCTCAAGCACCTACTGAAAAACCTCTCAGTTAAAGGTATATATAAGTTTACTGGGTTTCAAATGTTTGCTAAGAAACAGGCAATGATTATAAGAAAAATATGTGTTATATAGATATGTTCAATGTACTTACAAAGTTATAGGGTGTAAGGAAAAATCCAGATTTGCACACCCACAGGAAGCTTACATAACCAAGTGCACTGAGGAAATACAGCCAGGTATGGAGTTTGACCTTTCAATGGAAGTACTTGCTGAAGGATGGAATCACATGGTTGGGTGGGGTCTGAGCTCACAACTTAATCAGAGCACAAGGATATAGAGATAAATAAACTACATATCCTAGGCTGCTTTGCAACACAGAAACCCTAGACTATAATACAAATGTATCTGCTTTCTCCTGATTGGAGTGCCTTTAATATATAAATGTTTACTAACATGTAATGAATCACAAACACTGTGAATTGACTTTATTGTAAAGATAATGGAAATAATTGTAATTTATAGTAAATTAACCTAAACTAATTCAGTATGTAATATACATATGGCATCACATTAATATTCAGCACCCCTATACGGCTATCTGTGTGTCTGTCTATATATATATGAGAGCGAGAGACACCCTCTTTAGGTCCAAGCTCTTGTGTATATATATATATATATATATATATATATATATATATATATATATATATATATATTTATATATATATATATATATATATATATATACATATACAAAATATATATATATATATATATATATTTATATATATATATATATATATATATATATATATATATATATATACACAAAGCAGAAGCTTGAACCCCAAGGGGACACACTGACTTTCTTAGCAATGCTAATTTCAAATGGCAGTTTTTAAAGTCTACTAGTTTTTGATTTTTTTTTTCAAATTCGTTTTTTATTGCCAATCAGTAAATAAACAAATGGAACCCTTTTGAATGACCACTACAGTGGCCCTTTAACACAACTTGCAGGAACACAGCCATATTAGCCAGAAAAGCCCATTGTGGTCAATAAAACAATATGGAAGGTTCCTGGATGTTACTAGGTATATAATATCCCTATGTATCTGTTTATGCACTTTATTTTATTAAGAAGTGCTTATAAGCTCTAAAATCAAACAAATAGTCCCTGTATGCGTCTGTCCTCTGCAGCCTATGCAGAGACAGACTCTGTAGGGCTGATTTGCAGTGTAGTGTCCTAGCCTATCAGGGACTACGTCTCAGCAGCATGTTGTAGAAATGATCACTGATTGGTAAGTATGAGACACAGCACAGCAAGTACCACAGAGTCTGTGTCTGCATATGCTGTAGTGGGCAGACCCATACAGGGATTAATTGTTTGATATTAGGCAGTACAAACAGAGCTTATAAGCACGTCTTAATAAAATAAAGTATATGTCAGTAAATAGATACTCCGGGATATTATATACCTAGTAACATATAGGAACCTTCCATATTCCTTTAGTATATCTCCTACTTGTCCTAAAATATTATTAAAAAAAATATATATAATATAAAAAAGATTTAAAATAGTAACAAGCGAAAAAATATAAAAATATTCTGCAGCTTTCATGACTTTCCCAACAAACTTCACTTTTCAGAGAAAGTTTTAGAAGGTGAACTGAGGCAATAACTCACCAGCTTGTCACCTGCAAAGAATCCGAGCCGTTGCAAACATTTCAAACGATTTTGTCATGTTCACGAGTTTTTTTGTACTAAGCACCATACAGACAGCGCGCGTTACAGATCTCCGTCATTAATTGAAATCCCACTAGGCTTTTTAAATGAATAGGTCAAATTAGAGGGAGCCGGCTGTGCGGGATTGATGAATGCTATACACTTACAGATGATAAATCCCCACCTACGATCGAAACGCGTGAATGACAAAACACGTGGAGCCTGAGGGAGCAAAATACCACGTCTTATCAGCCCGGAAAACAGAATATCTTTTAAATATTAACATGTCATTTAAAACAGTTACTTAAATCAATCAGAAAAGGATGTAGGAGCAGAGAGACCTTTGAAGCTTGAGATGACTTTTTTGTAATTCAATTTAATCCTCAACAAAAAAAAAATGGTATAATGTTATATTACATTTTCATTACAAATGGGAACCTGGAGAGATTAGGTCCAAGTAACATCCTGGCATCTTATATCTTATGGAACAGGTTGACGTGTGTTACAATGTACAGTGCCCTGCAAAAGTATTCACCTCCCTTGGCATTTTTCGTGTTTTGTTGCCTCACAACCTGGAATTAACATGGATTGCTTGAGGATTTGCATCATTTAATTTACAGAACATGCCCACAACTTTGAAGATGTTTTTTTTTTTTATTGTGAAGCAAACTACATATAAGACAAAATAACAGAAAAAGTCAATGTGCATAACTATTCACCCCCTAAAGCCAATACTTTGTAGAGCCACCTTTTGCAGCAATCACAGCTCCAAGTCGCTTTGGATAAGTCTCTATGGGCTTGCCACATCTTACCACTGGGATTTTTGCCCATTCCTCTTTGCAATACTGCTCCAGCTCCTTCAAGTTGGACGGTTTGCGCTTGTGACCAGCAATCTTTAAGTCTGACCACAGATTTCCTATTGGATTGAGGTCTGGGCTGTGACTCGGCCATTCCAACACATTTACATGTTCCCCCTTAAACCCCCCAAGTGTTGCTTTAGCAGTGTGTTTGGGGTCATTGTCCTGCTGGAAGGTGAACCTCCGTCCTAGCCTCAAATTACGCACAGAGTGGTACAGGTTTTGCTCAAGAATATCCCTGTATTTAGCGCCATCCATCTTTCCCTCAACTCTGACCAGTTTCCCTGTTCCGGCTGCTGAAAAACATCCCCACAGCATGATGCTGCCACCACCATGTTTCACTGTGGGGATGGTGTTCTTTGGGTGATGTGATGTGTTGGGTTTGCGCCAGACATAGCGTTTTCTTTGGCTGAAAAAGTTAAATATTAGTCTCATCAGACCAGAGCACCTTCCTCCATACATTTCGGGAGTCTCCCACATGCCTTTTCGCAAACTCAAAACGTGCCATTTTGTTTTTTGCTGAAAGTAATGTCTTTCTTCTGGCCACTCTGCCATAAAGCCCAACTCTATGGAGCGTACGGCTTATTGTCGTCCTATGTACAGATACTCCAGTCACTGCTCTGGATCTCTGCAGCTCCTCCAGGGTTACCTTAGGTCTCTGTGCTGCCTCTCTGATTAATGCTCTCCTTGCCCGGTCCATGAGTTTTGGTGGGCGGCCGTCTCTCGGCAGGTTTGCTGTTGTGCCATGTTCTTTCCATTTGGTTATGATAGATTTGATGGTGCTCCTGGGGATCATCAAAGATTTGGATATTTTTTTTATAACCTAACCCTAACTTGTACTTCTCAACAACATTGTCCCTTAGTTGTTTAGCGAGTTCCTTGGTCTTCATGGTAGTGTTTGGTTAGTGGTGGCTCTTGCTTAGGTGTTGCAGCCTCTGGGGCCTTTCAAAAAAGGTGTGTATATTTAATGACAGATCATGTGACACTTAGATTGCACACAGGTGGACATCATTTCACTAATTATGTGATTTCTGAAGGTAATTGGTTGCTTCATAACAAGGGGCGAATACATACGCACATGCCAATTTTCTGTTTTCTATTTCTAAAAAATAGTTTTATGTATATATTTTTCTCATTTCACTTCACCAACTTAGACTATTGTGTTCTGATCCATCACATAATATTCTAATATTCAGATTAACAAAACATTGAACTTAAGGCTGTAATGCAACAAAATAGGTAAAAAGTCAAGGGGGATGAATACTTTTGCAAGGCACTGTATATATATATATATTATTTGTCTTTTCATTTCTGTGTGTGGCGCAACAAAACTAGCCCATACCCCTCCCTGGCGTCAGGGAGGGCTTAATCTCTCTATTGTGGCGCAACCAAGCTGGCCCATACCCCTCCCCTGCCTCAGCCCGATTTAGTCGCATTCCCTTGCTGGCAGCCATTGTTTGGCTGTTTATTCAATAGGGAAGGTCTGGTGGACTATTGGGAGGCCCCGTAGCTCTGCCTGTAAATGAAATTAAAGGGATATGTAAGTTTCCTGGGTTTCAAATGTTTTCTAATAAACAGCTACTAATTAGTAGAAAAAGATGTATTATATTGAAAAGTTGAATGTACTTACATATTTATATGCTAGATACTATTATGTAGATGTGCACACCCCTAGTGAGTTACATAAAGTGTACCCTGCAGGGTACAGTGTGTGACCTCTAAAGGAAATGATGGTTGTTGGGGTCACAGCTGTAATTGCCCATAATGAGGCAGGCAGAGAGAAAAAAACAGACCGCAACTGCCAGATACAAACGTTTCATTCTTTACTTCCTCCTGATTGGCCAAATTGTATACCAGTTTAGCCTGGGTTTGGAGGGTGTTAACCCGAAGTTTCCACTGACAGAAATTAAAAGATATTTTGCTAAATTCAATGTAAGTGTTTAAATGCTTATTTTTCGTATTTTTTTCATGCAAACATTTTTTTTTCAGATGTACTCATTATCCAGCTCACTTACATATCCCTTTAAAACATAAACTGTTTTCATTTTTGACATGTTTATGTTAACAAGTGGGGATAACCTTTGTCTCCAATAGAAACTTGGGAAAATTTAGCTCCACGTTTTTTAACCCCACTTAAAATCCAATTTATGTTATTTTTTGCCAAATTATTTATTTAAGCTAAATTGACTCTTCCCCTTTTATATAAAAACTCACTAGTGAGTGGATGATTTTTTTACAGGCCGGTACTATTTCATCATGCTCTATATCCCATCACTGACATTATTTAATCTGTCCTTCTAAATGGTATCACATACTATGATCAACTTATATTATTTAGGTCTCCATTCCATGGCTCTTGTAAGAAGTCAGCTACAGGCAATCCCTGGGTGCAAGTCAGTAACTTTTATGAACTTCTATTTTCCAGGAGCCACAGAATAGCTCCGTTATGTTGCTTTTCAAAACTCTCATAGTTGCGATTCAGCCTTCCTTTTATGGGAGCCATGGAATGGAGCTACCAGTTCTTTTTTTATTGGAACCATGGAATGGGGGCATCTGTTCTTTTCTTATAGGAACCATGGAGTGTAGCTTTGGTTCTTTTTTTATGGGAGCCATGGAATGAAGGCCTCAGTTCTTTTCTTATGGGAGCCATGGAATGAAGGACTTGGTTATTTTCTTATTGGAGCCATGGAATGAAGGCCTTGGTTCTTTTCTTATTGGAGCCATGGAATGAAGGCCTTGGTTCTTTTCTTATTGGAGCCATGGAATTAAGTCCTTGGTTTTTTTCTTATTGGAGCCATGGAATGGAGGCCTGGGTTCTTTTCTTATGGGAACTATGCAGTGGAAGCCTTGGTTCTTTTCTTATGGGAGCCATTAAGTGGAAGCCTTGGTTCTTTTCTTATGGGAGCCATGAAATGGAAGCCTTAGTGACCAGTTTTTGAAAGATCATGCATCAAAAATGTTGATCCACTACAAGGTATCACCAAAAACAACCAGCATGGAGTTGTTAGTATTGTTAGAGATATCACATCCTAACATATATGTCCAACAGGATAATATGGAAACAAAGAAGTTCTCAAATACATCTCATAATGTTCTCCAACTATTATGTATCATTATATAAAAATAAACTACGCACCACATTCAACGGAAATTAGTCAAATGTTGGAAACATAACATTGTCTTCTTCTTGCTTTTAGAAGGACCCATTTCTAATACATTTTTTTCTTATTATGTTCAGGTTCTTAATTGTGTCAACCCAGACAACGTGAACAGCCCCATGATTCCAGTGAAAATTCTCAACTGTGACACTATTACCCAAGTCAAAGAGAAGATACTAGATGCGATATTTAAGAACCTACCGTGCTCTCACCGGCCAAAGGCCGCCGATATGGACCTAGGTGAGTGTCTTCTAGAAACAAGCATGTCCATTTCTCTCATATGAACAAAAGCCCGGTAGAACAAAATGGTGGAACGAGTATCGTTAAAGTAGAACCAAGCTAACCGCCATTTTTTTATGAATTAAATAGATGTTTGTCTATATTACATCTCTTAGGGTACCTCTACCACAAAGACCTAACTCATGATTATATGGTGGTAAATTTTATAAAGTCACCTTCTTCATATTTTCTTTTATTTGTGTGTGGCTTAATAAGGAAATACAGAAAAATTGGGTCAATTTTTAGACCCTCCCAATCTTAGAGTTCGATAGTAAGTTTGAATGCGACAAATAGAAATTAATAAAAAAACATTTAAGTTGCATAGGTAAGTTGCATACAAATATGTGTGCCTATACTAAAATGTGACAAGTAAAATAACAGCGTACATTAGATCTATATTATAAAATATTTATTTTTCTTAAGAAAGAGTGAATTGGAAAACGTACTTGAATGTACAGGTTGTTCCATTTATATAAATAGCTCTTTATTTGAATATTGGCTTCAGCCAGTCACAGGAAGCATCCTACGGTGCTCATATTCTCACAGCTGTCTACTTGTCATTGGTTGGAGCTCCAACAAGAATCATGTCTCTAAATGGAATAAATCTAGGGGTATCAGAGAAAGAAAGAGATTTAGGAGGCTTGTGGATAACCACCTATCTAACAGTGCTCATTGTCAGGCTGCAGCTGTAAAGGCAAGTAAAATATTAGCATTAAGAAGGGTATATAAGCAAGGGAAACATCTCTTTCTCATGATTCAGCTCTAAGGAAGAAATGTAACAAACACAAAATGGATTCCTGTACTTATAAATAGTCTTCCAAAATTCAGATTTTCCCCATAAATATTTTATGCCTATGGCTTAAACATATTGTTAGTCTGGTACATACTTGACAAACAAGTGTCTTTTTCTTCAGTGGTCCTTTAAGTATCAAGTTCCAATAGCAGGACTTTTTTTATCCGTTGAAGAACTCAGTTTTTATGTAAAAAAAAAACTATTGTAAGGGCTTTTTATACTCCTTAA
Organism: Discoglossus pictus; assembly: GCA_027410445.1. Taxonomy (NCBI): domain Eukaryota; kingdom Metazoa; phylum Chordata; class Amphibia; order Anura; family Alytidae; genus Discoglossus; species Discoglossus pictus. Next base: position 391,885,207 of record CM050167.1, on the reverse strand, counting down.
AGGAAATGTGATCCATTAATGTGTATATCCTATATATCCTCCTCCAGGAATTTTTCAGCAGTTCTAATCTAATAAGAAGTAGAAAAAAAATGATATAAACTATTTTTTCCTAAAAATATTCTTGCAAACAGTCATCTCGTTACTTGCAGTGTCCTTGACTGTTCTTGAGAATATTCCGTGAATTGGAGATTCCTCCAGCATTTCATGTGTGCAATAAAAGATCCGCTATCTGTGGGATGAAATATAAAGAGTTCACAGCTGCCGAGTGCAGAGTTTGCATTCACAGCCACTTCCGATAGGAAGAAGAGATTAAGATAATGGGATTTTTTTGCTCACCTCTCTCTGCAAGGTAGAATTGTAAGAGATTGCATTGAGAGAGCTGTCCTTAGAGCCGCCGCATTGATCTGATGGCAGCGTATAGGAGAGAACGTTCTTATATCAGGCCGCTGAATACCGAGGTCACCTTTACCTAGTGTTTCTTTGTGGTTTATTAGATTATTCATAGGGAAAAAACATAATTGAGAAAATACAGAGTACAAAATACTTTTTTGAAGTTCAGCTTCAATAATACATTTTCAGAACTTAATGTCGAAAAAAGCACTTAAAACAATTCTGTTACTTATAATGACACATATAATCATGTCTGGATTTACCCATTAGTCACCCCTGGATGCGCATTTCTGTTTTATATATATATATATATATATATATATATATATATTTATTTATTTATATATTTATAAAACTCAGGCTTGCTTGTTCTATTCACAATTGATACCATCATTCCTCTTAAAGCTAAGGGTAACAGACACTTGTTTATAATGAACTGATAGATTATGCGATCTACCACTGGTGCAGTGCACTAGGGCCCTTTCATGAGAAAAACATACTGCACCATAGACCTCTAGTGGCAATATGTTAATGCATGATTAAGTTTAATTTTGCTATTTTATGTGTTTCCTGTTCATGTAATCGGGGGCTACTTGACCACCCCCCCCCCATCTCCCCAGTCCCTATGCCCCTGCATGTCGTTGTGGAGGAGCAGGGTTGGTGCAGACACTATAAACTTGTCCATGTGCTCCCCTGACATGTTTGTGTTACTATAGTGCAGCACATTGCAAGTCTGCTACTTCATACCCACCTCTTCCCCCTTCTACACAAAATGTTGACAGCACCTGGCTGGTGAAGACAATGTCTATGCCTAAATAAACAAACCATGTATACATAAACAAGCTGTATTGGTATGCAAACGAGGCACCCCTCCACAAAAGCCCCCTTTAAGCGACTGCCTTGTTCACCTAGTTATATATCCGGCCATGCACATATTCTTTGGTTGTAATGTCAGCTTTTATAAGCAAATGTCACAAGAAGTTTCTTGTATTTTTACTGATTTCATTATCAAGTTGCACACATTGACAATTTGTGATGCTTTTCAATCACTTGCAGTGTGGTCTGTATAGGGAAGAGAGAACCACATACAGGCCAGAATTTGAGGATATCTCTGCCGCGTACAAACAAGACAATCACTTCTTCAGTCGTCCTGACTGACTCACCTGTGCACAGAAAGAAAATCCTTAAATCCAGGACTGTGTGTGGCTGCCTCTCCAGGACGGAACTTGCCTACCCCGGCATTAGACATATTGAGACATATTTGGTAATTTGCTAATTTTTTACAGAGTGGCGCCAAGCAAGCGGAGCGCGCATGATTCTCCAAGATGAAGATATCACAACAAAAATAGAAAATGACTGGAAGAGGCTGAACGTCATTGGTCATTATCAGGTTGGTATGGGCAGCATTATAGCATTATCTAGTGGTATCGGGACCTGCTACTGGCACCAGCGTGGAGTAAAGGAGGACTCTTAATTTATTAGGTGAGGATAGATCATTATTTTCAAAGAAAGGTGATCTGATCATCTATAAATCTACATATATGTTTGGCTTTGCAAGGAGGTCTCCAGATGCCCTGGGGTCCTCTAATCACAAGGTCCACCACTGTATTTATTGCAATGAATTGTGGGAAGCTATTTTCTCTCATTTGCAATAGTTGTTATATATACAGTAAACTCCCCGTTATCCGGCACACACGGGACCTCCCTATTACCTGATAAGTGTAGTTGCCCCTTAATCAGGAGTCCCTGAATTTAAGGGTCTAAACGACCATTAAACCCACCCAAAACCCTCGAAATGCCTCTAAAAAGGCATTAGCATCTAAACTGGGCCATTTAGGCCCAGAAAAACAATTAGAAAAAAAGTTAGTATTTTTTTTGCAGTCTTGAACTGCCGGATAGTGCCGATTATTCCGGTTTAGCAGGAATTTTTTAAAATAGGGAATTGATACTGGTGCCGGTTGCTTGAGTCCCAGTTAGTTGGGTACCGGATAACCGGGATTCTACAGTATATGTTCCTGGATATTACTAAGTATATGATATCCCTGTGTATCTATTTACTTTTATGTGCTTTATTATATTGGGAAGTGATAATAAACTCTGTTTTTACTGCCTAAAATCAAACAGATAGTCCCTGTATGGGTCTGCCCTCTGCAGCTGATGAAGACACAGACTCTGCTGTACTTATGTCTCATACTAACCAATCCGTAACCATCTCTCAGCAACATGCTGCTGAGACGTGGTCCCTGATAGGCTAGGACACTTCACTGTACATCTAGCTCTGTACATCTAGTCTGTGTGTGTGCATACACTGCAGTGGTCAGGCAGTAAAAACAGTGCTTATAACAAAGTAAAGTACATAAAAGTAAATAGATACAGCAGATTAGATATAGCAAAATCCCAGAAAATGTCCAATTCTAATAAAATGATTAATAACAGCCAGTTGCATCTATATATATATATATATATATATATGTATATATATGTTTGTGTGTGTATATATATATATATATATATATAATATGTATGTATTTGTGTTGCTACAGTATCTGGTACCTTTGCTGCGCCCCTATTATGATTCAGGGTCACCTTTTCACTCCAGCTCATTCTTACCGTGTCTTTAAGTCCCAATATTATAACCTGTGATCATTTCTTTCTTTGCAGTTGTAGACAATTCAAGAAAACATAGAACATTATGTCAGTTTTATAATAGACATCAAATTTTCCCCAAAAAAATCCAAATATCCGGTTCTATTTGACATTAACTTCATAAAGAAACCCGTCCCGTAGGTTGTAAAATGATTGACAGGTTTCTTAACATTTCACACCGCGTCTGGGAAAATAAAGAATACAATGTCACAATGTCAGGAGACACCCACACGGCGCATTGTGCAGCGTGATGCGAGATCTTATGTTGTGTGTCAGGGGAGTATCCAGCCTAATCATTGCAGTGGGAGCTCGGTACTTGTCATGTACATGACTAAAGTAACACAAAGGTCTTAAAGCAACACAGTGCCATATTTTCTATTTTGCATTTAAAAGAACATGCTCAAGCTCTGTATTTTATATGTAAAGGGAAGATCATTAATAAAATGTTGCTAAATCTAAATTATTATATTCTGCCTTATGCAAGAGTCTCTTTAAGTGAGTGCTGCAAAGGTTATTTGAAGCCCTTTACTCTACCGCCAGTAGAGGGCGTGACTTACACTAGAGTTACCCAGAATCTGCAAATTCTGTTTTAAATGTAAGATGGAAAATACGGCCCGTATAATATTTTTGTAAATTTGGTCTGTTAAATGTGTGCTTTGAACCCCCCATATTCACATTAGTTACTTTCGGCTTTTTGGACTGAAAGAGTTAAGCTATAATAATAATCTGTACAATAAAGACTGTAAAGACTTTTCTGCGCTCCGTGATAAATACGAGTTTCTTATCTCCTGTGTCATCACATATTTACCTGGAATGAAGTTATCTCATAATTACAGGCAATTAGCTGGTACTCACACTGCCAATTTAATGTCATTAGAACCTAACGTAGGTGTGCTGAAAGGCTGACGTTCCCTAATGTGAAATTCATTTAGCTATCAGACACCAAGAGGAGAAATGGTTTAACGGAGTGAGCAAAGTTATGATTTATCCCGGCAGAAGCTTATGGTTGAGTAACTTTTGTGCAAAGTGCTCAGAAATACGTAATAAAGTCCCAAGTCTTAAATATGTCTTGGATGAATCAACAGCATGGATAGTGCCAATGATCCATGTAATGCTCAGGGTTAGGCCATGATTAGGATTTAGGGTTATATATTGTGTAATTGTTATGGTTAGGCAATGGTTGGGATTTAGGGTCAACTATTGTGTAATGGTTATGGTAAGTTGATAGTTATTATTTGTGCTACTCTGTTGTATATTGGTTATTGTAAGACTAGAGTTAGGATTTAGGTTCACCTCTTGTATAATGGTTATGGTAAGTTAGGGTTTGGTTTTATGGTCACAACTTGTCTAATGGTTATGGTTAGGCAGTGGTTGGGATTTAGGGTCAACTATTGTGTAATGGTTATGGTAAGGTAGGGTTTGGTTTTAGGGTCACAACTTGTCTAATGGTTATGGTAAGGCTAGGGTTAGGATTTATGGTCACCTGTTGTATAATGGTTATGGTAAGACTATGGCCAAGATTTAGATTCACCTCTTGTATAATGGTTATGGTAAGACTATGGTTAGGATTTAGGGGCATCTCTTGTATAATAGTTATTGTTAGACTATGCTCAGGGTCAGGTCAGGGTTAGGATTTATAGTTATTGTTAGACTACCGCTAGGGTCAGGGTTAGGATTTATGGTCAACTCTTGTACTATGGTTAGGATTTAAGGTTACCTCTTGTGTAATGGTTATGATAAGACTATGGTTAGGGTTTAGGGGCATCTCTGGTATAATAGTTATTGTAAGACTATGGTTAGGATAATCTCTTGTGTAATGGTTATGGTTAGGGTTTAGGTAACTCTCTTACCTCTTGTATAAAGGCTATAGTTCGGGATTAGAGTCACCTCTTGTGTAATGGCAGTGTAAGGAATTAGAGGAGGGGTAGTGAACTCGGTCTGAATCAGGACCCCTGACCCATTTATTCCAGACCTCCATATTGTTATTACATGTTTCTATATATCTCTACTAAAGTGTCTATATATTTAAATAAGCAATTAGTTACATAGTATCCAGTAGTGGAGCAAGTGAAAGGAGGGTCCCAGTGTAAATCATTTGGGGCTCCCTTCCAATTTTTCTATAGAAGGTAGGGGCCAATAGGGGTCAATAAAAACATATGTATCATCCACTGTAGTAACTGGCCTAGGTTAGACTTTTTGCCTACAGTTACTGGGCTGTGATGGGAAATTGAGCCTTGATGAGATTCATTCCACTGGTGATTGGCCCTGATGGGAATGTTCCCCGCTGGTGATTGGCCCTGATGGGAATGTTCCCCACTGGTGATTGGCCCTGAAGGGAATGTTCCCCACTGGTGATTGGCCCTGAAGGGAATGTTCCCCACTGGTGATTGGCCCTGATGGGTATGTTCCCCACTGGTGATTGGCCCTGATGGCAATGTTCCCCACTAATGATTGGATCCGATGTTACTCTTCCAAGTAGTGATTGGGTCCTGATGGGACTCTTCCTTTGTGGTGACTATAAAAGGAATTATGTAATCCCTCCGCTAATTAATTAAGATTGCCCTTTTACTCCAGGTGACTGCTGCTTGTAGCAGAGGGCCCCTAACTAGTTGTGGGCCCCAGTGCTTTGTATCTGCTTTTCCAACAGTAGCTCCACCACTGATAGCATCCTTTGTCTATGTATACTTCCCTATGTATTCTTCCTTTATGTGCTCTTTTTAGTGCCAATATATTACACTAAATTACAATATTTGAATATGTATACCTAAATATAATTGACTTGGTAGAATCGGTGGAAATATTTTTGGAAAAATAATATATTACAGAAAAGTTGGAAAATCTATTTTGGTAGAGCTGCATACAATTATGACAGTTTATAAATAAGTGATAATATAAAATGTAATGATTCTATCAGTGGGTCATGTTGTAATTAAAGAAAAATGGTGCCCTCTGTTCAGGTCAAGGAGTTGTCCTGCCTTCATATTTCTATGTGAGAAACGAAGAGACAGAGGGAGACACTAGAACAGAAACGAAGGGGAAAGGAACACAGATAGCCCTGTGCTAAATAAAAGAGATAAGCCTTGCCTTGTCACCCAGCTGCCAATCACCCGCAATGGCTTCTCTCCCATATGCTGCTGGCATTGTCTGCCCCGCTGCCTCTGCCAGCCTAGAGCCTGATACAAATCTCTCTCTGTTCATTAACGTGCAAATAATTTTGGAGATAAGCCGGCCGGCCTCCCAGACAAGAGACCTGACTGTGGTCTTGGCAAAGCCACTAAATTAAATGTCAGGGTGTTGACTGTTGGTGTGAGAAGTCAAGAAGGAAGGAGAAGGACAGATTAGAAATTGATTGCCATCAGAGATGAGATAATGAGGACAGAAGTTAATTCCTTGCAAGCCAGGGAGGGCACGGTCTCCTTGACCAAATATTCTGTCATTGCCTGAACAATCGTGAAAGTTATGTTTTATAGTTACTTACTTTTTAACTTATTTTTTTCTGTAAATATAGAAATACACTAGACTTTATACACAATGAGAGAATTGTTGTTCCAAAAAAACATACAATATAAGTCAGATATATTGGCAAAACCTCTAATTTACATGTTATACACAACAGACGTTATAAATAAGGGTGCACCAAGTCATGAGTTTGTGATTCAAGACCATTTATTACTTTTTTAGATTCTAGACCTGGTCAACTCTTTGAGGTTAAGTTAGATTAATTAATCAATCAATCAATCAGTCAATCAAAAAGCCAATCTGTTCTGCCTATTCTGTTTACCTAAATAGTTTGGCTTAATCAAGCCTCTTTAAGGTTCTGTTAGTTGAATACATATGGGTGGTGCCTTTTTTTTTTCATCAGGGCCCAATAAACACATGGAGGAGTTTCATCAGGGCCTTGTCACCAGATGAGAAGAGTCTCACCATGGCTGCAGTCAGGGCCCAGTCACCACAAGGGAAGAGTCCTATTAGAGGCCATCACCAATGGGAAGCGTAACAGCAGGACCCGAATCACCAATTGGAAAAGTAACATGAGGTCCGAAACACCAGTGGGGAAGAGTTCCATGAGGCCAATCACCAATGGGAAGAGCCCCATTATTAATATAAAATGTATCATCAGGGGCAAATCATGAGTGTGGAAGAATCCCATGAGGGCCAACCACCAATGGGAAGAATCCCATCAGGGCCCAGTCACCAAGGGGAAGAATCCCATCAGGGCCCAGTCACCAAGGGGAAGAATCCCATCAGGGCCCAGTCAGCAATGGGAAGAATCCCACCAGGGCCCAGTCACCAATGGGAAGAATCCCATCAGGGCCCAGTCACCAATGGGAAGAAGCCCAACAGGGCCCAGTCACCAATGGGAAGAATCCCAACAGGGCCCAGTCACCAATGGGAAAAATATCATCAGGGCCCAATCACCGATGGAGAAGATTCCCATCAGAGCCAATTACCAGTAAGGGAGAGTCCCAACAGGACTCAATCATCAATGAGAAGAATATAATCAAGGCCCAATTTCCCATGACAGTCCAGTCATCGTAGCAAAAAGTCCCATCAAGATCCAGCTACTACAGGGGACGATAGTAGGCAGAGTACCTTTAGGACCTGATCTTCACTGATGTACTGCTGTACCATGTCTTGTCCAATAACACACTTCTCATTTCAAAAACCCTTGTAAGACACAGACCACTTTCCCACTCTTTTCATCTGGAGATAGTCATTTCTTCCATGCATTTGAGACAAAGCTGGCATTTTGGGCTGCCAGGGGTATAATCAGACAGGATATTACTCTTTAGTAATGGTACAAGTGTGAACACCCATGGTGCGGGCTTTTATGTGTTACTTGCTTGGCTGTAGGAGTTTAGTTCCTCTTGTACACATTCCCTGCTTCTTTCTGCTAAGTTAGCGCAATATGCAGATCACTGCTGCTACTAGTCCCATTGTCTGCCAACTCCAGGAGCTGAGCTAACAGCCGGTGCCCGCTGTGCCCAGCTTGTAGCATGCGCTCTAATATTACAGTACTGTGCAGCAACAATAACTGTATTAATGTTAAGAATCAATGGTTTTCCCACTTTAGCAGTAATAAGACCCAAAATTATATGCTCTAGCAGTCTATTATTTTGACATATCCCTGTATTAGACACAGTTATGCCTCAGATATTTCCCGTTCTTATTTTGCTCTGTTTCTTTGCATTGTTACAACTCAGAGTTACTATTGTATTTGTTTAATTTTAGAATAATATTTACCATTTTTGCATATTTTGTCTGAAAATAAAACAGTTTTTTTTGTGGTAGTAAAAAGCTAAATTACTTTACAACATCATTTTAGTGCAGTAGCACAAATTAATATACATACGGGTTTGTCCTAAATCGTGGACTGATTCTGATCTGATTACTATTACTAATAAATAAAACCACATTCTCTTCTACATTAAATTACATGTTACTGTGTTATATAGAAACAGTGATATCAGGACCTGATTACCAGATAAGAAGAGTCTCATAAGGGGTCCAATTAAGGCCCAGATACCCCAAGGGAAGAGTCCCACCAGGGCCCAATCACCAATGGGAAGAGTCCCACCAGGGCCCAATCCCCAATGGGAAGAGTCCCATCAGGGCTTAATAACCAATGGGAAGAGTCCCACCAGGGCCCAATCACCAATGGGAAGAGTCCCACCAGGGCCCAATCACCAATGGGAAGAGTCCCACCAGGGCCCAATCACCAATGGTAAGACTCCCACCAGGGCCCAATCACCAATGGGAAAAGTCCCACCAGAACCCAATCACCAATGGGAAGAGTCCCACCAGGGCCCAATCCCAATGGGAAGAGTCCCATCAGGGCTTAATAACCAATGGGAAGGGTCCCACCAGGGCCCAATAACTAATGGGAAGAGTCCCACCAGGGCACAATCACCAATGGGAAGAGTCCCATCTGGGCTTAAAAACCAATGGGAAGAGTTTCACCAGGGCCCAATCACCAATGGGAAGAGTCCCACCAGGGCCCAATCACCAATGGGAAGAGTCCCATCATGGCCCAATCACCAATGGGAAGAGTCCCATCAGGTCTTAATAACCAATGGGAAGAGTCCCATCAGGACTCTATCACCAAAAGGAAGAGTCCCATCAGGGCCCAATCACAAATGGGAAGAGTCCCAGCAGGGCCAAATCACAAATGGGAAGAGTTCCCTGAGAGCCCAATCACCAATGGGAAGACTTCCCTCAAGGACCAATGACCAGTGGGGAAGAGTTCCAACCAGATTCTTTATGTCTACTGTCTTGGCTTATGTCTACTGTGTTTCTCCCTACATTTTCCTCTGGAAATGTCTTCCTTAACTACTACCCTTTCTGTATAGTAGTATTTTTTACATTAGTCTTAAATATTCCATTATCCATATTGAAATGATGACCTCTTGTTCTTGTCCCTCTTTTCCTGGAAGACATTTCCCTCCTGCATTTTATTAAATACTTTGATATATTTGCTGGTCTCTCTCACACTCCCTCTCCTTTCTCTCCTCTAATCTATACATATTAAGGTCATGGAGTCTCCTTCTAAATTTTGACCCTTCACCATTTTAGTCGCCCCCCCATTGAATGGTCTCCAAATTATTCATATCCTTTTAGAAATACTGTCTCAGAACTGTCTCACAAGCAATTCACAGATTTTGGGCTCTAATTTAAGCAGAACTCTCTCTTATTGAGTCTGTGTTATGTACCTAGAGGTAAATTCATCAAAGTCAATGAGATAAATATCATTTCATACAATGTTATTCTAAGAGGCCGATTCATCAAAGTGTCTGAAATATATCAATGTTGATGAATCTGTTGCACAGAGCAGTGTAACGTGAGGTCATATATGTCTGACATGAGATAAATATCACCCTATGATTTATACGCCTCAGAGCTTTATTTTCTAGTTGTGAACCAACAAGTTATAAACTTCCAAGCTTAGTGGAATTTTAGGATTCTTAAAGGGACCCTGACGTTTTCGGTCTGTTGTAGACCTATATATGTCTTGGCAAAGTCTTGACAGCTGGATGCAGATTGATACATTGTATACACATAATATATACTGTATATATAAATAACTATAATAATATATATATATATATATATATATATATATATATATATATATATATATATAGGTTTGGAAAGAAATGTGTATTTTATAATATCTTACGCTAGGTTGGTACAACTAAAGTTTAATGTTTTCTCATATTCAGCTGCGGCAGTGTTACGGCCGTTTCAGCTCGTTGGTTGCAGCTCCCATTTGGTGAAAAGGAAATTTTATATACACATTTTTATGAGGCTGAATTAGCTGACATATTTTATTTATACTGCCAAGCTGGCTTGTAACGCAGGTAGGGAGGGCTATAAAGGAAACAAATGCATTTTTATAAATATACACAATTTTTTCTTTGTTCGTTTTTTTTTCTATTAAAATATAAAATAATATAGATATATATAGATATAAATTGTTTTGTCTTGTAAAGCTATAATGCTGTTCTAGATCATTATAATTAATGTCTGTGCTGTTTCGGCAGGTTCCTGACGGCTCGGTGGTGGCGCTCGTTTCAAAACAAGTTACAGCTTATAATGCCGTCAACAACTCCACTGTTTCCAGGACGTCCGCCAGCAGATATGGTGAGTTACTGTTTGCAGCTTTTATTATTCCTTTAAGATAATAATGAACTACATTGTCTACCAGCTCTGTCTGAGTTAAAGACTTATTTAAGAAACAAGTAGTCACAGCACCACCTTCCAGCGTTATTTTTTCACACATGAATCCATCCAATCAGACAGAGGCAGAGCGAGTGAACTTTGGGCCTTTGTGCAAAATAATTTGTGGGCCTCCTTTTGCAAATATATAAAGGGGGTCAGATCTCATTTCTAGGAAATGTTTTTGTTCCCGTTCTGGTGGCAATGGATCCTGTTGCGGGCCCGGTGCTTTGCACCTGCTGCACCAGTACTCACTCTGCCAGCGCAATCAGAATCTATTTTGTTTCACTGATTGTAAGGGATAATAGGACATTTAAGCAGATTCTGGGAAGTATAGAGAAGTGCTTGCTGTATTTCTCATTAGGCCAACTAGTCAGCCGCCTAGGGGCGCTTCCCTGTGATGGGTGCCTCGTTTCACACATCAAAATGTTCCTTGCAGAAAAATAGGAATTACTACAGTTTACAGACTCGTCACTAGGGGGCAAACTCCTGGAACTAGAGAGTTACAAGAGGGAGGAAGCTGCTGTGCCCAGGGGCGACAGATATATAAACCCGACACTGGTTATAAGAATGCAAACTTACCCAAACACTGCAAAGACTTGTCCAGTGCAGTATATCATGTAGGTTTTAATACTCCAAATAACTAATTTTTCTTGCCCCTTTAGTGGGCTACTGCAGGCTCATGGGCATTTATAAATGTAAATGATATTTACAATGGGGTAGATGCACTAAGCTACACGTGGGCTGAGGAAGCGATTGTAGCCAAACATTCACTTCTATATTCAAGTGTAGTTCTTCAGTGGGTATAAGTGGATTATATACGACTACAGTAATCTATTAAGCACAGACATATATAAATGCGGTGTTGAGGATTATGGGTAGTGTGCACGCTCGTTATTCCTGGCACGGCATGTCTGCTGGCATCTTAAGCATCATTAGGTAGTGCCTTTAACCCCCAACCCTTTTTCTAAGGCTGCCACTTACAAACCAGACGTAATGAGGCATTTGTGGTGTCAACAGAGCTGCACCGGGAGCCCGGCTGAGCCTCTCAATTAATCTCCTCTGGTACATTAACCCACGACGGAAAGAAACTTTTTACACTGTCTGGCAACTTGGACATGGGAAATATATTGATGAGTTGCTTTTAATACAAAAAATAATTGGAAGAGATTGGCATCCTTATCAAACCTGTTGCTTTGCAGAAACTCTTATTTACCATCCTTAATATTACTATTAAAATCATATATTAATATATTATTACTACAATTATTAGTTATTTTATTTCACTAATATTTGAACACTACAACTGAATTGTGAATGTTGTAAAGGATACTCCATGACATTAATATGTATAGATTAGAAGGTAGAGCTGGATTTACATCTCCGGCGCCCCTAGGCAGAGCAGCTTTCCTCACTCTTGTAACTCTTTAGTTCTAGATATCCCCTACAGGCCAGTATGTGAACTGCAGTATTTCCTTTTTTATGCCAAGGAACATTTTGAAGGGAAATGAGGCGCCCTCACAGAGAAGCGCCCCTAGGCGGCTGCTGTCTAGTTGAGCTAATGGGAAATCTAATGGGAAATCTGGCAATAGGGAGAGGGGGATATGAGAGAAATACGCAAATATATCAAATAATTTAATAAAGTGAAGTGAGTGACGTATATGCCATAAAGAGAGGAGCCAGACCAAGAGGTCATGATGTGAGGGTGCAATGTAGAAAATTACCATTATGGAAAAGGTAGTAGATATGTGGAACAGACTTCCAGTAGAATTTCTAGAAAACCTTATAACACTTATAATAAATTCAAGCCTATGGCCATGCTGAGGGCAATACTGTAAGTTGATAGCACGGACAGGATAGATGGGCCTTTTGGTTCTTCTCTAATCTACAGCTCTGTTTTTTCTGCCTAAAGTCTTACAAATAATTCCTAACTGGTTTCTACCTTTTGCAGCTCATGAAGACAGTGCACTTCTAAGTACAGGGTGTGCAGTGTCTTATAGTAACCAATCAGCTGCAACATTATGCAAAATGCTACTTGAGAGAAGTCACCGAAAGGCTAATTTGAAATGCTGCACAGTCTGTGCGTTCATGAGCTACAGAGATCAGACCCAAATAAATACAAATGATATGATTTTAGGCAGTAACAGAGCTTATAATCACTTCTTAATAAAACAAATAGATATCCAGAAATATTATACACCTAGCAACATCCATCCATATCCCTTTAATGTTAGTTCTTTAATAGAGAGCTCCATGAGATTGCAGTGCCCCTTTAATAGTACACGCCATCTTTTATAAACCATCTGGCTGTCAGTAATTTGTCTTGTCACAAGCAGAGCCAGGAGAGGGATCACCCGAGGAGCGTGGCGGGCACCAGAGGAATCCATTGGCACAACACGCAGCCTGCCCACTGATGCTCTCTTTATATATTAGACACACAACGAGTTCCCTTCCATGAGAAGAGTCAGTTACTGGGCACAGGAGGTGACACTTCATTATCCAGCTGGAGATTTACCTAAAGGGGATTTGCATTAAATGCTGGATTTACTTTTAATTGAGAAATACTTTTATTCTCTTTTTGCTTCCTAAAGAAAACAAATAGTCCCTGTATGGGTCTGTCCACTGCAGCGTATGCAGACACAGACTCTGGGTGTGCAGTGTAGTGTCCTAGCCTATCCTGGAGCATATTTTGAAATGTTGCTGAGAGACAATCTGTGATTGGTTACTACAGAGACTGTAAGTGTGTGTGAGCTGCCTGGGGTGGAACTTTGTAGGGACTATTTGGAAGATTTCAGTGAGTATAACAGAGCTTATAACATGTTATTTAAATATGCAAATACTATTTTAATATTAAAAGCAGTGAACCTTCCGTATCCCTTTTTCTGGAGGGCGCTTTGCGTGTACCCCCGCCAGTGCAGGGATGGCACTTATTCTCCATGCTCGAGATCTCTTCCCCACTGCAGATAAAAGAAATACCGCAGTCACTTAATCTCCCGGGGAGCTCCCTCCACTGATGCGAAGGAACCTGGAAGACTCATTAATATTAATTTCTCAAGTGTTTCTGCAATTAATAGAAGACACCGTGACCTTTCCCAAGATATCTCCCCTTTTCCTTCCATGTTATCGCCAAGTTGGGGGACGAGTTGCAGAATAAAAAATAATCATTCATTTCCGTAAAATGCGACCCGGTAATTAGAGGGAGTCTCAGGAAGCAGTAACGGTGCTCCTTAAGACAATGTAGGAATCATAAGTAATGTCTCTGCTGGGCTAATAACCATATAAAATACATCATTAAACTTGGTTACACTTTATAGCAATGTAATTAGCAATATTAATATCACCAACTATTACTATAAATACGGCAATACCAACACTTCATTTTGTATTTAATATATTATATATGTAGTGATATAAAATATAATTACAATAACATATATAGTAAAATATACATATATATAGCATTTTACTGAGTGTATAAAATATAATTAAAATAATATATATAATAAAATATAATTACAATCAATAATATAGTAAAATATACATAGACTGAGAAAAAATATATAGAACTTTTAATAAGTGTATAAAATATAATTAAAATAAAATATGTAATAAAATACAATAATAATACAATATATAAGAAAATATACATAGACTGATAAAAAATATATAGAACTTTTAATAAGTGTATAAAATATAATAAAAATAAAAAATGCAATATATAAGAAAACATACATAGACTGAGAAAAAATATAAAGAAATTTTGATAAGTTTATAAAAGTTCAGTTTATCTAAAGGATCTTTGAAGCGTCAAGTTAATAAAATTGTAATATTTTTAATTTAATGTATAATGATGTTGCACTTTTGATAAATAAAGTATACTTTTATTTTATACTGAAAAAAATATATATTAAATGGAAATGACAGGTTCCTGGGTGTGACTAGGTGTATAATATACCTGTGTAACTATTTACTGTTATGTACTTTATTAAGAAGAAGTGCTTATAAGCTCTGTTATAATGCCTACAATCATACAAATAGTCCCTGTATGGGGTTGCCCTCTGAAGCTCATGAAGGCACAGACTCTGTAGTACTTGTTTTGCAGTGTCTAATACTGACCAATCAGTGACTATCTCTATGCGACATGCTGCTGAGACAAGGGCCCTGATAGGCTAGGGCACTACACTGTACATTCAGCCCTATAGAGTTTGAGTCTGCATACGTGGCAGAGGGCAGACCCATACAGGGACTATTTATTTGATTTTAGGCAGAACAGAGCTTATAAGCACTTCTTAATAAAATAAAGTACATAACAGTAAATGTTTATTACGCTGTTACATTCTCCGTTGGCCGCTTATTTCTCTGATAATAGAAACTGTCCATAAAAAATATAATTTTATATGTTCATTTAAAATATAATTTAGTAATAAATATGCTCATAACATTGTAATAAAACACAAATATAGGTATAAGATTAGATTTAATTATGGTAATATAACCAAATGACCAATCTAGGCTGCCCATCTCCAAGTCCCAGGCATGCTTGAATTCCTTTAATATTTTTGACCCTTCCACTTGAATACTTGTCCACTTATCTAATACCCTTCACATCATGACCTCTTGTTCTTAAATTGCTTTTTTTCTGGCAGATAAATGAAACAATCCTGTTTGAGTCATTTCAGAATCTGCTTTTTCAGTTTTTGAGCCTAATTTGTACCAATTTATTATTGTTGATTTATTATAATTTTATGTCCAAAAATGGCATCTCACTGTAAATTTTCACTGTATATTATATATATACTAGCGACTTGCCTGTCAAAAATGACGGGGCAATAAAATTGTAAGGCTCAGACATTCATTTTTTTGCTGGTCTGAGATCCTTCGGCGCTCATTGCGAGGCTGTTGTATTTCTTTTTCTGATAGGCACTTTTGCTGTTATTGTTTGGTTGGCGCTGATCTGCTTTTTGCGCTTATTGCAAGGCTTTGTGTGCTATGAGCAGCGTTGGCGCTCGTTGTCAGGTGCGAGGTTAATCTGTTTTGTGTTTATTGCCAGTGTTTTTTTTGTGTATATGTATTTTTGTATGGTAATTAAATAATTAATAAATTAATAAATGAATATACTTTACCTATTTGGAAGTAATATATGCAGGAAGCATTGTGCTGAAGAGCTTACAATCTGTTTTGATGTTCCTGCAGCATACAATGTAGATTTGCACTGTTGTGGAGCTGAGGTGTAAGTGTCAGCAATGTGTGCAGTGTGTCGTGTAAATAGGCTGCGTGCGCGAGGGGAAGCCATTTAAGCTCGTATTTTTGCGAGGTCGTAATGTAGTCCCGCAGTTCCCTATTTAGTGATTGCGTGTTAGATCTTTTTTGTTAAAGTGCCGCTTGTGTGGGTGTTTCTAACCGCGTGTGAGGCGCCGTAGAGCCTCCACCTCCTTTGGCTCATTGCAGCTGACGTTGGAGCCTCTACCTTCCGCAAATGCGCCCCTCACTTCGCGTGACGATGATTTGTAGTTTGACAACTATTATATATATATATATATATATATACATACACCGTGGTACCTTGGTACTTGTCTGCCTCTGAACTCATCCAATTTGGAGCAGATATGATGAGCAGATATTGCTTTGACACTAAACTCTTTCTCTGTACCTGTCGCGCTTGCTGTAGTCTGTACGAGTCAATTTACATTACTCCTTATAGGAACTGGTACTCCTTGCGTTTGGCACTCGCCATGCCATATATATATACATATATATATATATATATATATATATATATATATATATATATACATACATACATGCATACATACACATATATATATATGTATGTGTGTGTGTATATATATATATATATATATATATATAATTATTTTTCTTCTTTTTTAATTAAATAATAAATAAATTTTTTGCTTTTTACATGTTTTGCTCTCAGCCACATTAGCTGATACTCGTCTTTCCT
Source organism: Discoglossus pictus (assembly GCA_027410445.1). Lineage (NCBI taxonomy): Eukaryota > Metazoa > Chordata > Amphibia > Anura > Alytidae > Discoglossus > Discoglossus pictus. The sequence goes on along the minus strand of CM050167.1, from coordinate 391,868,493 downwards.
TGAGATGTCTTGCAGTCGCATCTCTTGTCTGACAGGTAGCAGCTCTGCGAGGCATTAAGTGCTTGTTGAACTGAAGATAATCTGAGAATGCTATAATTGCTCCCCATCAGCTGCTCTTCTATCTTCACTTTCATGTAGTATTTTATTGTTAATTATATTCCTTCATCTTTTTATATAATTTATTCTGCAGTGGGCCAGACTCACTAAGTCTCACATAGCTAGGAAAAAGTACCTATTCCCATATTATAATACCATCCTGGTATATTTAACTTGTATTATAATACAAGTCACAACAAATGTATTTTACTTAAAGGATCACTATAGATTTATGTTTATAAATATACTAATTTAAAGAAGTTCACTAGAATGTAATAAAAACCCCGTACACAGTGGCGGAGCTAGTGCACAGGGGGCCCCGGCGCAAAAAGGAGGGGACAGGCACAATTTTATTTTTGCACTTCCCGAACCCCCTCCAACATCAATGCAGTGCATATATACATGTGGGTCTGTGTCATATATATATATATATATACTAGGAAATTGCCCGTCAACAATGACGGGTTTAAAATTGTAAGACTAACAATGCTGTTTGCCACACAATGTGAGGCTTTTATTCCTCTGAGCACCTTTGGTGCTCATCGCGAGGCCTGCTGTCAGCTCCCTCGGTGCTCATCTTGTGTCCCTCACAACAAGCGCCTTTGGCACTCATTGCGAGCCTCTCCCCGGTGTAGTTCAACTTTACTGATTTGCACTGATCACCTTCAGCGCTCATCGCAAGCCCCATGCTGAGCTCTTTGGCGCTCATCGCAGGGATCGCAATGAGCGCATTAGGCGCTCATTGCACGTCTCTCCTACTCGCGGTGCTCATCGCAAGCCCCGCGATGAGAGCCTTTGGCGCTCATTGCAAGCTTTTCCTCACGCTTACTGTACTGGCCGCTCATGCAGGTTTCGTTAACATGCAAGTTTTGTCCATGGCAATGCCATGCGTCTCTTTCCACCATCTCCCCCGTCCCTTCCCTGTGTGTTTGTCCTCTGTGTGTCTGCTGAATCTTTGCATGGCGCACGATGACTGCTGTTGGTTTTATTTTCAAAGTCCGGCGTGCCTGGCTTTGCGCAGCCTCGTTTTCATCCAGTTTCAGATTTTTTTACCTTTTCGTCCTCCATTTTTTTCCTCACTCCGATTTTGGCTTTACGAAAACCCCCAAATAAGGCTCAAATTCGCTTGCAACCTCACTCTCAGGCTTCCTGGCTCTCCTCCTGTGCTGTCTGTGAGTGTGTTATTATATTTGTTAAATTATTTTTTTGTTTTTTAGGGTTTTTAGATTTACGCACTTGGTTCGCAGTTGCAACCCTCAAAATGCAGCCTAAGTCCTTTTGCGAGGCTTCGCAGATGAGCACTTTCAGCGCTCATACAGCCTTAGTCCTGCCGCGTACAATTCGCCTTGCGTCACGAGGCTTCGCAGAGCCTAAGTCCTGCACTGTACAAGGCTCGATTCGCAATGCTTCGGCTCGCCTCGCATCGTGAGGATTGCAGTTGCTGCCCTCTGGGCTGCAAACGGCTCGCTTTGCGAGGCTCGCAAAGCGTCACCAACATCATAAACGTTTACCTTTTTCTAATTAATATACGTAACAATTAATAGCGTGAAGAGGTAACAATCTCTTTGTATTGTCCTGCAGCATAATGTCCAGTGGGACTGTTGCGAGATCAGAGCTGTACCAGTAGATGATCTCTACTTTGTACTACCCGTTAGTTTCTATAGTAGATCATTCCTGAGATATTCAACATTGTTTGGGCAACAATGTACAGCTCCATATATTAATTTGTGGCGCAGAGTGCTTGATACTGGTGGGGAAAGTATCTAACTCCATGCTAACATTGGGGCACATTGTTTTGCCACCACAACCAAGCAGCTAATTAGTATCCAGGAGCTGCTCATTTACATAATAAGGCAACATAAACAATGCTTGAAATCTTAGGAATTAATTACTTTTTAAAAAAATGTCTAATACAACACATAGTCAGAAGTTGATTTAATTTTAAACAGCATTAAAACTGGCTATACATTGCACTGCATTGCTTGATATGGGTGGGAGGCAGGTCTAAATACCAGGGGGGTCTTTATTTTGGCTACTACAGAAACAGACAAGCAAACTGCAATCCTAATTAGCACATCAAATCAGCCAATTAATATGCATGAGGTGCTAATTTGCATATAAATGCAACAACATGGAATTTCCCAGGATTGATTCACTTTAGAACAAAAGGTATACCATATCATATAGTCAGATTTTCATGCTTTTTAAGAATATCCTAAAACAACTTGATGTTGGGGTGTTGGAGTCTCAAATAAGAATAACCTGAAAATGGATTGCACAATATTTTGGTTTTGTGCCATTTTATATTATCTCTTGCTCCGTTCCCATACCCGCCCCCCGTCCCACCACTCCCCCGCCCGTCCCACCACTCCCCCGGCCGCCCCCGTCCCACCACTCCCCCGCCCGCTGATTCATTGACTGACAATAATTAGAATGCAAACTCAACCTGTTGTAATTTCCCAACTAATAGAGAGCTGTGCCGCTTTGTCCTAAGGATTGATTAAGGAGGAGGCAATGTACACCATGAACTATAATTGCATCCAATACACAGAGCCTTTTACTCGCCTCGCACTTAATCATTTCATTCTGTCATGCATTATTCCCTATGAGCATAAACAAGAATAAATAGCTCCGAGCTCTGAATCCATTATGCTGTAACTATCATAAAATACATGTGTGAGTGAGGATTGCATCTCGTGTCTATGGAGCACAATGGGGATTGATTGCAGCGCTCTGCTCTGGGTATTGATCAGCAGAAACCGGGCGCCGCTGTCTAAATCAGGCAGTGACCTTGTGCAAATCAGGGATAAACTGAGCATTTTAGGACCAATCTGGAGAATTTATGCCGTAGAACTGATCAGTTATGGCAATCACTTTTATGGTTGTGTTATCATATATATCAATATAATAATAGAAATGGCTACACTGTATTATTATTATTATTATTCTTTATTTGTATTCGCCAACATATTCCGTAGCGCTATACAGGGCATTACCACATTGCAAAAGAATGGAGAGCTTAAAATCTAACGTACATAGAGCTTATTCCGAGAGCACTGACACAAGAATGAAAACTCACAAACTTGCAATCAAAGGGTTTGGGTGTGATACAAGACGGTGATAGATACAAGATGGCGGTGTGTAAAACAATAGGCTCAATCAAGTGGAGGTGTCTGTGTGTTGCACTGTAGATTATGGGTGTAATATTGTGTAGAGTGTGCAGTTGTGCATATTAAGGCTGAAGGCGATGAGTTTTTAGTGGGTTTTTGAAGGTTTTGAGGCAGGAGGTGGAGCGAGGCAAGGAGTTCCATAGAGTAGGAGCAGCACAAGAAATGTCCTAAAGGTGGGGGTTAGAGGAGGTAATAAGAGAGGAGGAAAGAAGAAGATCATTAGCAGAGCGAATAGGGTGGTTGGGGGAGTATTTTGAGACAAGATCAGAGATATAAGGGGGTGCCCTATTGTTGAGAGCTTTGTATATTGAGGTCATGATGTTACATTTTATTCTGGAGGTTATGGGAAGCCAGTGGAGTGATTGACAGACATTGCTGTAGATGAGTCTAGTGGAGGTGTCATTATGGATTGGGGATAGGGAGGTCGGCAAGGAGAGAGTTGCAGTAGTAAAAGTGAGATATGATAAGAGCATGGATTTTAATTTTGGTTGTACAACATAGTGTCATATTGTAAAGATTTTTTAGGTGAAAAAGACAAGATTTTGTTAGTGATTTTATGTGAGGAATAATAGAGAGGGCAGGGTCCAGTAGCCCTCCAAAACAACCGGCCTGGGAGGTTGGAGTGATGATGGCATTGTCAAAAGTGGGAGATAGTTAGTAGAGGCTGTGGTAGAGGGTGGGAAGATTAGGAGCTCAGTCTTTGACATGTTGAGTTGGTAGTTGGATATCTAGAAGGATATGCAGAGAGGAAGATAGCAACACGTGTTAGAATAGAGGGGGTAGGTCTTGTGCGGAGAGGTAGATTTGAGTGCCATTTGCATTGAGATAAACTTCAAAAGATTTTATTAAGGTATTGATGGAAGATCCACAGATGGACGTGGCCTAGGACTTAACCTTGTACTCACAAAAATGGGAACACACAATAATGTATATAGCTACATATAATAATGGATATGGATACACGATTATGGATATGGCTACCTTGATAGCATTATAGATAAGGGACAATATTAATGATAGTATGGGTCATAAAGACTCAATGGTGACCTTGTGAAATCCTTGTACATATAACCACATGATAGTAGCTAGAGCTTCTCCAGGACTTCACCTGTTGTATTGGCTTATTGTGTTGGCCAGTTGATGACTATTGGAATCTCTTCCAGAGAACATGATCCGATACACCGGAAGTCCAGACAGTCTGCGCTCTCGCACCCCGATGATCACACCAGACCTTGAGAGTGGAGTTAAAGTTTGGCATTTAGTGAAGAACCATGAGCATGGAGATCAAAAAGAAGGAGATCGGGGAAGCAAAATGGTGTCTGAGATCTATCTAACAAGACTCCTGGCTACTAAGGTACGATTATGCGATTCAAATGTATTACGCATTAATATCATGATTCAAGAGGGTTAAAAATAAATTGGAATAAATTTCAGAATTTCTTATGTGCTGTATAGGAGATATTTATCACGTAGATTTAAAGTTTATCCACATTTAATTAAGTACCATGGATAAGATGATAAAGAAGGTTCCTGGGTTTTACTAGGTCTATAATATCCCTGTGTATTTATTTTCCTTTATGTACTTTATTTTATTAAGAAGTGCTTCTAAGCTCCTTTTTTACTGCCTAAAATCAAACATATAGTTCCTGAATGGGTCTACCCTCTGCAGCATATGCAAACACAGACTTTGTCACTGCCTCCACTTCTTCCCCATCTACCTTGCACCAGTAATGACTCCTATTACCTTGAGATTCTTCTAATTCATGCCACTAATATGCAAAAGGGATTCACAATCTGCAGGTGTCTGACAGTCAGAATATTCATATTCCTACGACGCGCGTAACGCCGCCAGGTGTTGTCAAATTCCAGCTTTGATTAAATTCATTTCTTCACTACCCTAAAATTAATTTTCATCTCCGTATAACAGATTGATTGCCATTTTTGTTTAGTTTATAACTATATTTTCGTCTTTGTTATGGCGTAACTTGCAGCGCTTTCTTGGAGCAGCTGTTCAACGTCGTACAGTAAATTGTTTGTACATGTATAGAAATTTAATATACGGTATATATATATATATATATAAAAAAAAAAAATACTGATCTACTAGGCACGAAGTATGCAGAATATAATTAAACTTTTATATTTTAAAACGCTTTTAAATAATAGCTGGAATATCCATAGTAAAATGCAAGTGCAACCATCATTGTCCGTTTTCACCCATGTGAAAATCAGTATTTAAGAAATAATATTCACCTATTAATATGACTTATTGTAACAGGGCACACTACAGAAGTTTGTGGATGATCTATTTGAGACCATATTCAGCACAGCGCACCGCGGCAGCGCTCTCCCGCTCGCCATCAAATACATGTTTGATTTCTTGGACGAGCAGGCGGACAAACACAGTATTCACGATCCCCATGTGCGGCACACCTGGAAGAGCAACTGGTGAGTAGGATTGGCTTAGATTGGGTATCAAGTGACGTGTCAGTGAGAGCTATCCAAAATGGGTCATACATTTATGGCTGCGTTGCTCTACCCCCTGTTAGGAGTCCAGTTGATGGGAGCAGATCTGCTCTGGGAAACTGTGCTAGCACTCCTATTAGACCAGTCTGTTTGCATGCAGTCAGCATGAGTCAGATAAAAACTCCTAACAGGACAGCCTCCTAGGCAGGCTCACCCCAGGGTCCATACTAGATGACTGGAAAATAGTAGATGTGATACCTATGTTTAAGACAAGAGAAAGACCAAATCCAGGGAAATACAGTCCTGTAAACCTTACTTCTTACAGGACTTTAGTTCCCTGGATTTGGTCTTTCTCTTGTCTTAAACATAGGTGTCACAGCTTTTAGAAGGGTTGTTAAGGGATTGTATACAGGAATATACCCATGTAAGCAAGATTATAAGTAGGAGTTAACACAGATTTATGAGGGATAGGTCATGTCAAACAAATCTAATTTGTTTCTATGAGGAGTTTAGTAAGAACCTGGATCAAGGCAACTTGGTGGATGTAGTCTTTTGGGATTCTGAAAGGGCTTTTGATACAGTGCCACATGGGACACTATTGTGCAAACTAAGGGATACATGAATTGCAGTAAATATCTGCTCATGGATTGAGAGCTGGCTAAAATATAGGAAGCAAATGGTAGTTATGAATGGAACATACCCCGATTGGACTAATGTGGTAAGTGGGGTTCCTCAGGGTTCAGTATTAGGTCCTCTCCTTTTTAGCATATTTATTAATGACTTAGAAGTAGGACTGGAAAACTTATATTTTGCTGATGTTTTAAAGTAATTAAATAAGAAAATGAAGGACTTTCCCTCCAGACTGATTTGCATAAATTAGAGGAATGGGTAATTAAATGGCAGATGAGATTTAATACGAATAAATGTAAAGTTATGCATATGGGAAGGAAAAATAGCCATGCAATTTATAATCTTAATAAAGCAAATCTAGGGGCATCAGATATTGAAAGGGATTTGGGAGTGCTTGTGGACAACCACCTAGGTAACAGCGCTCAAAGCCAAGCAGCGGCTGCAAAGGCAAATAAAATATTAGCATGTATTAAGAGGGGTATAGAAGCAAGGGAAGCAAATATAATTCTGCCACTATACAAATCCCTAGTACGCCCTCATTTGGAATATGGAGGACAATTTTGGGCATCACTTCATAAAACTTTTTTCCTCTAGAAAAAGGTGCCTAAAAGGAGTGTGATTACCTTATATAAATACTTTACACCCAGGGACAATATAGGGTTTTGCTTTTTGTCAAGAGGTTTTCAACTGACAAGAGAAGAAAACAAGATTACACCTTAAAGAGAGAAAATGGTTCATCACACTAAGGGTGGTTAAACTGTGGAATTCTCTACCAAAGGAGGTGGTGACAGTGGATTCCATAGATAACTTTAAAAAGGGGTTGGATGTATTTTTTAATAAAAAGGTAATTTGGTGTTATCCTGGATAACTAGAGGAGGAGGAGCATTGATCCAGGGAGGAATCCCATTGCTAGTATCTGGGGTCATGACGGAATTTTATTTATTTTCCCTAATGAAACAATTGCCAATGATCCATTATTTTTTTTTGTTTGCCTTCTTCAGGATCAATTAACAATTGAACCAGATATTACAAGGATCAGAAGAGATAAAAAAAGGTTCAACCTCAATTACTATGTAACTATATAGATGGTCTCCAACTGACACCTAATGATGGGTAAAGAGACCTGATATGTTAAAGTTCATATGTAATTTTATTAATAATCATTTGCAATAATATATAAATTTATGAGCAATCAGAGACCTCCAACTCCGAGATGACAGTTGTATTCTCTGGTAGCTCCAATGCACTCACCAAGGCCATCTCATTGATGATGAGCTCTATAAGAAGTGACGGAAAATTAATTTAATCTGATTACAAGGAGATCATTTCCTCACCCCCCTCCCATCCAGCCCATTTTTAAATAAACCTCCTGCTCATTTAACCTGAGTGGCTGCAATCAGACTGAGATTAAAAGCGCAGATAATGTTAATAATATGCTAATGCTTCATTAGTCTTCCACTTATTGGTGCCCAGGGTATGAGTGTCAGCGCCACGCACCGATCCCTTGGTGTCACCGGGGACCGGATCACTCCCACAGCCCCAATGTTCCTTTCAATGCCGTGACATGTTTTGTTGGGCACACTATAAAAATCTCTCTTAGATTATTAAAATGCAAATTAGGGTCTGTGGGTTAGTGCGGCTGTGTGCTAGTTCACAGTGTAATTGCAGCACATTTTAATTACCAGCCAAATAAGATGTCAGCTGGTGATATCTATATTGAGTATGTGAACGATCTGATTTGTGTCTTGGGTTATGGTCAGGATTTTTGGGTAGTGATATCATAATTATGGGTTTAAAGTTGTAATTGCATAACATTGACGCGCATTGTGGAGCCAAAACGTGAAAAATAGTATATATAATTGATTAAATGATGACAAATCCATAATGAGCAAAATGGACATGGAAATCAAAAAGGTGTTTCATGCAAACTTGTCTTCAACATTACAAACAATATTGAAAAAAAACATTAAAGGTATATGGAACTTTCCGGGATTATGAATGAATTTGTGGTACATGAAAAAAAAATGTGTTTGAAAAAAATCCCAAAATAAATATTAATAAACTTACCCTAAAGTTTGCAAAATTTCTTGAGTTTGAGAAGGAATGAAGGAAAAATCCAAGCTAAATTAGCATAATATTCATAATTAGTTAGGGCCAATCAGAGGCAGGTACACCAATGTGTCTGTTTCCCTTTTACTGGCTGAGACAAAGCTGCTTGGGAGGCAGCTGTGATACTGACAGCTGATTGGCTAGTACACAACGCCACCCAATTCATTGGCTAGTACACGCTGCCTACATAGGTACCTTGGAGGTGAAGCTCACACAAGGAATTTGACATGTACTTGAATTATAAATATGCAGAATTCCTCAATAAACTGATTTCATATGAGACGCCCAAACAGACTCACACAGGATATCATTAAACTGCCATATAGCTTTAAATAAAATTAAAACTTGTTTAAACTTGCTTTATACTTACAGTAAATGCACACATTATCCAGCCATATGGTTGTCAATTATAATTTATGGCTAAAAATATTAAAATACTTTTCTATGTATGGTGATTATTTCAAATGGGCAAAAAAATTGTAAGAAACCTTGTAATATTGCATTGAAAACCCTAATGTTTCTGGAGAACCTGACCGAGAATCTCTGCTGTATGTTAATGTAATATTCCTTATTTCTTTCCTTAGTTTGCCATTAAGGTTCTGGGTGAACGTCATCAAAAACCCCCAGTTTGTCTTCGACATCCACAAGAATAGCATTACAGACGCTTGTCTTTCTGTGGTGGCCCAGACGTTCATGGACTCGTGCTCAACCTCCGAGCACCGGCTGGGCAAAGACTCGCCTTCCAACAAACTCCTTTATGCCAAGGACATTCCAAGTTATAAAAACTGGGTAGAACGGTGAGTATCTCGAGTCTTTTGTTTCAATGTAATACTATGACTTTTACTATAATAGTGTTAATGACTTAGACGCCCATGTTGGTCACCATCTTGGGAGTCCTAAAGGACCATTACAAGGCCATCCATCACATGTTAAATCTTTGTCTTCAATTATTCTTTATTGATGTATATCATTTAGTCCTCTGGGCTGCTAATACATATACACATATGTATGTAAATAAATATATATATATATATATATATATATATATATATATATATATATATATTAATACATTATAAAAGTATTTTGCCTGTGATGCATGAAATAAAAATGGGTTTGGATTTGTAAAACTCTTTTCCTCCTCTGTGAATATGTTTTTATTTACTAGATGCTATCCCTACTGCATCCAGAATAATACTATGTAGGAGGAATATTCTATGTCTCCAAGATCTCTCCAAATAAATCCAATAAGCAGGGAGGGACTATTCTAATATTGCAATAGATCTGTCTGTTCCCAGCATGTGAGAAGCACAATTGCAGTTTAATTCTCAATATATAAAAAGAAAGCCCAGGGAGTGATTCCTTGTTTTTATGGCTGTGCTCTCATGTGCACCAACTAGCACAGAGTGAAAGGAAATCAGCAGCGAGAGCCAAGCATGCCCAGACCTCTGTATGAATGCAAACGAACATCAGATGTCAGATGTCACATGTGAGCTGCGGGACCTGGAAAATTTTGCCTGGCAGAGCAGAAAACTAAATTCAAATGTGTCACAAACAACTTCATTTGCTTAGGTGAGAGGAATTAATGTAGGTAGAAGAATCACCCTTAAACCTATCCTGACCGAAAGTAGAGGAGCTTCAGCACCCAATAAAAATATGCTATTCCTCACCAGCACTGGAGGGGCAAGTGAATGAGGGGCCCCAGTACAAAAACAATTGCCCCCCACCCCCTGAGACCCTATGCATCACCAGCTCATTATATATATATATATATATATATATATATATATATATATATATATATATATATAAATATATATATATATATATATATATATATAGTTGTGCTCAAAAGTTGCATACCCTGGCAGAAATTGTGAAATGTTGGCATATTTTGAAAATGACTTATCATTCAAAAAATTTATTTTATTGAAGGATGTTGATCATATGAAGCCATTTATTATGACATAATTGTTTTGCTCCTTTTTAAATCCTAATGACAACAGAAATCACCCAAATGGCGCTGATCAAAAGTTTGCATTCCTTTGAATGTTTGGCCTTGTTACAGACACACAAGGTGACGAAAACAGGTTAAAATGCCAATTAAAGGTTACTTTGCCACACCTGTGTTTTTTTAAATTGCAATTGGTGTCTGTGTATAAACAGTCAATGAGTTTGTTAGTTCTCACATGGATGCACTGAGCAGGCTAGATACTAAGCCATGGGGAGCAAAACAGACCGACATAACAAGGTAATGGAGCTTCAATAAAAATGGAAAAGGATATAAAAAGATATCCAAAGAAAATGCCAGTCAGTATTGTTAAATCACTTATTAAGAAGTGGAAAATTTGGGATCTCTTGATACCAAGCCAAGGTCAGGTAGACTAAGAAACATTTCAGCCACAACTGCAAGAAGAATTGTTCGGAATACAAAGAAAACCCCACAGGTAACCTCAGGAGAAATACAGGCTGCTCTGGAAAAATATGGTGTGGTTGTTTCAAGGAGCACAATACGACGATACCTGAACAAAAATGAGCTGCGTGGTCAAGTTGCCAGAAAGAAGCCTTTGCTGCGCCAATGCCAGATTACAATATGCCTGACAACACCTTGACACGCTTCACAGCTTTTGGCACACTGTAATTTGACGATACCAAAATAGAGTATTATGGTCACAACAGGCAAAGGGAATCTTGTGACAATTGATGGCAAGATGAATGCAGCATGTTATCAGAAAATATTTGCAGACAATTTGCATTTTTCTGCTGAAGGCTGCGCATGGGACGCTCTTGGACTTTCCACCATGACAATGACCCTAAGCACAAGGCCAAGTTGACGCTCCAGTGGTTACAACAGAAAAAGGTGAAGGTTGAGGAGTGGCCATCACAGTCTCTGGGGAGATCTCAAATGTGTTGGTTCATTCAAGACGACCAAAGACTTTGCATGACCTGGAGACATTTTGCCAAGATGAATGGGCAGCTATACCACCTTCAAGAATTAGGGGCCTCAAAGACAACAATTACAAAAGACTGCACGCTGCCATTGATGCTAAAGGGGGCAAAACACAGTATTAAAAACTAAGGCATGCAAACTTTTGATCCGGGTCACTTAATTTATTTCTTTGTTGCCATGTTTTGTTTTATGATTGGGCCATTCTGTTATATCCTACAAATTAATATGAATCCCATAAGAAATAAAAGAAATGTGTTTTGCTGCTCACTCAGGTTTTCTTTTAGAAAAGGTACATATATTACCAATTCACCATGGGTATGCAAACTTTTGAGGACAACAGTATATATGTATATATATACACACACACACAAAATGTCTGCAATTTTAAAAATTATTAAAGGAATTCAATAAAAAAATTACAGCATTGCCCCCCCCCAGAGGAGGGGCACTGACAGTAGCCACGCCCCTTCTCACAAGTATAAATGTTGAGACTGAGTGCATCAGATATTATTTTCTTGCAGCAGGGCTAACTCACTTTCCTCCCCATAATGCACATAATGAGATTAGGGTGAAATGTTGGAGAATCTTCCAGCTCTTGCTATCCTATGAGATAAACTTGTTGAGTTTCTTCAGCACATCCCCCATTAGTCATATGAATTGCTTGGGAGTACATTAGAGAGACATCTTGAGAAACTTAGATATTGTCTTAAATATAATTCTCACCCATAAACATATTATCTTTATCAAAAGTTTGCAAAACGTGGCAGTACTCCAAACTCTTGCAAAATGAAAGATATATTCATAAAAAAATTCCAAGTCCCTAATGCGGCCATTACTCCAAAATCAAGTCGTTTTTTTGGTTATTCTTAAAGAGCATGAAAAACTGGCTATATGTTGTGTTATCTATTTTTTTTAAAGTTAATCAATCCTGGGAAATGCCATGTTGTTGTTGTTGCTGTATATGATATGTGTTTAAGTTTATATGTATATATTAATTAGCTTCTTGAATATGCTAATTATGATTACAGCCCCCCAAGGTTATCTGGCAGTTAGACCCTCTGCCACTGTTAGCAAGCCATTTGAACCACACATTAGCAAACTGAGCCGCACATTATTCATTATTCACATGTTATTCTGAGAGCTCCGGCAGGGCCCAGCTTGCGTTTCTTGGTCATACTTGTCTAAGTCTGACCAGTTGAAAGCAATTCCAAATAGCTACCATCTTTTTATATCTGGCACATTTTCACCCTCATTGATTAGACACTACTATTGGTATTTTATGATTACTCTTTATTAATAAAATACCATTTTTTTTAGCACCATTTATAAAACAGGCTGGGTACAATAAGCAAGTTGCGAAGTTGAGCAGAAGTACAATCCAATAAGACAACAGAGAGCTTGAGGTTGCTTTTCCGAAGAGCTTACAGTCTAGAGTGTATGATTTTGTGCATGAGACAGGAGGGTAACAGATGTGTAATGACAATGATATAATACATTATAATACCTTACCATAATTGAAGGTGCTTAATAATAATTTTCAAGCTCCAATGATTTACCAGTAATTAACTCCCATTCTGTAACTGGTAGCACTTTGATAATTGGAAATATAATTGTCTGCACTCCATCAGACTTTTAGCTTTCATTCTACAACATGTCAGCGTCCAATTTTTCTACCTCCCCAATATGTCCCCAATCCCAGCAGGTGCCGCCGTGATGTTTCTAGGACACCTGTCAGCTATTTTAGTTTATCAGACTTTTGCTCCTAATTATAAAATCATGTATCATGTTGTAGACTTCTTTGGTGCACAGAATGTCAGAATGAAGGAATTAAATATGTAAATGATTGAGACTAATTAACTAGTTGACAGAAGAGCGCAGATGCTTTTGGCAGTGACTGATTGCCTTTTGCATCTAATGTCCATGCAGACTGGGAATTACACGTAGGATGAAGGACAAGAAATGGAATTCTTCAGGGAATGTGATACCTTGTAGCTAGAATTTCATCATCTTTTGACTCACATTGATACCATCTACCAATATCTGTGTCCATTGGCGTCTGCCGAAATTGTAGATGGAGTAATATAAAATAGAAGTACGGAGAGACATACTGGATAAAATTGGTTGTAGTAGGTGATGCTTTTGAGGACCATATGGCATGTTCTTTGTAGCTGAATGACATCATTTTGGGGGTGAAGACTTCACCAAATTCCTTCCATGAATGCACTGCCAAATGGAGGGTGAAATATATACGCTTCCTTATCAACATATTTCCATTTTATTTGCTGTTGTGGAGTATTAAATAAAAGTTCTTCAACATGCGATACAAGATCTTCCAAGACCTCAGTTTTCTTGAATAACAATTTGGTTGGTGTTTCAAATCTGTGTAACTCATCTACGAAGACTCACAGTTGGCCTTTTTTATTGGTTTTAGTAGAGGATGAACATAAATATTCTGAATTGATGAGAAAAGCACAAAGATCCTTCAAATTTGTTGAAGATCAACTTAACAGAGAAACCTTTTGGGTCTTCAAAATATCTGTAACTTGTATGGAAAATGTACCAGTTGGTCCTTTACAAGTTATTCTGTACTGTAATCGGGAGTAATTACATAAATGTTGAGGTGGCATTTCCTACCTTCAACTTAACTATGGGTAATGTAATCTGGCAGTCATGTTTGGACATTGGCATTATCAAGGAGATCTCTTCTAAGCTATGGAGCTTATGTCTTGATATTAACCTGCTCGACAATGATTGAGTGCAAGCCAACTTGGGAAAACAAACACAACTTTTACATCATTACCAGTATTGGTTGATCAAGAATGGTGGAAACAACTTCCCAAAGCAAATTAAGTCTTATTACAACAAACCTGAAAGTTTCATTACAACAAACCAGAGCCATTGTTTTACTGCCAGTGGTTCGAACAAAACAATGTACTGTCTAAACTAGTTGGTTGGCTACAATACATCTAATCCATTCAGCAAATATTAGATCTCAACCTTGTGTAGCATATAATGCCATCCAGTGGGGAATTATTTATGTAAACATAAGGGTCATGGAAATCCCAGTGGTCTGTCGATTATTGTCTTTGTTCATGGTTGAGTTTTCCAGCTGATGGATATAAATAAGATGATCTGATTTTCTTTATTTGAGATTACAGTAAAATAATTTGGTTGTTTGTTTCACCATAACTAGCCGGTATAGACATAAACTCTATTGTTCTTTTACAGGTACTACTCTGACATTGCCAAAATGCAGGCCATCAGTGATCAGGACATGAATGCCTATTTGGCGGAACAGTCTCGTATGCACATGAATGAGTTCAACACGATGAGCGCACTCTCAGAAATTTACTCATATGTCGGAAAATACAGTGAAGAGGTGAGATTTACTATTATTACAGTGTAACCTTTATGTTACTTCATCATGCACTCATCAAAGGTTGTTTAAGTGAATTCTACAAAATAAAACAGAGCGTTCAAAACTAAGTGGGAAAAAAACCTTTGAAAATCTATGAATATGTCATGTCTTGTAAGAGTTTTTATATAAAGGATCAAAAATAACAAGTATTTGCTTCACACTGTATTTATTGCAACCAAATAAAATCATCTTTCTTCTTTGGTGTTCTCAAACATACTAATAACAAAGAAAAAAATATATATTTATTTTAGTGATGAGAGCATTTAGACAAAGCTGGTACTTTATGGTTCTTTCAGGACCTGAGAATGGGTCTGTATAAAGTCTGGTTTATCCCATTATCTACATTTTTATGTTTATATAGCAGTTATTCTGTGTCCCTATCGGTGATCTATATTCTGCTCATCTATCCCAGAGTGCATTGCATCACTGGGAGCAGTGCGTTGTTTAACTGAGAAATCTATCATCTCCAATGACCATGTTATTCTATGTTTAACTAGATAATAAATAGTATAATGTTTTCCTCATTTTATCTTTTTTTAATTGGGTTTTCCAGCTGAGCAGTAAGATTATGATGCTTATAAGACATCATGAATTAAAAATAGATCCTACTGCTATGTAAACTAAACATTTTGCCAAACACAGTGCTATAAAGTAGAGCAATCACTACTGAATGATATTAAATATACAAATGCAGACAACCAGACCGCCATCTTTTGTTTTGGCCACAGGAAAATTCTTCATGTTCTTTTCTGAACCTATAAATTAGAGGCTACTATACTCATTGATACTAGTAAAATCTATTTTTTATTAATAAAACTGCGATATCATTGCTGAAAATTTATTTTTTTCCCCCACATTGCAGTGATAAATTACTTGATTTCCACAAAGCTTTGTACGAATTGTTTTCCAAGAATACAAGGAAAAATAGACTTGTATAATGGAGCAACAATGACATTTGTTGAGATATCAACAGATAAATTAAGGAAAAACAGGAGGTTTTCCTACATAGCACAGGGCATTATAACTGTTAAGGAGAAAAAATGGAAAAATGCAGAAAAATCCTTAAACCCTCAGCAATATTCAAATGGTCCTCCAAAGTCCTGGTCAACTTCTAAGTGTTTCATGGAAAAGGGAACCACTGTGCCATTGTGTGAACCTATCCAACGGTTAATGAATATTAACTTTCCATTTATTATGCATGGATATGGGAAAATGAGATAAGGTTATGTAGCGCTGCCAGCTCCGTGATGAACAAAGCGGCAGATACTGACACAGAACATCTGGGGACCCGCCGAGATATCAACAGAGAAATTATGGAAACATATGGCCCCTGTTCAAAAATATGCTCCATAGATACATACTAATACAGAGACACGTTCTGAAAATGGCGCACATTGTATGCTTCATGGTAATGATCCTCTGGATACTCCGTGTGCTGAGAGATTCGTACGGTGTAATGATTTCACAGGCAACTCGCAAAGTCAAATCGAACTTGAGAGCTTGAAATCCCAAAGCGTTAATGGCTTTTCCTCCTCTATGGCAGGATACATCTCATTGCACAACCCATCTCAAATCTAGCAGGAAATTCTTCATTCTAATTAAAAACTTACTTAATTATTGGCGGAGGGAAATTAATTGGCTGCCTCAGCCTAGTGATATCCTTTTGCCAGCTTGACTGCTGAGAAAGCAGACAAGACAGGGCACCTCCATTTGTAAGTGTCCTCTTCGTTTTCACTGTCTGGGTCTAGGTTTTGGGTAGAATTATAATACTACAGCCTCTTAAATTGAAATCACCATTTTCCGTCTTAAATAATCTGACATAGTAGCCAGGAACAGCTCTTCTTATCCAAAAGATTTTTTAATGAAATATATAAACGTGTTATCAACACTGGGAACAAATTCACTAAGGTTCTCAGAGGCAATGAGGTGCTTTTCTGAGGCTTTCATGACTATTTATTATAGGATGACTCAACTAAAATCTAAAATTTTCAGTAGTTACAGCAGAAGAATATGATACAATATGCACATAACCAGCCAAGCGACTAGCCAAATGGGTGCAAGCACTTAACCAGGTGTTTAAGTAGGACTACTACCCCACTACTATAATATTTACATGCTGGGCCATTACGCCTCTCAGAATCCTGTAAGAAGAAGTCATTTGATCTTGCTTGATCTCCTCTACATCTAACAGGTGGAGCAAAGAATAAGTGAGAAGCATGAGCCCGGGGAACCATAAAAAGTCAAATTTTTAATTATAGAATGTATTTGTCAGAATTATAAAAACTGAGGGCACTATAACTGTCAAAAACGCAATTACCGAAGACCGTAATGTAGCCTGCAAAAGTAGTGGATCTATAATTGGCCTCTTCTAGCTACCCACAATCAATTTACGGGTTACAGGCGGAAAATTCCTGCGGTTGTCAAAATCGTAACTCCAACCCATAAAAGCCTTTGATGTTTCAAGCCCGCAAATGTTACAATCGCTGAAATCGCAAATTGTTATTAATTTGATTCAATTCCCCAAGCCCGCAATTGCATTCAAACCCGTAAATGGTAAATGTAGCTAAAAATTCTACGAGTACTAGAAAGGAGTCGCACAGTGGTTAAATACTTGTTCTTAACACTATAAAAGCAAATAAAAACACAATACTGGACATTAAAAGATGGGGAAAGCGATGAAAGACATTATAATTAAACGCACAACGGTCTCAAGCTCACAAATCTGCAATAAAAAAAAAAAAAAAAATTATGTTTAATTTCCGTGTTATATTAATCTCAGGACTCAAGGTGTTAATACATATCAGGCCACCCACATGGACTAGAACAGTTTCTTCATTCATTTTTATTGATTTTTAAATCGCTGGATTGCGAGTCTGATCGCATATCGGATGTCTAAACACTAATTGATTGATGTTTAAACGCCATGTTTTACTGATGTCATGATGACAGTCTCATTTACTATTGGCTTTTTCTAAATCGTTACTTACGGGCTTGCTTAATTGATTATGATCATGCCCTGAAATGCTACATACGGTTACAAGGTTTATGGATTTGGCTTTCGAACATATACTTGCGGGCTTTTTTAATTAAATAGGGGTAACTGTTGCAATTTTTAAGCCGAAATTTAACGAAGCCCTGAGTTTGCACCTGACTCTCTGTTACTATATGGACCTCAGCACACCAGGCACATCTGTCAGCAATTGCCCCTCTGAGCTTCATCAAGGTCACGTTAATTGGTTCAAGGAACTCATCTATTCATCACCACCTCTGCCATCCCATTTTTTGTGTGCCTTCAATCTTTCCCAGCATCAGAGTCTTCTCTAAGGAATCCTGTGTTCTCATGATATGACCAAAATATTTGAGCTTTAGCCTCATGATCATACTTTCCAGTGAGCAGTTTGTCTTAATTTCCGGTAGTATTGATTGGTTGGATCTTCTTGCAGTCCAAGGGACTATAAGCAGTTTACTCCAACGCCACAATTCAAAGGCATCAATTTTCCGGGGGTCAGACTTCTTTATGGTCCAGGTCTCAGATCCCTATGCTAATACTGGGAATGCCATAGTTCTAACTAGGCGGACCTTTGTATATAGTGTAATATATTTACTTTTTAATAGCTCGTCCCCAGAAACAAATGTATTTTAATTTCATGGCTGCAGTCATCATCTGCAGAGATCTTGGAACCCAGGAAAAAAAATATACATAAGGCAATTCAATTCGGAGGCCGCAACTCCCGGGATGTAGGCCCTATGTCTGCGGGCCTGCAGAGCGCTCTAGTTACAGTACTATTCAATTCAACTAGACCGCAAGTTCCGGCCCGATAGGGAATATCATAAACCATGCCGTGGTATGTAGCATTTCGGGGCGTGAACATGATCACTGACGCAACTCCTGATGCAGAAACAGCCAATAGAAAAGGAGCCCGTCGCCATGAAGTCCGTTAAACATGGAGGTTACATGTCAATCAACTAGTGTTTTGGGGTCGGATATGCGATCGGACCAGCAA
Source organism: Discoglossus pictus (assembly GCA_027410445.1). Taxonomy (NCBI): domain Eukaryota; kingdom Metazoa; phylum Chordata; class Amphibia; order Anura; family Alytidae; genus Discoglossus; species Discoglossus pictus. Next base: position 391,849,650 of record CM050167.1, on the reverse strand, counting down.
AGTACAAAATAATAAAAATGAATGAAGTCAATGTTCTAGTCCATGTGTGTGGCCTGATTTGTAATAACGCTTTGATCCACAAGATTGATATAACCACGAAATGACACCTATAACATACATTTTTATATTGCAGAATTATGGGCTTGAGACTGTGGTGCAATTCATTCTAATGTCTTACATTGTGTTCCCCATCATTTACAGTGCCGTATAGCATATATATTTGCATTTACAGTGATCCGGGCATGTCTGTAAGTCCTTTGCGGGTCCTCTTTGGAACCCGAACATGTGGTCTGACATTTGGCACTTGCGGCCTTGGCTGCGTGGTTAGCGAGGGAGAAACGGAGCAATTGAATATCGATTTTAGCGAATGTAACTCTTGCGGCTGTGAAAGATCAAAGGCTTGGACGGGCTTTAACTTGCGATGTTATCTATCTCAAGGTATCAGATGCCAGAGCCCGTAACCCGGTCGGAGCCCCCAACAAGACACCAATTGAATAACAAAATAGATTGCGGGCTCCCTTACGGATGCCCACATCTCCAATGGGCTCAATTGAATGAGGCCCATTGTGTTTAATAATAGAGGCAATAATAAAGAAAATATTGTTGAAAGTCTGTTCACACTGAGCTATCTTTAGTAGCGGGCACCCCACCCGAAAGCCAAATCTCCTTCACACAGGTGGAAAAATAGTTGGTGGAAAAATAGTTGTCCCAAGTAACTAGCCCAGTGAGTGAATCCATTGTCTAAGCACTGCCCGACTACTTAACATATTTAGTCACTGGGCTAGTTAAGTGAATACAACATCATCTAACTGCAATAATAATGGCGCCAAGTGTCCTGAAGTCCTGGCATTTCACAATCTATTTCTCAAGCATGGCTGCAATGCCCAAGAACAGTAAACAATCAAGACGCCTTTATAATGTTTAATATACAGTAAAAATAAAGTCAGATGTGCCATGTACACAACAATTAGCACTTTCCAGTTATTAGATCTAAAATAAAGGCTTCCCATAACACTTCAATATAATATAAAAGCATGGCGTCTGCATATCAGCTGGAAATTGTAATTATTCCAGAAATATTATAAAGTCTGTTTATGAAATATAATTAAAAATTATACACAATATTAAATCTATCTTTCCTTTTACAAACCCACAAACTGTAACTAGTTCTAATGACCACATTATCAGATGATGATTATAATAACAGTCCAAATCTTAAGAAAATCTGAGTGTGAGACTGAGCTACAGATTAGCGGGATGATTGAGAGCCACACATGGTGGGAATTACAGTGAAGATGGAATTAATATATTGTGCAACTTAAATACTATAATTAGAGATAATGTCACAGGGCTCGGAAGATACAAATATTTTTCTTTATTACACATGTTAGTAACATATAATCTATTATGCAGAGCTTTAGAGCTTATGTTTTGCATTCAAACTATTTTACAGTAAACTTGCCAATCTATACAGCTAAATGGATACTTAGCAGAAGCTAAATGTGGGAAAATGGTTTTATTTACATAAAAAAATTAGCTACATATTTTAAAAAGTGATATTTTATTAATTTCTCTGCAGATTGCAATTGTAATCATTTGGAACTGAACCTCCTTCTGACAGACTTGAGTTATGGGGCTTTATGGAGAAATAATTTACTCTCTTAGCTGACTGGTATAGCTGGCATACCCACATCCTTCTTCCAAGCTCCATTTACACAGTATTACAAATACCGTTTTAACATTTACAGAACTATTTTTCATTAAAATAAGTACCATAGTAATGTTTAAAGCCAACTCTGTTACATATATTCTAGACACATACTCCTTGACATGACGCAATGCTCCATTAGTCTAACTAATGGTATAATTCTGGAATTTTGGCCACCTTCTAGGGTGGTGTAACTGTTTAGAGCAAAGATTCCCAAATTGTAGTCCACAAACCAGTGGTGTGTTTCTGCCCAGGCTCACAAGGCCCAGGCCTAGGACGGCACATTTTCAGGGGGCAACAGGCTGCCTGGAGATTTTGGTTCAGTTCAATTAAATAGTATGTATGCAGTGACATTGCACGGGTAATCTTATGATAGGAGGATTCGAAACTGGTGCATGGGGGCCACAAATATAAATGGGCCAAGGGCTGCATAAAACCTAAATAAGTCCCATGCCACAAAAGCCACAAGTTGTCCATGACCTCCATTCAGGTTCAACTGTGATACCAAGACGTTCTGAGACTAAATAAGACACAATATACGGTAATTGCAGAAATGCCTAAATGTTTTACAAAATAGAAAATGCTTAAATTGTACATCAAGACCCTGAGAAATGTTCAAGTTCTTCACTCATTTTATAAGAGATCTATTAAAGAAAAAGTTTAAGAATTGTTGAATATTTTTTGAAACTTTGCCACAAATAATAAAGTATTAATTCATTTTAAGTATTTAAGAAAACAGTTAATGTACTTTCAGTGTAAATTTAGTTATTTAGTTATCATTTCTGTGATATAGTTTTTTTCACTGTGTGTTCATTTTGTTTCTTTAAATGCCAGTTTTGTTGGAAATCTTACAGGTCTGGATATTCTGTAGATGTGTACTATGTATGTATATGACATATGCAACTAGAGGTTGAAACACTATTATTTCTTTTGCAGATCTTGACAGCTCTAGATCAAGATGACCAGGCTGGAAAACAAAAACTTGCCTACAAACTAGAACAAGTCATTGCCCTGATGAGTATAGACAGCTGAAAACTATCCTTCCAGGTTGCCCTGGGAGGGATAAACCAAGTCGTGCCTCAGTCAAGATCATCATCTTTACCAAGTGCAAGTTTTGATTGGCTGGATGCAGGATCTCCTGATCTGCATCCTCTTCTTCCTGCAGTGAACCTCATGGGTACATCAAAAAGTCCAGTGGATTTAAATGGAGGACATTTAGTGGGGCTACCTTTGGGATAAAGAGACATTGTGGTAAAGACCTCGGCTCACAGATAAAGAATTACAATATCCGTATCAGTATGGGAAACAGGAAGGTCTTATCTGCTATGCTGCTTTTGACTTCCTTCTTTGCCAAAACCTGGTATGGATGGAACATGAACCCAGTATTAATGAATTATAACTAAATTAAAAAAATATATATGGAAACCTTCTTTGGCAGAACAAGGCGTTTTTGAGGTCCCGACAAAATGACTTGGAATTTATCTTCATGGAAACCAATTAATTAATAATAAGCATGAAAATACGAACATGTAAAATTCCTTTTTAATCTCTCAGAGGCAGTTAGAAGAAGTACTTTTTTACATTTGTTTTTATTTTTTTCTATTTATTTTCTTCCTTGGAAACATTGAAAAAAATACATTTAAATGTGAGTCCTGTTCCCCGTGAGATAAACTTTCCACCCTTCAATTTTGCTATATGATAAAATGTTGCGAAAAAATCAAAGAATTTAATTAGGTGGTATGGTCAAGGAACATCTCAAATATTGGAGACTTTTCAAGTGAAATAAGAAGACTTGATTATTAATTGTATAATATTTTAGGATAATGGGTTTACAACATTCTTCGATTCAGTAATTCAAGGTGTCTTTCTTAAAATGCAAAGAACAGTGTTCTTCAACATCTGTCTTCAAAATAGACTCAACATCGAAAAACCTTTGGAAAAAAAATCTGTGTTTCTTGTAACTTGCCCATAACACCTCTTCTTTAGACCTTTGAAATGAAGCCCACGGGGAAAAAAGTTAGGACAAAGACTTTGATAAGATGGTCAGGATTCATGACTTCAATGGCAGATATTACAGATCACCAGGAAACCTTTCTTGTAACTGAGGTCAGGTGAACAAGACGCAACATAATATGATCCAAAATAGTTTTTTTTACAAAATAGGACCCATTATATTAACCTTATCATCAATATTCAGCCTTTCACAGCAATGTATTGTAGATTCCGACGTATTACAGGAAATACTCTAGTTGTTACATTCATTTTAGAAAGTTTCAGAAGGATTACAAATGTTCTAAAGGCTTGGAATACAGTGTCCAATCTTGTAACTGTCGTATGGAAAAGAGCACAAAAAATCCAATAATCTAGCAAAAAAATAAAAGAAATTCAGCACAATTTTTAACTGGAGTTACAGATGGATGGAAATGTCATGCCCAGTGTTGAAATAGTTGTGTTATCATGAGTGACAACATTTTATTATGCAGGTTATTGCAGCTACCTTCTTCAGCTTGGGGAAATGACAATTTAGTATGTTTTTGAAGAACATTTCCAGCTCTTTGAGTTCTGTGGACAAAAACATAAAAATCTTCCTAAATCTTCAAACATTGACAAATGTGGAAGCAATGTTTTCTATTAGGTCAAAAATGTTTCTAATCTGATGGTCTACTCTATTATTGGAATATCCAGCTACATACCAGACGTCATCTACTACTTCCAACTGTGAAGAAACAAATCTAGGCAACTCTCCTCTCGTCCCAGGAAAGATTGATAAAGGCACAAGCTAAATTCTTTTCAAACCAACAATTGATTTGCATTTATTTTCTTCAAAGCACTTAAGTCCATTATGCACCTTGTTTGAATGTTTTACTGCATATATTTGGAAATGGCTTTTGAACTATAAATGCCATTTGGTGGACATTTGGAATGTTGGCCACTCTAATGACCATATTTGGAGAAGAAAATACTCAAAGAATTGTAGACAAAACCAAAGGTAATGAAGACACCTCAGTGTCACAGTACAAAGGCTTTCTTCATATTCTTTCCACAAGTAAGATGGGGACAAGCCATCTTCATGCAACAAGGGTGGTCAAGCAGTTCCACTTTAGAGATTCAACGTGGATGGTTGTGGGATTTGCACAGATGTATAGAGAGAACAAGAAGTAGACCTTAATGGTATCTTACATATTATTAATATTAATTAGTTATTCTTTTTTGTATGATACTTCCCCAATATTTTCTGCAGAGACACCCTCAGTAACAAAAGAATAGAAAAAAAAATCAAAATAAATAAGTACCTATAGAAAATGTAATTTCTGTGTGGACCATCATGAGCTTCAAAGCTGCCCGTCTGATTCCTTTTCTTTTTTCTTTGTTTTTGTAACTCTAAGCTCTTCTCTTTGCCTTGAAATCTGCCAGACTTGTGCTGTGAATGTGTAGGGTCTTTACCCTGGAGTCCCAGAGGTAAAAACCTTGGCGTTCAGTTTATTTTTATTGAAAAATAGCGCATGTTAATACAGTTAAACTGAGAGAAAACTAAAGCCTTGCTGATGACGTGGATGTGGTTCCCATTTTTTTCCCACCCCGATCCTCCTTTTTTAAGTTAATACTTAGCTTTTCTTTTTGTCTGCCTGAAAGCATTGATCTGAGTGGTTTGTCATGTGACTATATTCTATGTAAAGGTGGAAACTTTATCAAAGACTCAGATGGAGTGGGTTTCTGAATGGAAAATACAATACACTATATGAAGTTGGACGGGCTGTTGATATAACAAAGCGTGCTCCACTAATAGATTGTCTTTACCAAGTATGACATGTTGGGTCACATTCATTAATATTCTTGCTGCAAATTGGTACTTTCAGGCTGTAATTGCTGTTTTCTTCGGAAAATTGAACACAAAATAGACGTAGCAGCCTCAGAAAACACATTTACAGCTTTCTAAGAATTTTAATAAATCTGGTCCATTGAGAAATAAGGTTCATATAATTATGCAAAGGTTGAGGTCCCAGTTTTAAGCTGCAAAACAAGCTACTTAAGTAAGACATAAGATTTTACTAAGTAGTTTTGGAAACTGATAAATCTAATGTCATGTATCCTCTCTTGGGGACCTTTGAAGCCTGTTGTACATTAAAGAGCTTGGATGAACTTCAGAGAAAGTCTATTAAAGGGAAATAATAATGATATATTATAGGGGTTTAATTACGTTGGTCAAATGAAGGAGTTTATTTCTTTGTCATGTTGCAAGTTGATTGTAATAGGCATTACCTTTTAGGCAAAACATCTTCATAGACCATTTTTCGAAAACCAAAAAGTTAAATCTTTGTGCTTTTAAAAGTGGTATAACTGATGAGTAGAGAATTCTTCAGGTGATCTACTACTACAATCATCTTGTTTTGTCCCAAAACCAATACAGTAATATGCTCTACACAAATACATATTGAAAGATATTATGTACTAGTATGGAAACATGTTCTAGAATCTTAAACACCGCTTTGATTGGTCAGTGTCTGTACCTTAAGACCATGTACAAAATGTGACCTGCAAGATTTTACACATTACCAAATATAATCACATTTTTCTTAGTCTTCTGTCCATATTCAGTGTTATCAAATTCATTCAAATGCAAAAGTTCGTATTTGAACCAAAAAGAATACCCATATACCTGTATTTACACAGTTGTTGGGCCTCATAGAACGTGAGATCCTCCATATAAATCATCTAACTCTACTTAGATTTTGTGAAATAAACGAAAAGGAACAAATCAAAACTGATAAAACACCACATCTCCTGATTTCCACCAAAAGAACTGGTTTGTTTTTTAAGGGTTATTATATATTTTTTAATTATTTTATATTTATTTAAAATATTTTGGGGGCTATCTCTTCCAGTGTATTATTACTGCTCCCAACAACAAATAGATTATATCAGGGGTTACTCCTGCTAAGCAGTATGGCATCTTCCAATATGGTTTATCAAACATGGCCCTTTATAGCCCTTTTCTGGTTGTAAAGTGTCTTCCATCATGGCTGAGTACGTATGGCCCAGGCCATTCAAATATAATTAGGTGATTGCTGCACTGAAATATGAATGTAAAACTAGAGACAATATTAAGTCTTATTGTCTTCCTATTAAAGTATAGTAAATACAATATTAATTATGTGTGAAAAGTCTCTATTCCATAAAAGGTATTGTATCTTCTAATACTTCCTGTGGCACTTTTTGCTCTTAACTTAAGCAAAAGGAGGGAGAAAGAAAAACAAAATTAAAGGAAAATATGATCATGTGTATCATAAGGAAAAATATATATAAAATGTATCTATTGCCTCTAAAAATAAATCATTATAAATATAAGAAAACCCAACAAAGTCTAGGCTGTGATAACAATTAGCTATTTTTTTTTCAAAAGCCTTATAATGAACCTTGAGTAATTTAGAATAATCAATCATAAATAAATGTTCTAGTTGACCTACAGTATGTTAAATTGTAACATAAATTTTCTACTACCATAAAATAAATTAATATTACTAATTAAAGTGATATCCAGTTCCAAGAACAAATCATCGTAGAGCTCAGACTTTTTTCGACTGTGTTTTTGGGTTCCGAGCATCATCTACTTGTACGTTTCTCTATGTATAGACTTTCCCTTCTTTTGTTTAAACGTGGCTTCTAAATTCAGTAGGTATTGTACCAACTCAATGTTATTTGTGCCACTGGGTCAAATGTTAAGATTTAGATCAGATCAAATTAAATATTTTTGCTCTTGCAAAATGCCTATGCAAGTTACATTATATTTCGTAGCAGGATATTCTCATGTTCTTTACCACAGGAACCCTGCACAAAAATATCTAATTTCTGTGGGTGATAATGTTGGTTTTTGATAAAGCTTCCACCTGTAAAATCATATCCTTAGAGTCCAGTGTTACTGAGAGCCTCAAAGAGATACAAAAATAATGCATATTAGAATGGAGGTTTTTATTATCCTAGTAAAACTTTAAAGATATACTATTTAAATCAGAAAAAGAGTTGTTGAACTTGGTAAAGGCAAAGCTTCTGTAACTTTGTTATAATTAATTGTATACCTGTGTATGTAAATATAATGCATTCCTATTTTGCAGTCCAAAACAAAAACAAACTATTTGTAATATAGAATAAAGTTTATTAAAAAATTTGAAAAATGGGTTTTTGTCTAAGCTGATTTTTTATTATGCTAATGATCTAAGTTTATTTGAGATATTTCTATGGGTTTTCAGTTTATTTTTCTTCCTTACCACATTCATACAGCAAGATCAGGGTCTAGGGCAGGGGTGGGGCATGTACCTCCCACAGGGTTTTTACGTCCGGTAGAGTCATCTGGCCCTTCCACATTTGACTCGGCCGGACATTCCCCCGCATAAGCAATGCGCTGCGCAAGAGAAAGGCACATCGGTGCATGAGCTCAAGTGGCACAGGAGACACAGCAAGAGAGAGGGGAGACAGGAGACACAGCAAGAGAGAGGGGAGACAGGGGAGACAGGAGAGAGGGGAGACAGGAGAGAGGGGAGACAGGAGAGAGGGGAGACAGGAGAGACAGAGGAGGGGAGACAGACGGAAGAGGGGAGACAGACGGAAGAGGGGGGAGACAGACGGAAGAGGGGGGAGACAGACGGAAGAGGGGGGAGACAGACGGAAGAGGGGGGAGACAGACTGAAGAGAGGGGAGACAGACTGAAGAGTTGGGAGACAGACGTAAGAGGGGGGGAGACAGACGGAAGAGGGGGGAGACAGACTGAAGAGAGGGGAGACAGACGTAAGAGGGGGGGGAGACAGACTGAAGAGAGAGGAGGCAGACGTAAGAGGGGGGGGGAGACAGACGGAAGAGAGGCGAGACAGACGGAATAGGGGGGAGACATGAGGGAGGAGAGATGGGAGAGAAGAAGAAACAGGAGAGGAGAGAGACAGATGCAAACCTTGAAAAGCAGTTGCAAGTAGCAACATCATCAATACCAGCTAACATCACACACCTCAGCAAACAGAAGCATTTCCAGCCATCACATTACGGGTGAGTTAATGAAATGTTTGACCAAATATAGCAGGCTAATTAATAACTTTGTATGGCCCGCAAATGATTTTCTAAATATTCAAATGGCCCATGGCAGAAAAAAGATTCCCCACACCTGGTCTAGGGCAATGATTCTCAACCTTCATGGAGTCATGGACTGGCTGTCAACCAACCATTATCCAAAACCAATCCAAACCATTATTATCATATCTACTATGTCAGTGACATGTTTAAGAGGTCAATCTATCCTCATTATCAATCTTTCCCATTGCATTCATGCCAGTTCTTCAAACCACCTTTTATTTTCCTTTTTGTCTGAGGACTGGTAGACATGGTCCTGAGGACCAAAAACGGATCCAGGATCAACTGTTGATAAAAAATTGTATCGGGTACTGATTCTAAACCCTCTCCTCAAGGACCCAAAACATTCTGTGATTTAGGTTTAACACTATGTGAATGTAGGTGAGGCAATTAGAGGCTCCACAGCCTGTTGAATATTAACTACCTAACTTTGTGTTCACATAAATCATTATCTACGAGGGCAATATTGAAGTGTCCTCATGCATCTTGCCCGCCTTTGGATAAAAAATACCTCTAGTACTACCTGGTTACCTTCCTATTATATCTTATATATATATATATATCTTTGTTCTGTCTGCAAGTGACTACAGATCTTCAGATCTGGCCACTTTGGAAGTCGAAAGTAATACCTAAAAAATATAACAATTATGCACATTTTTAACCAGAGTATCCATATGTGAGCAATAAATTAGAGCTTAAAGTTGGCACATAATTTAACAAGTGTCGAAGGAAAGAGCAGCATTTGCTTATTGCCAAGTATACTACTGTATATAAGGTAAGGGGAAGAACATAGAGGCACGAGAAACAAGAGAATTAAACCATCAGGAAAGAATGCGCAAGAAGAGGAAATGAAGAGCAAAATGCAAGGCAGAGAAAGTGAGCAATTGAAAAGATCAGGCAAAAAGAGAAGCAAAGAAGATGGTGAGAGTAAAAATGAAGGTGTGGGAGAGAAAAGAGTAGGAAAAGGAGTGAGGGGCAGTAATAAATGACACAAGAAGAGAGTATGATACACATCCAAATACTCTACGACTACAATTTCATAAAACCAATGCATATCTATGATTGTATGGAGGTCCTGTTGTAAGGTTATTATTATATTATCATAAAGTCTAATAAATTACTTTAAATACATATTTGCAATTTACATTGGTTTGGACCAGAGGTTTATAAATGGTGGTCCATGATATTAATGCAGGTGGTCAACAGAATAACCGTGATTAACAAAATCATAAAGTAAAATGTAATAAAATTATCAAACATACAGAAAAAATATTTTGTGGTCTTCAACTACATTTTGAAATATTAAGTGGTCCAACATAACCATCAGCAATTTCAAGTGATACATGGGACATAATAATTAAATCATGAAACAGAGCCAACTGGACCAGCCATGCAGAGGAATCCACCGATTCGGCTCTTATTCCGGATGTGGGATTTTCCTCTCTGCACACAGCATGGTATCTCCGGTAAAGGATTGAGGTAACCATGGTAAAATTGTCCTCCATATTCCAAATTAGAGTGTACTAGAGATTCGTATAGTGGCAGAATTATATTTGCTTCCCTGGCTTCTATACCCTTCTTAATACATGCTAATATTTCATTTGCCTTTGCAGCTGCTGCTTGGCTTTGAGCACTGTTACCTAGACGGTTGTCCGCAAGTACTCCCATATCTGTTTCAATATCTGATATCTTTAGAGTTGCTGCAATAAAATTATAAATTGCATGGCTATTTTTCCTTCCCAGATGCATAACTTTACATTTATTCATATAGTATCTCATTTGCCATTTAGTTGCCCAATTATCTAATTTCTGCAAACCCCTTTGAAGGGAAAGTACATCATTTTCTGATTTAATTACCTTGCACAACTTGGTGGAGACAAATACTTTCCAATCCTTCTTTATACATATTTTAAAAAGGAGAGATCCTAATACTGAACCCTGAGGAACCCCACTTACAAAAACTCAAATGTGCTCAATTAGAGTACAAAATAACCTTAATAGGTTAGTTCTATACACATGATAACCTACTCCCAGAGCAGCCTCTTTTAGCCACTTGTGCCCTTCACTGGGAGAAATAGTAGTATATCAGTCTCCCGCTCACTAAAGTGATCTAGCCCCAAAATACTAGGCAATTATACCCTGAACAGGAGAAACCCCAGATGTATGTTTCGGCCTTCATTGGGCCTCATCAGTGAGGTGTAGCTGAACACTTACCATATTGCTACAATCTGAGTATGTTCCATTTACAACAACCCTTTGCTTTCGATAACATCATAGAGGTTATTATGTGGGTTGTACCATAAGCTGTGATGTCACAAGCATGCTGCAATCTTTTATAAAGGAACCAAAGTGACACATACAGAAAAAAGCAAAGCCATACTGGTTTTTGTTTTCACCTCAAAATTCAGAGGAACCTTGGGAAGCAAACCCAAATCAGTAGTATTTTACTATTGTACTCCTTAAAATGTGCAGTCTAAAAAAGATTGTTTACGGGAAAAAACCTTATTAAGTACAGAGCTTAATGTCTTTTTTATATATCTTATTCTGTTTAAACTATTCTTTTATCCAACAGTCTGACTCTTCAGAACCGCTATACTTAGGATGCCCAAGTATCATGTCATCATCTCCCCAAAAGAGCTCTGGCTTAGGTAGTAACAGAACAATTATTCAGCTAAACTGTATTTTGTTATCAGGGTCTATAGACCACCACCATTTTGCTTTAAGTTAAGACTGAATCACTTCAAAATAAAGACATGATGTCAGGGTTTCTTAAATTGATTCTGTTTAAGGTCTTAAACCATTGTTTCTAACTCTGATTCTCACAACAAGCAAACATAAGGATATGAAAATATTTATTATATTGAAAAACTATGCTGCAATAAAATGGATATCATGTGTGAGACTATACATATACTGTATATGCACAGTGTTAATGGTATACATGTGGTCTAGAAATCAGTCTGTGATTCCTGAAGGGATGCCTCCTACTTGGAAGGCTCAGCAAAAATGCAATTCTGATTCTCTAAGCAAACCAATATCTGAAGACATTCCCAGGTATCTTGATAGTTCAGTGATTGAATTGGCTTTCATAGTGGGGGAATATTCAAGGTGTGCCTTGAGAACCAGACATGGGGATAACTACTCAAAATTATACATAAGATGTTTTGGCAACGATGCATGTCAAGCCCTAAGCCATATCAACTTCAAAATAAAGACACTTATTTTTTGTATTTTTTTTAACACTACACAAATAAGCTCTACTGAAGGCAAGGTTTATTCACTTATTTATCTGTATATAGTTTATGATTCACTATCTCTCGCTCTATGTCATAGCGGGTGCATTCTGTATCTGCCATCTCCTACACGGCTCTCACATTCGTCCCTGGGTGGGGTAATGTTACGTTCACTGTGGCCATGATTCTGTGAATGACAAAGCAATTCTTGTTATTTTAATCAATTTTTCATTTATTGACTAATGTTCCTTGTGTAGTTGCTCGGTGGACACACACAATAAAACCTTTATTCCATGCATCATTATTCCTGCTAATGCATTTCATATTTTCACAGCTTTTATTGATTAATCTCTTTAAATAAAAATGTTGTTTTCTGGCTTGCCCTGAAGTGCAGCTTTTGTAGGTTTTTATGAAACTATAGCACCATAGCAACTCGGGAACACGAAGAGACACAAGGCACTGGGAATATCTCTGTGGAATAGAGATTTATTCTACCTATGAAAAAAAAAGCTTTGACTGGTTAATATTGTGTAGCAAACAGAATAATTCAAGTACTCGAGTCGCCTACTGCATATTGGGTGAAAAATTCTCTCCATCACTGAATGTATCATGGACGCCAAGAACGTGTTTCAATGAAATTGTAATAGTAAGAGCCACCGAAAGAAACTTTTACATTTGAAATGTGTTTTTGTTTTTACAAAAATGCAACTGGATTATCGCCAAGCTTTCTGATAACGTTGTTGGCAAATGGATAAGGGACCTGGTCAATGTTTCTGTTTGGAGACCAAGGAATGGTGAATAGTGTAATGTAATAAAACCTTCGTCATTGAAAAACATGGAGTGTCTATCAATAGCATGCCACTCACAAAGTCATCTTAGAAATATGAGCTGATCGTAGACGGTCATCATCGTAAGTCTGGCTATATAAAATATCATAGGGACAACAAAAACTGATTTTTTTCCAACTTTCACCAATCCTAGCATAATATAGGATGGGATATCCAGTAGCCCATGGACTCTCTCTTATCTGGTAGTTCTTCTCTTGTTGGCATTAATTTGGCTCATGGGCTCACAATACTCACAAGTGCCTCATGTTTTAGATAAAAGGCATTATTATACAGTTTAGAGCGTCCGCTATCAATATATAACAAACAAAGAGAGTGGCAATGAATGAGACAGAGTGGTGCTGAGCTGGTATATAGAGAGGGTAGAAGTAAGTGAGTATGGGAGAAAAGATAGAGGCTGGTGATAAATGAGTTTGAGGAGTGAGAATGGTGATAAAAATAAAGACAGTGGGCCCCATTCAATTCCAAGCCTTGTAACTCAATCGTAAGACAGACGCATGTCTGTGATTGAGTTGCGGGCTACCGTTGGTCTCTGTTTGAGAAACTATTCAATTGCTCCAGGTCGCGAGTTGCGATCTTGAAGCCAGCTCTGTAAACCATGCACTGGTTTGGAGCAGTTGTGGGCGGGAACCGTATCAATTCACCCAGCCCGTAACTGCCCAATTTGAATCGGCCAATAGAAAATGAGACTGTCATAAATACGGCAGTAAAACATAGACGTTACATGTCAATCAATTCAGGGGTCCGATACACGATCAGACTTGCACAACTTTGAAAATGAAGAATTATGAAAATGATTGCCAACACTGTTCTAGTCCATATGGGTGGCCTGAAATGATCTTGATACCCAAGATCATTTAACCCCGAAATGACACCTAAAAATAAAACTTATTTCCTGCAGTTGTGCGGGCTTGAGATGTTGTGCAGTTAATTCTAATGTCTTTCATCGCTCTCCCCCTTATTTACTGTGCAGTATTACCGTTTTATTCGCATTTACAGTGCTACGAATTAGTGTTTAACCCCTTTGCGGGTCCTCTTGAGTACATGTAGGATTTTCTCCACCATTTGCAGTTAATGGAATTGCACTTGTCAATATTTAAAAATATAAATAAAGATTCACCTTAACCAAATAGAATTTGTTGACAAATTACACACATTTTCCAGTCAAAAACAAGTACACCACCAATTTTTGAATACCATATTAGGAGCCTACTAATGCATATTTGTCTTAGTTAGATAATGCAGGATCTCAAAACCTATGTACAGAAATAGGAATGTCCCCTGTGTCTCATTTCTCTTATATGAAGGGCTATGGTGTGCCCCACAATCTGACTAAAGTGCCCTGTAATTAAATAAACAATCCTAAATTACAATTTTAGCCTAGTGTCCCAAATGTAGACTATCAGCCCTATTAAAGTCCTCTAATGTGTAAAACTGTAGCCCGTAAGACTTGCAGCAATTAAATTCACCCTGTAAAGCAAGCCGCTGCCGATCTGCGGGTTTGGAGAGAAAAACGGGACTTGGAACGTGGAACTTCGCAGCTTCCACTCCTTTGTTCTGTCAAGCCAGTAACTGCTACATTCCAATTTTGCTATTAAATTGCAACGATTTTGCAAAGACGCCATTGCGTTCAAGCCCGTAACCAGCAAATGGAGGCCAGCATGGGGAAAGCATGGAAAGGCATTACAATTACTTGCACAATATTCCCCCCAAAACAAATGCATTTAAAAAATATTTTATTTCATCATATGTTGGAATGGTCATGCACATGCCAATATGAAAAGCCATGCTGCAACATGCAGGAGGCAATTAAAGACACACTACCTGATTAAATAGCAATACAAAAACATGAAACTCATGCCATATTAACCCTTTTTCACTCACAGAGGCTCTAAAGTGGACCCCATAAATATAGGCGCATACAAATTTTGCTCATCATATCTACATTTGGGAAAACAAATAGTGGCCAAATTACACCGCCACATCACATATATCAAGTACCAGGGGAACATTTTAGTATTTGTTGTTCAGTCCTTCAGTCGTGTTCGATTCTCTGTGACCCTATGGACTGCAGCACATTTAGCTCAGTCTCTGCCTGTGCTGTTCAACAAGGTTTGCCTGCCAAAGATACTGGAGTTGGTTGCTAGTTCCTTCTCTAGTGGAATGGGATTTGTCTGACCTCTCTGCTATAACCTGCCCACCTACACGGGATCTACATGATATAGCTCACTGCTTCATTCAGGTACACAAGCCCCTTCACCACCACCACTTAGCAATCCACACTAATGTAACTTGATGAATAGTAGAACATACTGGGATGTCACCAAATGATAATAGGTATACATCATGGCACATGGCCACCAGCAATGCCGTGGGACTTTCCAGGATGGGCGTAGTGGAGATTACCCCTGATGGAGATGATTTGGCTGTTGATCCCCGTGCCTCTTCATAGCCTCCATGTGTTTTTGTGGCCTTCTTGATGGGTTAGAGTAGATAAGTGTGGTGTATGTTCCCCTGGTCCCCTTCAGCTAAGTGGTGGTGAAGGGGCTTGTGTACTGCAATGAAGCTGTGAGCTGTACCTTGTAGGGTCACTCTAGGTGGGCACGTCATAGCAGAGAGGTCAGACAAATCACACTCCACTAGAGAAGGAACTATCAACCCACTCCAGTATCACCTGTCATATTGTTATCAGGCCCTGAGGGGAATGTTGATACTCCACAGTATCACTAACTGGACATTTGCATGTGTATTACCCTTTAGGTTGATTGTATATGATATATATTATTATATGATATCTAATGCTATTATGACTATTATTATTATTGTTATATGTATTGATATATTGCATAGTAACTAGGGCTCATTAGTTTACATATGTAGGAATGTGACATATATGTGATGTATGTGGATGTCCCATAACCCAAACCATTGAAAACACAGTGATAATGGTATAACAAAGCTTTATTCTATACAAAAACCACAATCAGAAATGGCCAAGACTGTGCATTAATATCATGGGTGTGATGTGGGCGGGTCCCGAGAGAGCAAGAGGCTTGTGCGAAAAAGGGGATACCTACAGGAGGTAATGTGGTCACTACACCACTGCAACCGGAATCTGATGGAAAAAAAGGATCATCGCAAATCACTCCATTTAATTGAAGAAACCATGTGCATAGCACTTACAACTTGTCTAGATCTGCTCAATGAAACAGATAATTCAACCTCTGGATTGTGTAATCCAATCCAGTTTCACACATACAGTGTGATGACAAAAAAAAGAAAAAACAAAAAAGTGGTCAACTAAAAAAAGGTGGAGGAGGATAAAAATAAATAATCAACATGCATGTACAGTACAGTGCTAAATATTGTCCCAATATACCAACTCATCTGATTCCCATCTGCACGCATTGCTAACTATTAGCTAGGTCTCTGGATAATCAGCAATATGGGGAAATAGCCATTAATACGGAGAGGACACAAAGGTCAGCAGCCAGATTCAAAGCTTACTTACATCAGACCCAAGGATCTGTTCTGAGACCAATATTGAGGACAGGATCACATGCTTCACTAGTGCATATATCAATGCTGGCTGTCATTAAAGGTATATGCAAGTGAGGTGGGTTATGAATGCATACCATAGAATACATCCTAACACACCTAGCAAAAAATGTTTGCATGAAAAAATGCAAAATTTTTTGTAAAAATAAAAAAAAATTTGCTGGGGGTGATGTCGACACCCCAGCAATGGCACTGCGCATATCGAGTACTTCATTTAAAAAATGTACCCGATATAAAAGCTGCTGATTGTCTAAAGGAAACGAAAGTGTTTGAAATCATGTGACTTGCCACAGTAGGGCAGACTTTGGTTGCTGACTGAGCATGTCTGCACAATCCCCAGGCAAAAACGATAAAACGTATAATGTATGCTAATAATCCCTGGGAATTTCAGGGGGTGTCAACATTGAGAGAAAACTCTTTGCAAATGCAAGAAATTCAGCAAACTTTAGGCTAATGGTTTAACGTTTTACTTTGGAATTTTTTCATGCAAACAAATTTTTTAGTACAACACTATAAATTCTCCTCTATCAGATACATTAATAACCCAGCTCACTTGCATATACCTTTAACATGCCATTGTGAGACTTTACAAGTTCACCGCCATAACTGTATTAGTCTACATTTAAGCAAACAACAATCATGTCTTAGATATCTGGCTATATGATAGCTTTAAGATTGTGGTAGCTACCTTTTTAGTGGAGGCTGTCATTGAAGGAATGTCTTCCTGAGAGGCACTGGGAAAAACCTACACCTCATACATGTCCTCCACAATGCTTGCAGATGCCTTTAAGGACATGAATTGTACTTAAAGCAAAAAAAGAGAAGAAAAAAAAGACAACCTACAAAAGAAGGCCTAAAACAATGATAGAGACTACAGCATCTCTTCTCAACAGCATTCCTCGGTGACCATCAATTGGTGACATGTTAAACAGAACCCTACGTGTCCACAGAGAAGAGTATCATGGACCATGTGATGGGAGGTAGCTATCTGCATACAACATATCTCTTTCACATAGGTCAAGATCCAAGACTCTGTAGAAGGGCTAGATTAGGTTAACATTGTGACCAATAGATTGTCACTGAGGAGTGCCGTTGAAAAGACACAAACATATACGCAGCCCCTATGTCCTCCTCCTCCTAGCCACAGAGCACACATCCTCCGCGCCCGGCCGCAGTCTCCATGCTGGTGGTGGAGGGGTGTTGGGGAGGCAACTTCTGGGGAGGCAGCTGCACCCTGAGTGGCGGGTGGAGGCATGGTGGGAGGAGAGGAGGGGCTGAGCTGCTGGTGGCTGGGGGATGACTCCGGGGTAGAGGAGACAGGGCTGGGGACCAGTCCTAACCTCAGCAGCCCAGCCAGGTAGGTCTCAGTCATTAGATGATGACTCCTCTCCTCCCTATAGCACCTTGCCAGGCTGAGCATAGCCTCCACATGATTGGCAGAGATGCTGGCCTGGATCCCCGGAGACAGTCCAGTTGCTGGTTCATGAGGGCCAGCATCTCAGCTTGTGCAGCCTGTGCAGTGGGGAAGGAGGTGATGGCTTGCTGTAGGTGACGTTGGTGGACCCCAGCGAAATCTTCAGTCTTTCGAGGAGGGGGATAGTGCGGTCAAATCCCGGCGGTGTGGCCGGAGGTGCGGTGGGTGACCCCACCACCCAAATGATGTCCCACTCCTCTGAGCCAGAGCTTTCTGGTCCTCTTCCTTCCTCCTCCCCTGCGCTGGTTCTAGCTGGGCAGGGGCTTTCACCTCCACATCCTGTTCTGATGGAACCGTCGCCCCCGACTCTGGCTCGCCACTGGACCCATACCTCCTCCTGGATGTTGAAAGATAGCAAAGAAAGGTATATGTCATTAGTATGATGAATAATACATTGTTATGTGTTCATTCCTAACTATCTGACATCTAGGCTTGAACATGGATGATTCTCCTAATTGCAACTTAGATTAGCTATCATATTGATCGTTCTTGGCTCCTAACCCTATCTTGATTCCGGCTGCATTCTGTAACTTTATAGGCTGCAATGGGCACACCAATAAATGGACTCTCTCTTGCTTGATTACAGTTGTGCTCAGGAATGACAGTGATTTGTCAGCTTCATGGATTTAATGACGCATCCATCCTTGTTAATTCCATGGAGCTGACATGTCCGTGTCCTTGTTGGTCATTATGTACATGTGTAGTGTGTGTGATGCACATGTGGTGGCATGTTAGTGTATGTCATATTCACCTGACATGGAGACTGGGTCCTGCTGGGCCACCGGGCCTGAAGCTCCAGCAGCAGGCAACAGTCTCAGAAGGGCCCCGGTGACCCTCTCCCACTCATTATAGGTCCTCTTGGTCCTCTTTATCCATCATCCTCCTCACCTTGGCCCTGATGTCATTGAATCTGTGCTTGACAGTCCTCACATCCCTTGGCGCTGTGCCGACCGCAATAACCTCTGCCGCTACCTATTACCAAGCCTGAGCCCTAGGCCCAGGCTTAACTTCCCTCTCCCCTGCAAGAATGACGGGTGGCCAGGTAAAGCACTGAGGAGGACCATATTCTCCCGGTGCGTATAATTGTCAGCCCTGGGCTTGCCCCTAGCCTCTTGCATTCTCGACTCTGGACCGGACCCTTGCCTCCCTGAGCTGTCCCTGGGGCCTGTCCCTTCCCCAAACTACCACCCCCTGGGATCAAGCGCCTTCCCCTCTGTCCCTCTTCTATGTGTGCCTGACGCTCGGGCCCCCCTTCCACCATTAACCTCTGCACTCTCCTCCTCTCTCCCCTCCTCCTCATCCTCTCCCTCCTCCTCCTCTCCCACCTCCACCTTCTCCCTGCCTTACTCTTCCTTCTCCACCTCCTCACCAAACTCTCACTCCTTCACCTCCTATGCCTCCTCCACCTCACTTCTCACCTCCTCCTTCCCATCTTTACTCCCCACGGCCCCCTGCCGCTCCTCTTTTTCCATCTCCACTCTCCTCTCCTCCTCCCCTATTCTCCACTAATGCGCGGAAATAATTTACAGGCTTGAGACTCAAGCCTGTATCTAGGGCCCTGCTCAAATTTAATAGCTCTGACTATGTTCATCCTAAGAACAACTAATTTGGTCATCCTAAGAACAACCATCCCTTTACCATTCTCTCACAGTCACACACTTATCACTCTGAGGTCTACCTCACACAATTTGTATATCTACTGGTACATCTAGATCTTACTTGTTGGCTCCCTTGTTCTACACCTACTCCTCCATTTTCTGTACATCTTAATTATAGTATAATTTAAATTTCAATGTTTTAGAGTCTTCTTGACTGCCTGCATAATTGTATCATCATTCTGTGTGCGGTAAATGTATATTTTTGTAATACAATTTAGGAAGATAATTAATATAATATATTATTGCAAAATAGACTGAAATAATAAAATTTTATGTTGAACTATCATTTTCTAGAATAGCTGTAATGATATCTTAATGTAATCATATAAAATGCAAGTGGAATGATCATTTCCTTTCAAGTTATAGCAATATAAAATTAAAAACTGCAAGTAATAATTTGGATTGGACGTCATACTTTATATAATCTATTCAGAAAAATAAAGCAGTTCTGTGCATCTCATGAATTGATTACATGGCTCCCATAGAAAACTTTATGAGTAAAAATCCCATGTTGGAACCAATGTAGCTATTACATGCTATCCTTAAACCCTTACATGTATCACCTAGGAGTGATCGCTATGTGGCAACTGTTCCTTGCTTTATATGTTCTTTGAGTTAAAGTTTAATGGCATGGCTCCTGTAAGAAACCTCGCCTAATGCTACTGTATATGCTCTGCAGCAGCTCATAGTAAGTCTAATCCTTTATGTGGACTCTCCAACAATTAATTTCCTAAAATGTAACTAATAGATATAGTGTCCTATTAAATTCCAAGCCCGCAGTGGCCTTCGTACAGCCCGTATGTCTGCAGGCTTGAAATTTGCTGGAGTTACAAGAGAGATCAAATTAGAAAAGCCTGCAAGAACATGGTCATAATACAAATCCGTAAACCATGCTTTGGCACGTAGCATTTCCAGGCGTAAACATGATAAATTATTCAAACCCGTAGTTATGAGTTTAGACGGAGCCAATAGTAATTTCTTTGATGTAATATTAATGTGAATTCTAGCTTTCCTCCCATTTAATATAAAGTTATCCAACATGCTCTGAAGATCCTTCAAAATATATTTTGGTGCTATTTCTGAAATGGACTTAAAGACAGGAAATTTTAGGGATAATACTCATTTTTCTTATGGCATTCCTTGCCATCCATGACAACCTTAGGTTTTTCCAATCCTGAAGTTTTAGTCTAATTTGGTTAGATATTATGTTCAAATTCTCTATCATTATTTTATCCATCTGATAGGATATCTTGATTCCTAAATGAGTTATAGAGACCATATCCCAGTTGTTGGGGTATATCTGTTTCAATCTCAAAATTAGTTCTTTTAATTAGTATTAAACTAGCGACTTGCCCGTCAAAAAATGACGGCAATGTGATGTATATGTTTGTCAAGTTGTTTAGTTACTAACATATATTTTTGACACTTGTAAGTATTTTAATATGAATGTGTATTTTTGTAAAATGTTGATGTAATGGTTTTTTAAAATGTAATTTGTATCTGAAGAATTGTTAACTTTAATATACATTGAATGAATAGGAAAGCAAAAAGTAAAAAGCCTTCTTGAAACGTTGTGAATTTTAACATGAAGTTTAAAATATATGTAAGCAATAACCTTCAAAGTATATATTTTGAAACTTTAACTTTATTTTTTATGTAAGTTTAGAAGTTGACAAAACATTTGTATAATTTTGAACATTATAAACAGGAACATAGCGAATACATTTTGTAACCTAATTTTTTATTAAAAGTATTAACATTTGAATGTAAAAACAATTGACCTTTAAATTAATCAGTATTAACATGCAATTTCTATCACAATAATTGTTAACTTGAATATACATTGAATGTAGAGGAAGGCATACAGTAAAACTCTGCTTAAAACGTACGTAATTAAAGTAATTCATTACTGAGCACATAAACTGGCGATAAACATTAATGTAGTTATTAATCTTAAGATAACAGACAATGTTTACATTGTGACTTAAAAGGTGCTTGACCTCTTAACATCCACTTTGTAATCTGTTGAATGAAAGAACTTGCAAATATATTTTATAAACTTGTAACATTAGAAACATTAACATAGTGACTTAACATTTTAACAGAATTTTTACTAACAATGCAAGGCAAGTATTTTGTGAGGCGAATCATTCCTAAACAGTACTTTCATTAATTATGACTGAATTAAACAACCAATTGTTATGTATTTTGCAATGCTTTTAAAAAATGTTGGCATCTTGAATTTGTATCCTGCAAAGTTATAGTACTTCATAGTAGACAATGTTTTTAGTAAAAATACGTCCATCTTCTAATAAATCACCTTGACTTTCATTGTTTTCAATGTAAACTTTAATAGCCTGTGGATTTTTGCACCGTGACAACGCAACGTACAATTGACCATGTGCAAAAACTGGTTCTTCCAAGTAAATACCCACAGATTTGAAAGTCTGACCTTGTGATTTATTAATGGTCATGGCAAATGCCATAATAATGGGAAATTGTCTTCTTTGAAGTATAAAAGGGAGACTACTTTCACTTGGTGCTAAATCTATTCTTGGTATGAAAACTCTCTCTCCTTTATGTGTCCCAGTTAAAATTTCAGCATCTATAAAATGGTCCTTTAATTGTTGAACAATTAATCTTGTGCCATTGCATAGGCCTTTTTTGGGGTTCATATTTCGCAGTAACATAATAATTGCACCTTTCTTTAGCTGCAAAATATGTGGTGGCATTCCAGAAGGAGTTAAAGAGTTAATGAATTCAGTTGAAAAGTTTGCCTGACTTTCATTGTCATCAGCAAGTACAGAATCAGCACTGTGATAATTTCTTTGTGGTGCATTAATTTTTTTTAAGATTTCATTATTGAGTATTAATGCATCTTTATTTTTACACGTCAGTATGACTTGGTTGGCAAGCTCAGAATATTCTTCGTTATTTATGCTCCCTTCAAATATAGCCGATATAATATCTTGTTGACAAATCATATGAGGTGGGATCTCTACAGTGTCGTCAGGTAAATGTAGTATTTTTTCTGTTCTTCCTTCTCCAATTTTAATAAGCCAATCATTGAAATCAGTTTGGCCTTCTGATCTCATATTTTGTTGCAGTTGAAGATGGGTAAAATGTTTCCATACTGTACTTGACTTTATACATGTTTCAATAATGTCTGTTCGATTTCCATGTACAACGACAGGTAATGTTTGTCTAAAATCGCCACCCAACAAAATTACCTTTCCACCAAATGGAAAAATATTATCCATGACTTCACGAAGCAAACGGTCAATACATTGGAGGGCATAGCATGACATCATTGTGGCCTCATCTATTATAATTAATTTACATTTCTTCAATTTCTTTGCTTGTAAGGATGTCATGCGAATATCTGACACTGAATTTTCCAAAATAGGCACTGGCAGTTTGAATCCACTATGAACAGTTCTTCCACCTTCTAATAAAAGTGCAGCAATTCCAGTAGTGGCAAACGCCATTGCTATTTGTCCTTGTGCTCGTACTGAACTCATTAATAAATTGTACAAATATGTTTTCCCTGATCCGCCAGGTCCATCAAGATAGAAATAACGCTCTGTCACCATGTCATCATCTATAGCATTTTTAATGGCATGAAATGCTTGCAATTGTAGTGTATTTAAAGTTGCAAGTCTTTCTTGTGTTCTTTCTGCTTGTAGTTGAATGTCATAGTCTTCAAAGTTAATGTCATCTATTAGACCTGGATCAGGCAAATTAAAACTTGCACAACTTAATCCATGAGTTAAAAAGACTTCTTGAATTTCCATTAAGGCTTTTAAGTGTGCAATGGGTTCATTGTATCGTCGCATAAAGTCTTCAGCCATATTACTTTTAAAAGTCTCCCACAAAGCTAATGCATTTGGAGCATTTGAGAAGATACAAATAAAAGCAAATTGTTCTCTCATCTGTCGTGGCATTTGACATTGTGCTGCTTCTTCTAAACATCTTTCCCACTCTGTATCATCAGCGAGTAAGTTTCTATTTCTTGCAGCTAAATGGAAGGATTCATATACAATGTCATTAACAGTTCTTAAGTGTTCAAAACTTTGTGCTCCTGGAACATTTAAAAGTAATATCCGTAAGCAAAATCGTTCAACATCTCTTGGACTGACTGTGTAAATTTGTGGAATTATTTTATTGCCTCTGGTTTTTCTTGCTCTCCATAATCCATTCACAAAAACATAGTGATATGGAATTTCAATATATAAGTATTGTGTTGCTTGAGCATCAGTGGAATTTAATGCAAACCATGCAGTTAGTGTAGTGTGACGATCTTCACTTTGGGCCAATGCATTCATTTCATGTCCAGAATGGAAATAGACTAAATGTCGTTGTGGCAAATGTACTGCTAACCTATATACTGCATGTGATCTATCATGCATTTCAAATTTTAGAAGCCGCCACATAGCTTCTGGCGCACTGACATAGCGAGCATCTACATGAGATGCAAGTTCATCATGTACTAACTCACTACTTTCAGGGTTGTCTGCACTTTTGACGACTACAGTAGCTGCATCGTAACCTTTGTAAATATATTTGTAGACATATTTAATGGATTTGATGGAAGTGCAGGCTTCTACGTTGATGTGGGCGTTGTACTTCATGAGTAAATGTGGATTGTAGGGTACTACATATCTATTGTCCACTTTTTTTCCACGAATAATGGCACTATCTCCTTGTCTTCTTTTATAAAGTGGATATCCATCACAATTGGCATATGTTTTGTCTCTATAATCTTTTGGAAAATCTTTTGAACATTGATTATTTTCCATACATGGTGATTGTGGATTAAGGTCTCCACAGGGTCCATGAATCATGCGATGAGTAACAATCTCATATAGTCTACCATATAGTTCTGGATCCGGTAGTTCAGCAACTATGACTGCATCCACTTTGTCCGAAGTATCTAATTTATCTTTCTCTTGAAGTATTATGAGAAGATGTGCATGTGGAAGGCCTCTTTTTTGAAATTCAATGGTATATACATAAGCAAGACATTTGCCAAATAACTGATTTATAGTAAAGTCACGTATTAATTCATTTAATTTTATCTTAAAAACTCTGGCTACTAAATCTGGTCGATCTGAAGCACTTTGTCCAAGAAGTAGATTTTGAATAATTTCTGGCCATTGTGGATTACATGTAAATGTCACAAATAAATCTGGTTTTCCAAATTTTGTCACAATAGCCATAGCATCATTGTATCTTTCTCTCATATTTCGAGGAGATCCTTGAAAGGAAGATGGTAAAATGATGGCTTTGCCAGCTGTCATGTCTCTGCTTGTAGCCACGTCAGCAACATAGTCCATGAGTCCACAATATTGTTCTACACGTAGTTTATCTTGTTGATATTTTATAAAGTTTAAATTATTTGCCTCAACTTGCAAATATGAATCAATAATCCATTGTTGTGTTAGTTTTCCACCACATAAAATGGGATTAAATTCATCTCTAATGGCAATTTGAGCAACTTTAAATTCAAGCATAGAAACATTATTTCGGATTCTGGCTTTAGCATTTGGGTAACTGGGAAGGGTTAATTTTGGTTGCCAACCTGCTTCTCCGTGTGGGAAAAAGATGGGATATGTCATTGGATCTAAATTTGGACTTAAGATATTAATATTAATAAATGGTTGGTCCTCATTTCTGGGATATACTCTAATGTCTCTTTGAAATGGTGGTTCTCCTTCATCATTGTGAAAGACCATTGCAACCTCATTTGATGTTGGCAAGTTATAACGACGTTTATCAGTATGTCTGTCTCTTTTAAGCACCATATTAACCTTTGGCATGGGTAATTGATGTCTTTGTGCATGAAGTAGTTGTTCATTTTCTACTTCTGCCAATTTTTTGTAAGCTTTACTGTAGGGATTGTTGTCCATAATGTTATTTAGCTCTATAAAAACACTGGGTAAGCATTTTTTATTTTCTTCCATCTGCATACGTTGGTCAACAGCTTCCATTGTATCTAGGACATATAGTTGAGCGAATTTTCTTTGCTCTCCTTCCTCTGGATGTAAATGTGAAGTCCGATGATAAATTTGTCCTTGGACTTTAAAACAGTAAGGACCATGTCCTGGTACATTAGCAGCCAATGTTGCCCCCATAGATGCAAATGATATGGCACTATTGTAGGATCTTATGTTTGTCTTAAAATTTTTGTAATTTGGAAAAGTAGGTTCAGTCAGAATATTTAGTAAATAGGTTGGAAATTGTTTCCTTTGTGGAAGTTTGAACTTTCCTTTTTGACAACAACTAATAAATTGTCCATCTCGGGGTCTCTCCTGTTTAAAATAATAAGCCTCACAAAATTGACATTGAGTAGTCATGTCCCCACAACTATGAACCTCTACTGCTAAAGACTTCATTAAAGGACAATTTGCAATGCATATTGGATGTTGACTTTGATATTCATCAGATGAAAAGTCATGAAATGTTTCAACAACAGGTTCTAAATGTTTAGTTTTTTTCGTACATTTTCTTGGTATATGTTGGACTTGTTCGGTTGAAATTTCCTGTAAGTTTTTAGTAAGAGTTTGTAAATGCTTTTTTTTGGTAGTTTTTTTTTTTGGTCTGTCTTGACTGGTATGTTGTAAAATGTCATCTGATGTTTTAGGAACAGTTTGTAAATGCTTTATTATTTTTTTATTTATTTTGGTTGTATCTTTCATTTTTGCAGCGGATATTCTTTTATTTGCAAGTCTTTTGCGTTCTTTTTCTCTTCTAATTTCTTTCTCCTCCGGTGTCTGCTGGGCGGCCCATCTCTCTTGTCTTTCTCTAGTTTGACGTCTTTTCTTCTCTTCTTTGGTCTCGTTATCAGCCATATTAATCTGTAAACGGAAACAAATAAATGTAATTGTGTATATTTAAATTTGTAATTCCTGTTAAAGATTATTGTGCACAATTGTTGAAATAAAAGGCAAATCATGAATGTATCATTGATATTTAGTTAAATTTATAATTCCTGTCTTCAGTGGCTCAGAATTTTTCCAATAGAATACTGCTGGAAATAAGCATGTAACATATTTTTTTAAAATAATGGTTTTATTTATTAAAAACTTTGTTTGTGGATAGATATTTACCACTGCAAAACTTCTTTGCTGAAAAAAAAAGTGATGTGGTTATTGAGCTATGTATTGCATAGTAGCAATTTAAATAAAATAAGGGAGATAGTAAATTAATTAATTTATTTTTCTGTTGAGACGGATGCAACTGAAAGCAGTTTCTTTAGTGTTATTATTTAGTAGTTATTATAGTTTACCTTGGTTGAAGTGTGATTTAAATCCGAATGTTTGTTGGTCCTCGTTTCCAAATCGTTGTCAAATGGTGTGGTCCTCTGTCGGAAGTCCTCGTCCGATGGTGTGGTCCTGTGGCGATAGCCCCTGTCCGATATTGTGGTCCTGTGGCGATATCCCTCGTCCGATGTTGTGGTCCGTTGGTGAAAGTCCTCGTCCGATGGTCTGGTCCTGTGTTGAAATTCCTCGTCTGCTGGTCTGGTCCTGTGTTGAAATTCCTCGTCTGCTGGTCTGGTCCGAGTCCTCGTCCGATGGTCCGGTCCTGTGGAAAAAGTCCTCGTCCGATTGTCTTCACGCAGTATCTGTTGTAATGTAAAATAGAAAATGTTGTTTGAGTGAAATGTCTTTTAAAGAACTAAAAAATTTATAAATTTTTCTGTATTGTATCAGTTATGGTTATTTTTTTCAAATATTTTTTTTTTAACTTTCTGTACAATCCCAAGACTTTTGTTATTCTTATTTAAGGTTCTTAGTAAGGCTTGTGGGTTGTGATATATTACATAAGAATATGAATTTATTTTGCTATGTGTTTATGTTAGTTTTTGTACAATCCTGTTGTGTGCGCACCACTTGTGGTATACTTATTTAACCTTTATTTGGATGGTTATAGTTAGGGAAACATGAAATAATATAATTAATGTAGTTTGCTATGTGTTTGTGTTAGTTATTGACAATCCTGTTTGGTGCACATCACTTGTGCAAAACTAATTTCTTCTTGATTGTACAGGTTATAGGTTGTTAAACATTAAAGAAGAATGTTAATATAGTTTGCTATGAGTTTGTGTGCTTTTTTATACAATGCTATTAGGTGCACAACACTTTTGTTATTGTTATTTTTGGTTCTTTGTAAGGCTTATAGGTAGTTAAACATTTAGTCCCTCATTCAATTGCGATTTTGCCAATTGAATACGGCTCTAAATAAGCACATAATATATATTTGTTAAAGAAGTTTTTAGGTAGTGAAAACCGTGCTTTTGGATAGATGCTTAATAACTAAAAACTTCTTTAAAAAATATATGTGATGTGCTTATTTAGACCCCTATTCAATTGTCAAAATTGCAATTGAATGAGGGCCTTAATAAGAAATTCTGTTTTGTGTGTAGCAGTTTGTGTGTCATTGAATTGCGATTTGGCTAATTGAATTGTGCTGTAAATGAGCACATAGCATATTAGCATATTAGTTAAAATAATTTTGTAGTCATTGAAAAACTGTATTTTTTATATTTTTTTATTAACTAAAACCTTAGTTTTAAGCTATTGTTATGTTGTTATTTAGAGCCCTATTCAATTGGGCAAATTGCAATTGAATGAGGGCCTTTGTGTGTACCATATGTTGCATAGTTTGGCCCTCATTCAATTGCATTTTTTACAATGTAATAGTACTGTAAGGCCGTAATTGAATTGCAATGTAGAAATTTGAATAGGGTTGTAAATAAGCACATCACATATATTTGTTAAAATAGAGTAAGGGCCTAAAAGTTCATATTTATAGCCATATTTAATTTTCCAAAATAGCAATAGAATAAGGGCCTTTGGTTACTGCATTTGTTATATTGTGAGCTCCTTATTCAATTGTGTTTTTGCCAATGGAATAGAGCTCAATATCAGCACAGAGCATATGTTTGTAGGGAATTTTGTATTTAGTGAACTTGTATCCAAAAGGAACGTGTTCACAAAAGAAAAATTTCCTAAAAAATATGCTCTGTGCTTATATAGAGCCCTATTGAAATGGGCAAATCACATTTGAGTGAGGCCCTTGGGCATTAAAGACATATAGGTCCTCATTGAATTGCAATTTTGCCAATTGAAGAGGGCTCTATATAATTACATAACATATTTATTGAGCAAAGTTTTTAGTTATTGAAAACCTTGATTGTGGTTAGAAGTTCAGTAACTAAAAAGTTCTGTTTCAAAAATATGTTATGTGCTTATATAGAGCCCTATTGAAATGGGCAAATCACATTTGAGTGAGGCCCTTGGCCATTAAAGACATATAGGTCCTCATTGAATTGCAATTTTGCCAATTGAAGAGGGCTCTATATAATCACATAACATATTTATTGAGCAAAGTTTTTAGTTATTGAAAACCTTGATTGTGGTTAGAAATTCAGTAACTAAAAAGTTCTGTATAAAAAAAATGTTATGTGCTTATATAGAGCCCTATTCAAATGAGGAAGTTGCAATTGAATAAGGCTCATGGTTATTTCTTGTTTATACTTAATACTTTACCTTGATAGAAGTTTTGAATGACAGACGGTCCCCTCCTGCCAATCTTAATCCGCCGGTCTTCTTTTAGTGTCTGTTTGAAAAAGAAAGTGAAATAGTTATTTGTATATTTATAATTTGTCATCTAGCAAAGCATGGCCTTTTGAGCATGTAATGTGTTGTTGTATCTTACCTCTTCAAATTTGTTGGTGTTCTTTAAAAGGAATTGTGCTTCACAATGCACGGTGCAAATTGTTGAGAGACGCTGTTGATGCAGAGTCTGTTTGAATATTAAACGAAATAGAAAGATTCAGCTTTATCTGATGTATTGAATTGCAGTAAATTAATTCAATTAACCTTATTTTTTGTTGGGGGCTACACACATATGTCACATACATGAAGCACATTACATAGTTTAATGTAATTATTTTGTGTACGTGTGACATATCAGTATACATGAGTCAAATTTAAATGGTTAAATTAACCTTATATTTTTTTTTTCCAACACACATAAATGTGTGTGTGTGAGATGTAACTATAGATGATACACATATATGTGCGTGTGACATATCAGTAGACATGACATATAATGTCATTAAAATGTAGTTGTTTACTGATTTTGTTGTAAGCTAATTTAGTTGCATTGGTAATACACATAAATGTGCGTGTCACATGTCAGTATACATTATAGACATATATGTCGGTGTCATATGTCACTATGAAGGGGCAATACACAGAAATGTGCGTGTCACATGTCACTATACATTATAGACATATATGTGCGTGTTGTGCGTGTCACATGTAACTATACATTATAGACATATATGTGCGTGTCAGATGTCACTATACATAAAGCTCTGTTTAATTTTGTTTGGGAGCCTATACACATAAATTTCCATACATGATGACTACATAAATCCTAGTTTATTTTTTTATTTGTTTGACCTGACCTGATAATAAAATGTAATATATTATAGCTTACCTGTCAGTTGTAATTTGCACAATGTAAAGTAGTAAATTAGTAAAGAATTGTCTTCTCAAGTAAAAGCAGCAGTTATCTCAGAAGTCACTCCGTTGATCACCTGAGGAGAAATGTATTTTTTAGTTGGAAATAGCCAGTATTTATAAACTTGTAGAAAGTTCTGGAAAGTGAGACCGTTAGAACGCAATACGCATGCGCTATTTGCGTTCCAGCTTACAATTTGCGTTCCATCCGCCATTTTAGGCGTATTACTGTTCAAAATGGTGTTTAATATGATTGTGATACGTTCCGCATAGTATGTGTTTCATTATTGCGAGTAAGTGTAGTGTAGTTACGTCTGAAGCCTCGTTTTCGTTTTGTTCGTCGGCCATTTTTTCTCTCGCTTAGCGATGGTATTAGTGTCTAAAGTGTTTATTTTGATTTAAATGTAGGTGTAACTTGTTTTTTTGAGGTGCTGGCTGGTTCCTCTTGCTGTAGGTAAGCTTTTTATGTGTTTGTTGTGTGTCTTTGTTAAGTTTTAAATGTTTGTATGTCGGCGTGTTGCGTCCGATGTTTGCGAAGTCGTAATGTGTGGTAACGTGTCTCGTATGGTGTTTGCGTGTGTAGCATGGTGTTTGCGTGTGTAGCCTCGTTTTCGTTTTATTCGTCGGCCATTTTTTTTGTCGCTTAACAAACTATTTTGTGTCGAAACTCTTTTATTTTGAGTGCAATTAAGTTGTAAGTTGCATTTTTGAGGTCCTGGGTGCTTCCTGTTTGTGTAGGTAAGGTTTTTATGTATGTGCTGTGTGTATGTATTGTGTTTGTAATTTTGTAATGTTCGCGAGTTGCGTCCGAGTGTTTCGAGGCCGTAATGTGTGTGAACGTGTGTCGTATGTTGTTTGCGAGTGTCGTAATGTGTTTGAACGTGTGTCGTATGTTGTTTGCGAGTGTCGTAATGTGTTTGGACGTAAACTTTTTTTTTCAAGGGTCGCAGTTGCTGCAACTGAAGACCTCGCTTTGCGAGGTCCTCAGGTGCTGGCATGGAGCGCCTGCGGCGCTCCAAGCCAGCAACTGAGGCCCTCGCTTCGCGAGGGTCCTCAGTTGCTGGCAAGGAGCGCCTGCGGCGCTCCATGCCAGCAACTGAGGCCCTCGCTTCGCGAGGGTCCTCAGTTGCTGGCAAGGAGCGCCTTCGGCGCTCCATGCCAGCAACTGAGAACCTGGCACAGTGCCCTCGCTACGCGAGGCCCGCGTCTCGCTGCGCGAGCCCGCAGCGTTAGCAACAACTCGTACGCTCACAACTATATATGTGATGGCTACTTCAAGTGAATATTAAGCTTTTGTTCCAGTGACAATAACAACAATGAAATACTTTAGGCCATTGTTATTTGAAAGATTATTCTTGCAAACATTAACAGTTTGTTAAAATCTAAACTTATGTGAGCTGTGTTCTCAGATCAGATGTGTTTATGTACATTTATGATGTCTGTGTCCACTTATAGTAGTATCAGGTAGCGCTGCATAGAAAACCAGGCCCCTCTGAGGTCATATACTCCAAAAAATAGTCAGATTTGTTAAGATTAAGAGTTGTTCAGTGAAGACAATTCTGTGATCTTCCTCAGCCAAGCTTCAGCTATTTTAAGGTCCTCACTGGAGCTTCAAGGTCTGAATTAAATTTCCAAAGCACAGAGTAAGGAGTATGTGACTTACTCCCACAGATATTGCATCTTCTTGCTTGCCAGGAGATTCACTGAACCAGATTTCGGATTGCTACTGAGACTAGATGTCCATTTACGCCCCCTTTTCTTGAATATGGAAACACACCAAGACTTCTGTATTGAGTTTTGTCTTTTCTTCAGCATTTGAATACTTGATTGGATCTTCCATCTAGCATTATCTTTTGTTATCAGGATAGACATTTGGTTTCGACTTCTTCTTCCAAAATCCATCAAGACAAGCCATTGGCCTAGGCTTCTATCTCTTTGCCTCTTCCATCCAAGGCTTGTCATACAAGATCTCACATTCATCTTACAAACCTGCATGCTTTATCCTACACACCTAACCTAAGAGAAATCTTCCTTAACTACAACTTAAGATTCACTGAGGTATTGTGGCTGAAAGAGTGTACCTTCCACAGCTAGGAAAAACAACCTGCCAAAAATCGTACAGACCAGTAGAGGAAAAGGAGAACTTAAAAAAACTAAAATAATAATTATTTTATTGTCCTTACGTGCTTAGAATAACCCATAATGCATCTGGTTGGTAGCTGTTTTTTTTAATAAAAACTTAAAAACTTTATTATATCTTTGAAATACAGGTATTTCTTCATGTTTGACATTATTAAAAAGTAAAATGTATGTTATAATTCTACAACAATTCATAAAAAACTATTTAATAAACCAATATTATTTAGTATAAAATATAACAGCCCCCTCTCTATCCTTACCTTTGAGGCATTAGATTTATAAGACCTATTGCTTAATAATAGTAATACTACTACTAATAATAGTATTTATAAGGGATTTGATATATTTTTAAATAAAAAGGGCATTCAGGGTTATCCTGGATAATTAGAGAGGGAGTATTGATCCATGGAGGAGTCCGAATGCCAGTGTCTGGGATCAGGAAGGATTTTTTTCTCTCTCCCTTTTGACAATTGTTTCTCTTGGTTTTTTTCTGTTTGCCTTTCTCTGGATCAATTAACAATTAATTTACTTATTGCAGGTCAGAGGAAAACTTGATGGACTAAGTCTTTTTTCAACCTCAATTATTACGTAACTAATATTAACTTTACTAACACACTTGGGGTAATAGAAACTGGTAATTGCATTACATAGAAAAAAGGGAATGTCCCTTTACGTATAGATATCAATATATGTACCATGTAAATGCTTTGTCAATATTACGCCTAATTCTCTTATTTAGAATCAAAATTACTAATTCCACCACATAATATCTCTATAGGAATTATACCCCTAAAACTATTTATTTGCCATAATATAGTCATGTGTCATCATGTATACTTATTATAGATCTTATCTCATAGTGGCTCTCACACTCCACCCTCTAAACCAACCAACAACACCCAGTCTTCTCCCTTCTCCAATCCCACTGCCACTTTGAACTGCTTTTATCCGGCTACAGAGGATGATGTCTCACTCGCCTCACTACCTGTCCTCAGGATCTTATTCCATCTCCGCTCAGCTCTCCCTTCTCTACCACACTAATTCCAGCTCTCACACATATTTTAAACCTCTCCCTTACTACTGGCATTTTTCCATCTTCTCTAAAACATGCCATAGTTATACCCACCCTCAAAAAACCCTAATCTGACTCTCGCATCTAACTACTGCCCTATCTCTCTGCTTGCCCTGGCTTCCAACTGCTGGAGCGGCTCATCTATAACCGCCTTCCCAGCTTTATTTCCTCTAACTCCCTTCTTTACACCTTCCAATCCGGCTTTCAGCCCCAACACTCCACTGAGACGGCTCTCACTAAAGTCACCAATGACCTGCTTACCGCCAAGTCAAAAGGTCACTTTTCAATTCTTCTTCTAGATCTCTCTGTTGCCTTTGACACTGTCGACCATCCACTTCTCCTCCATATCCTCTTCTCCCTCGGTATTCGAGACACTGCTCTCTCGTGGTTCTCATCATACCTACAAAATCGATCATTCAGTTTCTCCTTCTCCGACACCTCTTCTTCTCCTCACCCCCTGTCTGCTGGTGTACACCAAGTATCAGTACTTCTCTTCTCCATCTACACTTTCTCACTTGGTACCCTCCTAAACTCTTTTGGGCTTCATTATCATCTACCTCTCCGCACCAGATCTATCCCCCTCTCTTCTAACACACGTCTCCAACTGCCTCTCTAGTATATCCTCTTGCATGTCCACCCACCATCTCAAACTCAACATGTCTCAAACTGAACTCATAATATTCCCCCCCCCCCTCTCCCACAGCGTCAATTCCTCGCATCTCTCTCACTGTCAACAAAGACATCATCACCCCCTCTTCCCAAGCCTGTTGTCTTGGAGTTCTAATGGACCCAGCTCTGTCTTTCAACCCTCACATACAATCATCAATTTATGTACAGCGCTACGGAATATGTTGGCGCATTATAAATTAACTATAATAATAATAATAGATAAATGGAGTGTAAAGGTTACAATGTTATATTTATTTGTAATGTATATGTTGTAAATAACTTTCAAATGAATAATTGTCATCACACATTTAAGCAAATAAAACCTGTAAATAAAAACAAAGGACCTCATTCAATTGAAAGCCCGCAACTCGTTCGCAGAAGGTTGCATGTCTGTGATCAAGTTGCGGGCTCCCGGTGGATTCCGTTTGCAAAGCTATTCAATTGCTCTAGGTCGCGATCCTGAAGCCAACTTTGTAAACCCTGCATTGGTTTGGGGCAGTTGTGGGTGGGAACCGTATCAATTCAGCCAGCCCGTAACCGCACATTTCGAATTGGCCAATAGAAAATGAGACTCTCATAAATATGGCAGTAAAACATGGAGGTTACGTGTCAATCAATCAGGTTCGGGGGTCCAATATGCGATCGGACTCCACAACTTTGAAAATGAAGAATTATGAAAATGAATGTCAATACTGTCCTAGTCTATGTGGGTGGCCTGATATGTATTAACTCATTGATACCCAAGATCATTTAACCCCAAAATGACACATGAAAATAAAACTTATTTCCTGCAGTTGTGCAGGCTTGAGGCTGTTGTGCAATTAATTCTAATGTCTTTCATTATTCTCCCCGTAAGTTACAGTGCAGTATTACAGTTTTATTTGCATCTACAGTGCTACGAATTGGTGTTTAATCTCTTTTGCGGGTCGTCTCGAGTACATGTAGGATTTTCTGCGCGCTCGAGGAATCAGGCCAATTTAATTTTAGCCCTAAGAAAGTGACACATCAAAGACGAGTGGTACGGCCGATAGTTTTTCAAGCTTGTACCACGTAATCCGATCCGAGCCCACAAAAAGACGTTTATTGAATCGCACTTACGGGCTCCCGGATCTCAAATTAGGCCAACTGAATGAGGCTCATAATCTTAAAATTTAAAAAAATTCAGAGAAATAGTATTGGGTTCTCCTAAAGCAACACATTCATTGAAACACTATTATCCTTTCCTTTTCTTCTCACAGACTGACCTGTTGAATCATTGTAAGGAAAGGGGGGGGGGGGGGGGCATCGGGGCTCTCATCCCCTACAAGCTGTGGGCATTGTCTCTGACAGCCTAAATGTTGTCTGTGAACAATAATTATTTGTTTTGACTTTCATATTATTTAATTATCAATTTGGCAACATTTTTACAACAAATTAACATTGTTAGTGAACACTCTTGGGTATTACATGTTACAGCGAGCCTTAACATCCTCCTTTTCTTTCAATTAATTAATTAAAAGAAAAATTGACAGCCTTTAACAAGCTGGGTCTTGGGGGGGGGGGGGGGGGGCTATGACAGTTTAGACCAGAATCAGGAATGAAAATGATCTTAACTCATAACTTATAGAAATAGCAGCAGCTTAGAAACTTCACCATGCAAGAAAAATACAGAATACTTTGACTCAATAAAAACAGCATATGCAGGAGTAAATAATGTATGTGAATCAAGAATTTGTTATCATATGTCCAAATGATTGACAGCATGCAGATGTGGTCTCAAAGTCTGTCCTGGAAAGGTCAAACCCTGAACAGAGGGATGCATCCTAAAGGAGGTTGTGATAGTGGATGCAACAGATCATTTTAAAAAGGGGTTGGATATTTTTTTTGTATTAAATAACTAGAGAATGAGAAGTATTGATACACAGAAAAATACAGAATCTGGGGTGATAAAGGAATTTTATTTCTTTTTCCCTTATGGGACCATTGGCAATGTTTAAATTGGGTTTTTCAGTTTGCCTTCCTAAGTATCAATTAATAGTTAGTATTAAATCCACATATTACAAGGACAGTTACGAGTGCTCGTAAACAAATCTCTCAAACGTGACTAATCCACTCGCAAAATGAACGTAAGTTTTTATGTGACTTAGAAGCAGACTTGCTTCAGGAAATGCAACCATATGACTTTAGAAATGTAAATGCCCTCTCATCCATACAACATCCACCAATGTATTGCAAATCCCTTAAGGCTCCAGCCGAGGCTTTTCCTAATTAAAAACTAGCTATATGACTATATTTCTGTTAATTATGCTCTCAGTTAGACTCAAGGTTTTTAAATATTTTTTTTATTGTGCAGTGGACCCTTAAATATACCTTTTGGCAATCAGTTTTTGCTATCGGGAGGTGTGACAAAATGTTGGCTTATTCTATCTAAGAAAAATATGTTATAGGGTTAAAAATGCTTTTTTAACTAGCCTCCCCTCCTCGTCTCATATTGTGGCCCCTTCATTAAAGCAGAGTGGCAATTAGGGACCCTAATCTTCCTCCTCCTAGTGTGATATGATGGAGTAAAACCATGTATAGTAATGGAGGTCACATACTGTAGGTCCCCTTTACAGATCAGAGGGAATTAGGGGTCCTGGCCTTCCACCACTGCCTTAGTACAGTGGTATTGGGTAATAAAAACATATTTAAAAATGATGCTACCTATAGTAGCCCACATTGGACCTTAGTAGCAGGGGGCTAAGGATGGCCAGAATTATCCCTAACTAACAACTCTAGGTTACCAGCCCCCACCCCTAGTGGTATTAGCCATTCTGATTTAGCGTCATGTCAGTCAAGAGGAGGTTTGGAGAGTGGATTTACTGATTAGGATATTAGTGGAGAGGAGCATGTTATCGCTCCCATTATTTTTTGTTTCAGATCAGGGTTTTAACTGGTAATAATTTAATAGAAACTTATATGGACTCCAAACATAATTATTATTAAAGTTACTCTTAAAGAACATGACAAACTGGCTGTGCATTGTATTAGCCATTCCTGATATATTCAGAATTGTTTGAGCTGAAGAAGGCTAAAGGCTTCTGAAGGCTAAATAGCAGCTTAAAGTGCTAATTAGTATAATTGTCCATTTGTTTGTCTTTCTGGTGACCAAAACCATGTTCCAAATGTTATCATGGAGTGAGATACCCTTCCCTACCCTTATCAAGCACTCTGAATAGCAAATTAGCATATCAAGTTAAACATTAACCTACAGGAGTCACATGGATAATGCTGGATATCTTAGGAGTTATTTACTATAGAGAAAAACAGCTAGTACAATAAAACCAACAAGCTGCTGGAGTGACGTTAACCTAAATCCACATCCTTGTAGAATTGAATTGCTAAAGGAATTTAATAACTAAACTGTATTGTAGGCTTGGTCAACTGCAATCCTCAGGAATATTCCTTGGTGACCTCAGATAAATACAAAAGATTCTACTACTGATTGGTCTACCTGTATTTTAACATGATATCCTACACACAGTTATTATTCCCATGTATACAACACTTGGGTCCTGCTCATTCCAGACTGGGGGTCTCCAGAGTCTAATACAGAAGTAGAGGGAGGAGGAAGCCATTGTTCATGTGCAGGTCAAGAAAAGGTACAACCAGTTGTAGAGTTTGTAATTATCTATCACTCTAACACAGGTGGATCAATCACAAGGCTGAGGACCCCCACCGGATCTATCGGTTCTGAAGGACGGCAAGAGATAGAAAACATAGAGCCCGGCACAATCTTGTCCAAGGTAGAAGTCAGCACCCATAAGGCAATGACCCCATATTTATAGCAAAGAGTAAGTTATAATTATTGCAACTTTTTTGTTAAATAAAGAAGCCCCAGGCGCCATTACAGGGTGTGACCGGCGGACAAGGCATTTTTCTTGCTACAAACTTACATCCTGATACATTTATTTATTTTATTACACTATCAATGTATCAGTTTGTATCATTATTACAATTTTTATAAATTGTGGGCTAGAATTAACAGTCATTTTACCAAAAGCTTTATGATTGTCCTGTCTCAGTTGTTAAGGTCCTTATCAAAGTATTATTTCTAACTAGCGACTTGCCCGTCAAAAAATGACGGCAATAAAATTGTAAGGCAGGTAATGCTGTTTGGTGGAGATGCGCGGTGAATGGGTGTTGTGTTTATTCATTTATTTTTTGTTTTGTTTTTGTGTCTATTTGTTTGTGTATGGTAGTGAAATAATTAATACATTAATAAATGAATATACTTTACCTATTTGGAAGTAATATATGCAGGAAGCATTGTGCTGAAGAGCTAACAATCTGTTTTGATGTTGCTGCAGCATATAATGTAGGTTTGCACTGTTGTGGAGCTGAGGTGTAAGTGTCAGCAATGTGTGCAGTGTGTGGTGTAAATAGGCTGCGTGCGAGAGGGGAAACCGTTAGGGTAGCTGTGTACTTCCGCATTGTGTAAATTAGTGTTGTAAAATGGCGGCTAATGGCGGCTTCGCGAGGGTCTGCATTTGCGGGCCGAAAGTTATAATGGCGCGTAGGGATGAGCACCTATGGCGTAGGGATGAGCGCCTATGGCTTTGTGAGGGCTGCAGCGTTAGCAACAACCCGCATGCTCCCAACTATATATGTGATGCTAATGATAAATGCCATCTTGGGTTAGTCAGAGTAGTTGTCTCCACATTAATTTTTCAGATAAAAGTTGTCTGTTTAATCCATACAGTACTCTTTTAAATAACGTATCCAGGTCCATTTATACAAACATTACTGAAATCAGCATTTCTCAGCGGCATTGGATGGCTGCAACCAGCTCCTCGGCGGCTATTGATCGAGCTAAAGAGTGTCCTCGGAGCATAAATGGATTCACAAGAGTCAATTTCAAGGCTGTGCATTATCGCATCATGCACCCTTTTCTTAACGTGTCAGTTACTCAATTCATAATGTTACAGGAGGCA
This sequence comes from Discoglossus pictus, assembly GCA_027410445.1. Lineage (NCBI taxonomy): Eukaryota > Metazoa > Chordata > Amphibia > Anura > Alytidae > Discoglossus > Discoglossus pictus. The sequence goes on along the minus strand of CM050167.1, from coordinate 391,810,697 downwards.
AAGTTAAATCAGATTTTCTAGTTTCTTCTCCTAGAATGACTCCATTGCTATTTGTTTTCAGAGAAGCTTATGAAACATAGCCGAAGAAAAAGAAAGCAAGATTGATAGCTTTTCAGAGGATGGTACAAACGTAATTTGTGAAGGTCTTTCTGAACAATGCCTTTATATTGATCGAAAGCTTACATCAACAGTATTCCATATTAAAGAAGAGGTACAGACTGGCTTGATAAAAAAAGAGATAAAAATTCTCTCCAAACAAAAGACGGTGCTGTGGAAAGCACTTGAAGCTGAGCCAAAGACACCAATTTTTGAGTCTAACAAAAGATGACATTTGGGATCTGGAAGCCGCACGTTCCTCCCTGTTGATCACAGTTAATTTGTGTTACCAAAAGGATTTGTGATACACTTGACAAAAAAGAAAGTGAGAATAACATAGGCTGGATCTGCATCTGGCTTCATTAAATTCTGAAGGGTAAGCCGAGGACATGTACAATATTTTCATCTGCTTGTGAACTAATGATAACAGAGAGTTATTAATGTAAAGTTCAAGTGTTGGATAAATGAAGCATGGACCTCTAAACTAATGTAATAAACGAATAAGTTCTCTTTCACGTCAGTTGCCTTGCCATATACAGGTTGGTCCTAGACCAAATGGCACCCTGAAAAAGTCGGCATCATCTTATACAGCTCTCATTCTGGCAACAAGACTGAGAAACAGTTCCCTGGACACCTCAATATGAGTAGCAAGCTTTGGTATTGTTCATTAGACTAGTCTTCAGATTCTCTGAAAACCCACCTCTTTAGAGAAGCAAAGTACATACCACCACCATCTATTCATCACACTATAACACCTATTTCATCAAGCAGGGCACTAACCTCATGTATCTACTACCCCGAATATCTTGTAGATTGTAAGCTCTCATGTAAGCAGGACTCTCATCTCCTCCCATACCAATGTGCAAGTTCATATGTGCCATCTTGTCTTAATTACTATGAGCCTCATTCAATTAGAAGCCTGCATCTCATGGTATACAGGCCGTAAGTCTGCAAATATTCCAGTGCTATTCAATCGAACAAGCCGAAACAGTAAACCATGCACTCGTACGTAGCAGTTCAGGGCGGGAACATGATCAATTACGCAAGGCCTTAACTACCCATTGAGAAAACAGCCAATAGAAAATGAGACCGCCATAATTACGGCAGTATAAGATGAAGGTTACATGTCAATCAATTAGTGTTTAGAGGTCCGATATGCGATCGGACTCGCAAACCTGCAAAATACAAAATACTAAAAATGAATACCGAAACTGTTCTAGTTCATGTGGGTGGCCATGTATTAACTCATTGATTCCTCAAGATAGATATAACGCTGAATTGAAACATAAAAAAAGATTTTTGATTGCAGCTTCCTACGTCTTTCATCGCTTTCCCTGTCAACAACAGCAAGGATTTCAAGCCTGTAACACGTAGCACATTTATGGCTCGCAAAAAAATAAATGGCAATTGAAAAGCAAAATAACTTATGAGCTCCATTACGGGCTACAGTAACTTACACTTGCTCAATTGAATGAGGCCCTATGTCTTCAAATGTATGTACAAATTTAACCTGTAATCTGCTGATGGGTCTACAAATTAAATATATTGTTGCAGCTATATAGCAGTCAAATTACTTGACTTTCCCATTTGGAGGTAATTATCTGGCCACTAGAGCCATTCACATCAAATTACTTTTCATCAGACCCCTTTATAACTTTTCACACCTTCCTGACCCTTGCTATTACTTATCTTTTCTTTCCTTATCTTTTCCACAGGTTTCTGTCTCTTCCATACCCTTTAGATTATAAGTAGTGAGTTTCCAATCTTGTAGGGTGCTTTGGGAAAAAAACACTTTCTACAAAGATTTTAATCTCAAAACAGGGGCCTCCATTTTTTGTCAGTTGTTAATAAATTATTTTTCCTTGTTCTCTTCCCCTGTACAGCACTATGGAATATGTTGACGCGATACAAATAAAATATAATAATAATAAAATATAATCATAATCTCTTATCTGTAATCTGTTGAACTATCTTGCTCATCTGGTGCTAGGCGCTCCTGTGCTGTTCTCTTAGGCTCCCTGCTCCTGGGGGAGGAGCCTACAATGGAAGAGCCGGTACATGAAGAACTAGAAGACCCACAGGAAGACTGAGGTAAAATGGTGGGAGAGCGGGGGTAGAGGATGGGCAAGACAGAGAAGGGAGAGGATAGGATAGACAGGGAGGGGAGAGGATGGGATAGACAGAGAGGGGAGAGGATGGGAGAGGCACAGAAGGGAGAGACAGAGGATGGTAGAGACAGAGAGGGTAGAGGCTGAGAGAGACGGAGAGGGGAGAGGATGAGAGAGACGGAGAGTGGAGGGGATGAAAGAGATGGAGAGGGGAGAAGTTGGGAGAGACAGAGGGGGAAGAGGATGGGAGAGACAGAGGGTGAAGAGGATGGGAGAGACATAGGGGAGGGTTCGGAGAGACAGAGGAGGGGAGAGACAGAGGGGGAGGGTTCAGAGAGACAGAGGAGGGAGAGGATGGGAGAGACAGAGGGGGAGGGTTCGGAGAGACAGTGGGGTGAAGAGGATGGGAGAGACAGCGGGGGGGGGAGGATGGGAGAGACAGAGGGGGGAGATGATGGGAGAGACAGAGGGGGAAGATGATGGGAGAGGCAGAGAGGGGAGAGGATGAGAGATAGATGGGGGGATGATGGGAGAGAAAGAGGGGAGAGGTGATGGAAGAGACAGTGGGGGGATGGGAGAGACAGAGGGGGAGAGGATGGAAGAGACAGAGGATGGAGAGGATGGGAAAGACAAAGGGGGGAGGGTTCAGAGAGAAAGAGGAGGGAGAGGATGGGAGAGACAGAGGGGGGGTTCAGAGAGACAGTGGGGTGAAGAGAATGGGAGAGACAGTGGGGGGGGGGAGGATGGGAGAGACAAAAGGGGGAGATGATGGGAGAGACGGAGAGGGGAGAGGATGAGAGAGATGGAGAGGGGAGAAGTTGGGAGAGACAGAGGGGGAAGAGGACGAGAGAGACAGAGGGGGGAGAGGATGGGAGAGACAGGGGGAGAGTTCGGAGAGACAGAGGAGAGAAAGGATGGGAGAGACAGAGGGGGGAGGGTTCAGAGAGACAGAGGAGGGAGAGGATGGGAGAGACAGAGGGGGGAGGGTTCAGAGAGACAGTGGGGTGTAGAGTATGCGAGAGACAGCGGGGGGTGGATGGGAGAGACAGGGTGGGAGATGATGGGAGAGACAGAGGGGGAAGATGATGGGAGAGGCAGAGAGGGGAAAGAACGAGAGAGACAGAGGGGGGAGATGATGGGAGAGACAGAGGGGAGAGATGATGGAAGAGGCAGTGCGGGGGATCGGAGAGACAGAGAGGGGAGAGAATGGTAGAGACAGAGGGGGATGAGGATGGAAGAGACAGAGAGAGTGAGAGGCAGAAGGGGGAGAGATGGAGAGGCAGAATGTAGAGAGAGAAGGGATAGGAAGAAGGAAGAAAAGAGAGGGAGAGGAGGGAGAGAGAGAGAGACAGGGGGGATAACGGGAGAGAGAGGGAGGAAAGAAGTGTGAGAGAAAAGGGGGAGAGAGAAAGAAGAGTAGCATGAGAGAAGGGGAGAGGATACGTGTAATAACTGCATTTCTCAGAAATTCTGAGCTGGAAACAGGTTTTCTAACTTGCTTTAGACATTCATATGTGATCACAAATGTACTATTTATTTACTGTACTACTGTACGGTGGAGGCTTCTATCGCTCTTTTGCCCACCATATTATAAATGATTGTTGTGGTGAACGACCTACTCATAAGGTCCACAACACAAGCTAAGATCCCGCTCCATGCTGATGATAGCCAGTAAGCTTGACACAGCTGTTTATGGATAGGATTCTCAGCTTGTGTATAATCCAACCTTGGCTTTGCATTAAAGCTGTGTAATACAGCATGCATAAGCTTAAAGGAAGCCATGTTTCAAAATGGTTATGGATTGAAGAGCGAGGCATTTGTGGGCACGTTTGCATGTCCCAGCTTACCTTCCCAGAATGCAGTGAAATAACTGTATTTCTCGGAACTCTGAGCTGGAAGCAGATTTTTTAACTTGCTTTAGACATTCAAATGTGAACACAGATGTACTATTTATTTACTATATATATATATAAAAGGAGTCCAATTTTTGTTGTCTCTGCTGGAACCTCCTCTGGTGCCAACAGAAAAAAAATATATATATATATATGTACATATAATTTTCACAATGGGGCCGGGGCGGCAAAGTTGGGTACAGCCTCGAGCGGCAAAAGCTCTAGCTACACCACTGGCGTATACCCGTACATAGCCACAATGTGCGATCTGCCAGGGAAGTGGATGTATATCTGTCAAATACAGGGATTTTCAGATATCCAAGTCTCCTTTGCTCATCTTTTCCCCCGATTCTATTCTATTTTCACTCTTACAGTTATCTTATGTCTCAGCATCTTTGCAGCTCTGTTAGCTCCTCTACTACAAATGGGATTCTTTAACTCTTTACTGATAATTTTACCCTCCCTTCGCCATGCTCTTGCTTATCTTTTTCCCATACCTACTGCAGTTTTTTTCACACCTACCTCAAGTGCAGTGGGCAGGATACAATTTATACAAATACCTCATTATTGGTTATGTGTCGATCCCATCTATAAGACTATGTGCCGGTACTGGAGGCATCTTAAAAGTTGAATATTCCTGAAATGTTCCTTGTCAGACCCGAGTCTTTGGTGTCTGCCAGTAACAGGAGTGTCTTATAATGCATGTAAGACTCTGATCATTGCTTCTCAAGACCTTCACAAAGTTGACCAATGGGCAATTCATCCTCATGATCTAAGACAGCAGTAGTCAATACATGGAGCTCTAGGTGCATTATTAAACTTATCATGTATACCAGCTGAAAACTTAAATAAGCTATCTTCCTTCCAGTGCCCAGCTGAATTCAGTTATATTAAATTATTTGTGTATGAATCCATACAACTATTTGTATTCTGGATCTTGACTTATTTTGTTATGAAAACAATTGGACCTTGGTGAATTTTATAAAAACACTAGAGACTTGCCCGTCAAAAATGACGGGGCAATACAATTTGACAAAATTGAAATCGTTTTCTACTGTGGGGACCTTCGGCGCTCATTGCGAGCCTCTCCTGTCGTGTACTTTTGGTCCCCTGAAAGAGATATATATTTGTATGCATATGTAGTTAAACAATAATGAATGTTTTATTAATGTAATTAAAATACTTGAATTATTTATTATTGATATATGCAGCGAGCAATAGACTGAAGAGCTAACAATCTGTTTGTATTTTGCTTCTGCATAGAATATACATTGAGTGTTGGTGCCCGGCTTATAAAGTGTAATGAATGTTTGAAGTGCACATTCTACATTCAGCTGCGTGCGCGAGGTAAAGCCGTTGGTTTATTGTGTAAAGCGGCATTATATAGTCGTAATGTTATTAATGTGATACGCGTCTCGTGAGCTTTTACCGGTTTTAGTAATAGTGTATCTTGTAGGTCGTAGTGTGATGTGTAAAGTGCTACGCTTTAGCAGTGTTTTGTGTGGTCCGGGGTCGTGTAGCCTCATTTTCATTTTTATGGGCTGCCATTTTTTTCCTCGCTTAGGCGATTTTCGTGTGGCGAAAATCATCAAAAATGGGGTTAAATTTGCGTTCCACCTCACTCACAGACGTCCTGGCTGTTGCCCCGTGCTGTCTGTAAAGTTTGGGGGATTTTTGGGGGTGAATTTAGTGTGTTTTTTGAGTTTTTGGTTCGGCCGCTAATCTCGTAAATTTTTGCGTCTTGTATCTTTTTTTTTCTAAGTCCTGCATCTCGTATTTTTTTTCTAAGTCCAGCATCTCGTATTTTAACAACTCGCCTTGCTTTGTGAAGCTCGCAGCGGCTAAGTCCTATGCGTTAACGTCTTGCCTCGCGGCGCTTATCGTCTAAGCCGTACGCACTTCGCAAAGCATGACGACGTCTCGCAGTTTGACAACTATTATATGTGATGACTGACTTCCTCTGATCTTGGAGATCTGCTATTAGTGAGTATAAAAGTAATCAGTGTACAAAATGGAAGAGCTTGGTAGGCACATATTGACATATGGTATTTCAAATAAAGTGTCAGGGACAGGAAGGGGCAATGGATAGATCTCAGAAGCTATTGGGCCAGAAAGCAGTTGGGTGTCTATCCTTGGTTCGGACATTTTGGCCCTCACCCTGGTTTTTAGATAACTGTCCTCATTATCCTATTCTGTGATTAGATGACTAATTGAAGGGAATTCCTTGAGGGACACTTGAGTGTTTGGTGTTTTTCGGCAGGGGTGCTACACTCCCTTATAAACTGGATGTTGCTTTTGAAACTGGTACATTGATATAAATCGGGTGAGTTGTGAAGATAGTGCCCAATTCACTGGGCATCAAATCTGTTGGGGTTAAGCAGTTTTTGTGACCTACATGAAATAAGTGCTTAGCACTCACACAAATTCATTCTACAGTGAGTATATTAGACCCTACTGCATTCCCTGGGTTCCCTGGTGGTTTAGTGATTAGGATTCAGTGCTTTCACTGCTGCAACCTGGGTTCAATTCTAGTCAGGGAACCAAGAGGTCACACCACCCTGAAGCCATGCAGGGTTGGGCCCGGGGCAGTACTTGGATGGGAGTCCACCGAGGAATACCAGGAGCTGTATGCTGTGGCCCAATGGAGAAGGAACTGGTAACTCTAGTATCTCTGCCAGGAATACCAATTGGATCAGCATGATGTGTTGCGGTCCATGAGGTCACGACTGAGCGACGCAAACACACACACACTGCATTCTAAATTAAGTGGAGTGGTGGATTACATAGTCATTTCCCCTTTTTGCCTAATGATAAAGAGCCATAATGGGATGGATGATGGTACATTATAACAAAAAATCTCCAGCCAGACCCCACATGAGTTATAAGAGTCGGTGAGAGACGTAGTAGAGGGAGGTGGGCTCATTGTCATTATACTTTAATATTATCAAATGGGCTTGATTTTCTATGACTTTTAGGGGTGAAATGTATTTCCCTTAGTTAAACAGGATCAATAGAAAAATCGGGATCCTGCACATTGGGATTGCCGGCATCAACTGGCGCCATTTTACCACCTTGAGTGGAGTCCAAAATGGAAAAAAGCACAGCTTCCTAATTGTGCTGTTTCTCGTAACTAAGGCCTCATCTACTTCAAGACCTACTATGGATACTGCAGAGGACCTCCTGGCTATCATGCCAAGGAATGGAGGTAGACATCCTAGAGGTGGTGCAAGTGGTCTGCACTTCCTGTCTGAGACACAAATAGAGCATTGACTCACCTGAAAGGGAGCATTCAGCACTGCAAAGAATTAGGTGTACCTCCATTAGCTCTGTCTCTGGGTAAGGTTAGAATATTAACCCTTTAAGGGGGGGGGGTTAAGAAAGTTTGCACTCTAGAGGCTGCCATGTTAATACATTGACATCACTAATGACTTCAGGTGGGGACACACAAGCTCACAGCACAGTGATAGGGGGA